>LR994579.1:4597500-4935000 GCA_905187575.2 Celastrina argiolus | reverse complement strand
AAAGTCCCCGATATCCAACGAGTGGTAAGGACCGGTAGATGTCCGAATCCACATGTACAAATAAATAATTTGGCAGTCTATGTATGTATGTAATATATGTATTTATGTATGTATGTATGTTTGTATGTATGTATGTATGTATGTATGTAAGTATGTATGCATGTATGTACTATGTATGTATGTATGTCTGTATGTATGTATTGATGTATTTATGTATGTATGTATGTATGCATGTTTGTATGTATGTATGTATGTATGTATGTATGTATGTATGTATGTATGTATGTATGTATGTATGCATGCATGCATGCATGTTTGTATGTATGTATGTATGTGTGTATGTATGTATGTGTGTATGTATGTATGTTTGTATGTATGTATGTAGGTATGTATGCATGTATGTATGTATGTATGTATGTATGTGAAAAAAAAGTTTATTTCAGATTAGCGATAGTAGATATGTCCCATATGTTCCGTTTCTATTGCGCGTATCAGTAATACTTT
Source organism: Celastrina argiolus (assembly GCA_905187575.2). NCBI lineage: Eukaryota > Metazoa > Arthropoda > Insecta > Lepidoptera > Lycaenidae > Celastrina > Celastrina argiolus. The sequence continues at coordinate 4,934,496 of LR994579.1, read as the reverse complement.
TTCGTCAATACACAGTGATTTTCTTTTACTAGCCATGCTTACAGTTTGAAAGTTTGTGAGCAACTAAGAATATGTTAACGTATAGATAATCCATGACTCCTACTTATTAGTAATGGTCAAAAACAGTCAACACGTGCAAGCAATCCCAATTTGTAAACAAAAGAACGAATTTCTTAGAAAGTTCACTATGCATGATGCCGACAGTCAAGTTTATTGCGGGCTAATATCATAAAGCGACAAAAGACCATACACAGCTGTGCAGTTTTTACTTATTTTAGCAACTAAAAAAGTAGTTTTTATTACTAAATTGTTGTCGTTATTGAGAGTGGGTGTAATGTTTAAAAAACGATTTTAGATTTTCAAAATTAAACTTAAAAAACTATATTCAAAAAAATTCAATTAAGATAATGAAATTTATATAGTCTATGTTACTCGCGGCAACAATACGAATTGATTGACACCTCATTCATTAAAATCGGACCTTGCTAAAAGATGGCCCCGCGCGAGTTTCTTACGCCGGTTCTTCTCGCCGGACTAGTTTCCGAACCGGTAGTAGGCATCATATTGTAGGATAATTCTATAAGACGTGTTATTTAATAACCTTTATGGAAATAAAAAGTTTTGAATTTAGAATTTTTTGGATTTTGACCAGTAGTTTAGCTGCTGCGAGCTACATACATACATAAACTGCCAAAATCATGTACCCTTCCTTTTGACTTCGCCGAAGTCGGGTAAAAATTATTTTAACTATCTATGATTGACGAAATACGTAATTGATACGTTTATAATACATAATATTATACTTAGGTATTTAAAATATTAATATTTCAATAAACAACAACAATATTTACAAGAAAATCACTTTATGTCTTTGAAGTTTCCCATAGCGTTTTTTTAAAGCTAAGTAAGAAAAGTGCACCACCAATTTGATAACCTACCAGCCGCCACCGTATGTATGAAGTTGTCCGTTCTACTACCGAAAAGTTCGAACGATTCATGAAACACGTATTCTGGGGTACCAATAGAACAATTACCAATCGAACTGTCGAAGTAAACCTTACATATTCTATAATATAAAAATTGATCGCAAAATATGTTGGTTAGCATAACCCAAGAACGACTGAACCGATTCGGCGAAACGGTTTGTATGCTCAACGAAGTGGGCACGGGTCAGCTAGTATTTATATAATTTATTAATGTGAACTAAAAAATTAAACAAACATAGTTAATATATTTACGTCTACAACAAAAATGATTAATTACGAGTATTATTGACGCTTTAAAAGTCAACGATATTGTATAACCTAAACGCACCACCAAAACAAACAAACAATACGAAACATTTCGTCGAGTAAAATAATAAAAACACGTTACTTCATCGACCTGCAAAACGCAACTAACAAGTTCTAACAAGTACAAAATAAGCCGTTTAAAATATAACTACTTATAAAAGTAATATGCAATAGTAAAGAATTTTTACTCTTATTACCCTCTAACAAGAACGATTTTTCTTAGCAGCGAAATATGCGTAAGCATATTGTACAAAATGAACTCTTATCACTTAAAAATGTACAAAGAATTTTCACACTTATGCCGGCAGCCTAAGAACGATTATTCTTTGCTCATTCCACACTTATGATTAAATAAGTAATAAACTGATTTTTTTCAGTGTGTTCTGAGAATACACCAAGTGTGCATTGTTCTTAAAATTTCCGAATGTCGACGATTTATTCGAGTATGAACGTTTTTCCACTGCCGGAGAATCGCCGGCCAGGTCATAATATTTGCCAACAACCTTCTGAATAAAGGAACCGTCGTTACTCCACGGGTCAAATTGTAAAGTAATCTATGTCTTATATTTATATTATGAACTAGCTGTGCCCGCGACTTCGGTCGCGTGGTGTATGATTAACTTAAACCGTTTATGCAGCGTATGCAAAGAAAGTCCAGATGTGAAATGTTTATTTGTTTAAACGCGCTAATCTCAGAAACTACTGGTCCGATTTGAAAAATTATTTTTGTTGGATTGTCCATTTATAGAGGAAGGCTATATAACATTACGCTGCGACCAAAACCAGTCAGGTCACCATTTTGGTGACAATGGGACCAAATTTGAATTATACCATACACAACAAAAAAACAATATTTAAAATCGGTTCATAAACGACGAAGATATCCGCGAACAAACATAAAAAAAAAACATAATAATAATATGTATATATACGGTTGAATTGAGAAACCTCCTCCTTTTTTGAAAGTCGGTAAAAATACTGTTTTCTGTTGCTTCGCGTCGCTGTATAGGTAAATAAGCGATCGCCCTGCGTTATGTTTTATAGCCTATAACCTGCTCAGGAGTGTGGACTACAATCGTACTAAGTTTGGTTAAAATAGCTTCAGTAGTTTTTGTTCCATGGGTACACATACAGACAGACAGACAGACAAACAGACAATCAGACAGACAGACAAAAAATTTATTGATTGCATTTTTGGCATCAGTGTCGATCACCAATCATCCTCCAATAAGAATTTGGAAAAAATATTCAATGTACAGAATTGACCTCTCTAGAGTTTTATTATAAGTAGTATAGAAGATATTATATATTTTAACTTTAATTAGAGTTTCAGTTTATACTCTATCTAACCTATATATATAGATAATAAATATTTTTTTATTTCTTAGTATTTATTTCTGAGATTGTCACTGTCACAGCCTGGCGGAATGACAGGGATAAACTGTGTCTTGAACGCCACTTAATGTAACTGTCGTTTGAGTATTCGTAAGTAATGTAAAATTATTAGATCTTAACATTTTTGTCTCGCAGTGAATATTAAGTGATATAAATTGGTAGTATTATAGACGTAAGACGCCTATACGGAGATTTGTTTATATTAGGATATCACATTGAATAGGAAAGAAGTAGGTAATAGATATATATAATAATATCTTATTCACAACTTTTTTGATGGTCGTAAACCAAACATAAGTCTGGGCGGGACAGTTGAAATCTGTAGAGCTAACGAAGTAGTAGTATTAGCATATTACAATGTAATTTGTATGGGACGGGAGTGCAGCGCCCAATGTAATCAAATAAATAACTCGGCCATGATATATCTCTTACATGCATTTGATTAGACTAGAATTAATTTACTCTATAGAGGAATTAGTTATACTAAAATATGGTAATTAAAACCTAATAATATAATATGTAATTATCATAATTTCGATTTGTATCTAAATATTCTTTACGGAGGCCTTGAGGAGTAGGCCAGTGACTGCGTGACGAGACCATTACAAAAAGTGTGACCGGGCTAGACAAACGGAAGTGGAGAGGCCTCTATTATGTTTCTGAAGAAGAAGAGACAGCGAGAGTTCGTATATATTGCTAAAGGGGCGACTGAGACATGAATGCTTACAATTATTTATTTTTTTCTCACAGTTACGTTTCATAATATAATATCTAAGACGGTGCAGCCTATAGTATACTATAGTTAGAGTTAGAGAAGTTTTACTTAAATCGTGTCGTATTTGCTAAGTCCCTAGCTTTAGGGCGTGTTTTACCAAGCAATGTTAAAGTTAATCCTTCGTTAATTATCATGTTGTCCCTTTCGTATTTCCTGGCAATAAATGAAAAGGCATGGTATTTTAACAGGCCGTCATAACTAACAAGCGTTGGTGAAATCGGGATATAGGTAGTAAATATTCGATACGAGTAGTAATATTTACTACTGATATTTAAAAAAAGACTAAAAACTTTTTGCAGCAATTATTAAAAAGAACAAAGCGCGACTGACCAAGGTTTCCGCGCCGTACTCTAGATGCTATCTGACGTCATGACAAGCAGCCGCCATATTAATGCACATATAAATTTAAACATAGTTTTCGTGGATGGAGCCAAACGTTCGGGGAGAATGGGCGTCTGGATTTTGGCTGCATTATCAACTTCTGTCTACCCCCGACGTAAACAGAGGTGTTACAGGCTTGTCGTGTTTGTGACATTGTAGCCCCCAAACGAATGAAATATGTTATATAATATTGTATTGTTTAATGTATTTTGGGTCACTTATCATATAAAATACTTAGGCCGTGTTTCAACAAGCAATGTTAAAGTTAACGCCATGTTAAAATACCATGCCATCTCATTCAGGAAATACGAGAGGGATAAAATGATATTTAACATGTATAGAAATAAGTTACAGCTACTTACTGGGTCCAATTGTGCATCAAAACTGTATTCTCGAATCCTCTGGAATAAACACATACCTTTTTTTAATAAAAACGATTCAGCAGTAACGCACAGAAGATTTAAAAGATATCTTTTACGTTACGGTTCGTCCTATCTAATTTCGTACCTTGACGGACTGACACCAGCGCCACCTGCCTTAAACAATGGCAGCATAGTAATTATTAGAGCAGTAAGTCAGAAAAGACGGTTTCAAAAAAATGGCACTTAAAGAATTTTCTATTGTGGCATTTTCACGAAAACTGCCATTTTCGACTAATTAATAGGTAGAGCAATAAGTTAGAAAAGTTGGTTTCGGAAAAATGGCACTTATAGATATTTCCTTAAGCCTACCATTTTCTCGAAATCACATTTTCTGACTTACTGCTTTATTAATTACCAAGGCAGAATTAATATACTACCTTCCTCGAGAACCATATTCATGATAGAAACAGCACGAAGACTGGGTGAAGTATTATTTGAGTTTATCGCGAAGAGACGAACACACAGACGTCTACTTTGTTTTATAATATGTAAGGATATAAATATTAACTATGTGGTATATAATTTACATGGTTGCGTGGCAGCGAACCGTACTCGTTGAAACACTGCATATATTTTACGGCTCCAAAGCGTGTGTCTGGACGCTGGACATAAAGAAATCATTACAATGGCGAGTTTTATAAGCATGGACCATTTGACCCCAGCACACCCTCACATTGTTCCGCGGTGGAGCAGAATATGAGAGGACAAGCGTTCACGCCGAGTGCCGTGCGATATGCTCGTAGGGTTACCAGTTACCACTGTTACAAAATCTATTTTAAATACAAACTTAAAAAAAATTAAGTAACCAGCGAATTGTCAGCAGTAAGGTATAACTCATAATGATGAATTATAGCTAAGAACACCCGATCATGCCAGCTTTTAAACAAAACATATGAGATCAAAATCGATTCATTCATTTGGAACAGGCAGACACATACCTAAACATACACATAGACACGTCAAAGTTATGACATCAACATCCCTCTGTGTAGGAATTAAATATAAAAAAGAAAGTTATTTCACTGTTTATTCATGACGTAGATATTTTGTAGCATTATTTAAAAATTCCAAAAAATGCTACAGAATATGAGATATAAAATTAAGGACTCGAGAAAAATCTAAAATCGCACACGTGGCTATTAGTAGAAAAGGATAAGGTTCGTCTTATGAGCTATTCATTTGTGCTTCTTCTATCTTTTTCAAAAATACACCTATGCCAAATCTGACAACAGATTATCCACAGGCAACGATAGCGCATTTTGACACGCGATCGTCCATAATTAATAGTAACGGCCTTTTTCTTACAAGTTGTACAGAGTTGTAAAGTACGACTTTATTAGATGGATTTTTGTTTCACTGTTGGGATATAATAACGTGCATCGTTTCAGCTACTAAAAATAAAAATATTTTATTAATGAATATTATAAATTTAATGACGATTTATAATTTTTCAAAGCAATATATTTCTACGTTACTCACAGCCCTAGTCCCCGTCCGCTACCCGTGTATGGCTTGTAGATGCAGTCGTTTTATTTTTCACGAATATAATATTTTTAAACCTCTTTTTCACATTCTTATCTGTTTGGGCCCCAGTTATTAAATATTAAGTGATTTTTAACGTTATTTTTATAAGAGCAATATAAATGGAAAAAGAGTGCAGTTTGTTGCACAATGGAGCTCCAGGAAGATTACTTTAGGGTTGCCAATTGTTAGTTAATTCTGTTGTATGGTTGTTTATAATTTACGTTCATAATATTTTTATTATTAGACAATATTATTTCTGGATGCCATTTAAATATTTTTAAACTGAGCTATTTTGTAGTAGATAATAACCTAAAAGTTTTAAATTAATGATGACAGATGATCGCAGATGATATTTTAATTTTACTAATTTTGTTGTTCAACCTGAGAGGCAAGTACTATTTCTACGTCGAAGTATGGTAAAGGTATTCGTCATTTGAGCCTGTCGTTCAAGAAATATTTATTATTCCTTACAAGACACTTTAAAAATAAGAGTAGAAATATCTGACCTGAGATCATGTTACAGTTCAGTTCTGTTTGAAAAATATTTGCTTGGATAAACAAACTTTTGTCAGAGCTAGTAAAACTTCTGTACTGTATCCTGCTAATATCATAAACGTGAAAAATCTTTCACGTTTATGATATTAGCAGGAAACAAAAAACATATTGAAGGCATGAATGGATGAAGGTGATATTATGTATCAAAATTATTATTTGGAGAAAATTAAGTTTAAACTATCACTTAAACATTTGAGAATACGTCGTAAAGTATAAAGTACATTAATTTAAAGATCCGTGTCCAGAATCAATGTACCTACTTAATACAAATTATCCTATAATGTTTAACTTGAAGTTTAAAACAATTTTCTGAGTAAATTTTTTCTGCGTTTTAACACCTTCATCGATTCATGTCTTCAATTACTTATATGGATCTTCGGGACTATTCTATATTATAGTGAAGGTGAACCTTTATGCTAAAAACTATTAAACGGGTTTTGATGAAATTCAGTATGGTGGTATAGGCTTTATATTACACACAAGTATATTTGTCACCAAAAACTGTTTCCGGCAACATCTTGTAATGACAACACAATATAGTTTATGACCAGGGCGGCGATTCTCGGGCAGTGGAAAAACGTTCATACTCGAATAAATCGTCGACATTCGGAAATTTTAAGAACGATGCATACTTGGTGTATTCTCAGAACACACTGAAAAAATCCGTTTATTACTTATTTAATCATAAGTGTGGAATGAGCAAAGAATAATCGTTCTTAGGCTGCCGGCATAAGTGTGAAAATTCTTTGTACATTTTTAAGTGATAAGAGTTCATTTTGTACAATATGCTTACGCATATTTCGCTGCTAAGAAAAATCGTTCTTGTTAGAGGGTAATAAGAGTAAAAATTCTTTACTATTGCATATTACTTTTATAAGTTGTTATATTTTAAACGGCTTATTTTGTACTTGTTAGAACTTGTTAGTTGCGTTTTGCAGGTCGATGAAGTAACGTGTTTTTATTATTTTACTTGACGAAATGTTTCGTATTTTAATTGTTTTGGTGGTGCGTTTAGGTACAATATCGTTGACTTTTAAAGCGTCAATAATTATTGATTATTATAATAATAATTAATCATTTTTATTGTAGACGTAAATATATTAACTATTATATACACATTAATAAATTATATAAATACTAGCTGACCCGTGCCCACTTCGTTGAGCATACAAACCGTTTCGCCGAATCGGTTCAGTCGTTCTTGTGTTATGCGCTTACCAACATATTTTGCGATCCATTTTTATATTATAGAATATGTAAGGAAACGTAGTGATTATATTCTCTTTGATGTAAGGTTCGACAGTTCGATTGGTAATTGTTCTATTGGTACCCCAGAATACGTGTTTCATGAATCGTTCGAACTTTTCGGTAGTAGAACGGACACCTTCATACATATGGCGGCTGGTAGGTTATCAAATTGGTGGTGCACTTTTCTTACTTAACTTTAAAAAAACTTAGCGTTAAAAAAACGCTATGGGAAACTTAAAAGACATAAAGTGATTTTCTTGTAAATATTGTCCGAAATATTAATATTTTATATGGGTAAGTATAATATTATGTAGGTATTATAAACGTATCAATTACGTATTTCGTCAATCATAGATACCTAGTTAAAATAATATTTACCCGACTTCGGAGAAGTCAAAAGGAAGGGTACATGATTTTGTCAGTCTATGTATGTATGTAGGTATGCATCCCTCGCAGGAGCTAAACTACTGGTCAAAATCCAAAAAATTCTAAATTTAAAACTTTTTATTTCCATAAAGATTATTAAATAACACATATAGAACTATCCTACATGATGCCTACCACCGGTTCCGAAACTAGCCCGGCGACAAGATCCGGCGCCGGCGTAAGAAACTCGCGCGGGGCCATCTTTAGCAAGGTCCGTGACTATATGAATTTCATTATCTTAATTTAATTTTTAGAATATAATTTTTAAGTTTAATTTTGAAAATCTAAAATAGTTTTTTAAATATTACACCCACTCTCAATAATGACAACAATTGAGTAATAAAAACTACATAATAAGTTGCTAAAATTAGTAAAAACTGTCAGCTGTGTAGGTACGTTCTTTTGTCGCTTTATGATCCTAGCCCGCAATAAACTTGACTGTCGGCATCTTGCATAGGTAGGTAGTGAACATTCTAAGAAATTCGTTCTTTTGTTTACAAATTGGGATTGCTTGCACATGTTGACTGTTTTTGACCATTACTAATAAGTAGGAGTCATGGATTATCTAACGTTAACATATTCTTAGTTGCTCACAAACTTTCAAACGGTAAGCGTGGCTAGTAAAAGAAAATCACTGTGTATTGACGAAAAAATTTTACTGATACGCGCAATAGAAACGGAACATATGAGACATACCTCTCTAGTATCTACTAACACTAGTCTGAAATAAACTATTTTTCTACATACTTATGTATGTAAAAAAATACTTTATTTCAGACTGATATACATACATACATAGGTACATTATACATACGTACATACATACATACATACATACATACGAACATACATACATACATACACACATACATACATACTTACATACATACATACATACATCAATACATACATACATAAACTGACAAATTATTTATTTGTACATGTGGATTCGGACATCTACCGGTCCTTACCACTCGTTGGATTTCGGGGACTTTTACACGATTTACTTCGACTGTGAAGATCTGAGAATACACAAGTGTTCATCGTTCTGAAAATTTCCGAATTTCGATGTTTTATTCGAATATGAACTTTTTTCCACTGCCTGAGAACCATGCGCATTACGTGTTTTATAAACCGCTCGAACGTTTCGGTAGAATGGAAAAAATCATGAACAAATGTCATGCGGAAAACGTTCTAACCCGGAGAATCGCCGCCCTGGGCCTTAATTCCAGATGCCATCGCTATTATCACTTACGAAGTTCGAAAACAAAATGTAAGTGACATACGAACTAGCTTGTCATTTTAGCGAATTTGTAGTGCAGTAATAGCAATGGCATCTTGAATAAGGGACAAGGACCGTGTATAAGGATTGAAACTGAATATTATATTATATATTCATTGAGTAATACTCCGGAAGGCATTTGTTAGAGAAATAATTTTCTTACCCGCAAGCAATGACCCTAAATTATAACCTCAAAATTAAAAAATATGCTTTTATAGGTACTGAGTATTATAACCAGCAAGCAATTGACACAAGTTAAGATAAACTATACATCAACAGATTGTACTATGGTAGTTATTGTTGGGTCAATTTTTTTTTCTATCAGTGAAGGCTTTATTAAAAATATTTAAAGTTTTTAACTTGTGGGGGCATGCACCGCTGTGTAAGTGACGGAATGTAATTCATCAAGTTCTATTCAGTTCTAATATCTTTCTTCTCAGTGTAGATCACTTAACACGTTGACACTGATATATTCGAGGTTTTTAATTTAACCGTGCGCAATGGAACTATAAAATAGACGCCATTGTGTCTTCAAACCACACGTTCTGTTTTCAAAGGTTGTTTTTTTTTCATTCGATTCAATGGCGAACGAATCACTCTTTTCAAGTCCGATGTTTAAAGGCTGAGTGAAGTGTGAGCTTTTATTTCCATTGTGCCGACACTTTATTTTTCTCGGCTTGGAATATTATTTAGTCGTCGTCGATGTATCCGCGGAACCCGTTTGCCGTGCCGTGACCTTTGAACTAGTGTTGTGCGTGCGACTATCGATAAAATGCAAATATTTATGAGATTATGCAAATTAATATGTTATTAAACCAATGATGAGGATTGTATTGAATTTAAAAGATTGTAGATGTTTTAAAATGTGGTTATTTATAACTCGTTTCATACTATTCTGCAAATATTTTTAAGCAAGGATTTAGGTACTTAAATAGGTATACAAAAAATGTGGTTGTCTATTACGTCTTTTTGTAATAAAAAATAATATTATTAAAAGTAAATGTAAGCCTCAATCACTTCAAAGTTTTGGGTATCAAAAGTTGTTCTCAAATTATCTGTTTGGTTGAGTGATTATCATTTTACAGAAGCTCAAGTTATATCATTATGAGCAGATCTTAAATGTACTTTTGGACAACTAATATAATGCAATAGGTTATATTATTATGCAAAGTTTATGAACACATAATACAATAAGTATATTACATTCGGCAGTGGTTCATCACTAAAACACGCGTCACTTTCGTGTTTCATCTTTTACACCTTCCATGATGCACCTTTCTCGCGGATATATCTGACTCCCTCACTCCCTGCACTGTGACTCGATTGTGCCCCAACAATGTGAGTGCGTGTGTGTGTGTGTGCATGCGTGTCGCTCGGGGCGAGTTCAGATTCCTCCGTCGGGCACCGTATTAAGCAGTTTTAAGGCTGTCATTGCCTATTAGCTTTAATAATATCGGAAAGAACATTCTCGTTACTGCTTATGAAAGTCAAATTAGGTGGTCCCCGAATTAAATTATTTGTTTTGCGACTGTTATTAATGGTTATTGCTTTGTATTTTGTAATTCGATAGTATTCTCTCAATTTCTCGTATATAATAATTACGTTCGCCAAAGTATTGGCCTATTAGTAAAATTTATTCCTTTCTGAATGACTCTAGAAGTTAATGTGAAGTCTAGACGAATACGTTTTTACATAAGAAGTTCACAGGTTTTATTGCTAAGGTCTTCGGGTCAAATTCTTAATCAATCAAAAATCAATTTTGATATTATGACTTATGAATTACCTAATATAATGTACAGAAAATAATTTTATTTCGTCTGTTTGGTTATTATATTATAGTTTTTTAGATTCACATTTAAAAAGAGCTAAAACATAGGAGTTTTCTTATACTATTCAGATTCATAGTACTTTCATCAATACATACATCAAAATACAGAATGGCATCACTGCCTATAAAATTAGGATGTTTTAGTCAGGAAATGCAATCTTTTTTCTTAATTAAAATAATGGACCGATAAGGAGAAAAGTAGCTAAAGGTTGCTAAGGAAAAAGTAAATTAATACTTATAAACTTTTTTCAATTATGTGCTTGTAGCGGTCGCGAATATAGAATTATATTTTTTTTGTCAGAATATTATATTAAACATCCTATGGGAACATCTACGTAGAATTTTTCCTTAAATAAATATACCTTAATTTAATAACGGTGTAATAATTATTACATCTAAGTATCTAAGTATCGTATAAAATCTAAGTATCTAAGTACCTATCGTGAGTTTTTAGAAAAAGAAACTTGCAATATTTAAGAATTGTCGAACGGTTACTGCCCCCAGGTGGTCCCTATGATATTTAAGTCCAAAACCAGTACTTTCTGGATAAGGCACAAACAGGCCCTGCGAGATGCGTGGTAATTATAAAATGGCTCGAACGCGGCCATTTTTATATAGGCTTTTGTTAATAATTAGCATTCATACGCGACCGTTAAATCCTAAAGAAGAAACTATAAAGCTGCAAGTAATAGCGGTTTGACTTTTTCGGAACGTACGCGTCTGTTTTGCATATTATAAGTTTTTCGGAGAAAAATGCTCACTATTTCTGTTATGGGCTTTTTTTAGTTTACCCAAAACTCGTTTAACAATAATTAGCATTTACTTGTGTATGAAGAAATGTGTTGAGTAGAAAAATAACTTTTTTGCAGTTTACACAGAACAGTATTATGAGGTTTTGTAATTTAAACACAAACAGACAAACGACAAACAGATGTATGAAGATTGTTGATTAATCAATGATATTGCCTAGATTCCAAGAAAAGGATTTTACAATGAGTGAAATCCAAGTTTTAGCGAAAATACAAGATGGAGAGCTAATGGAAAACTGAGAACCTTCTTTATTGAAGGCAGTCAAAATGAAAATAAAAAGTTTTTATTCAAAATTAAAAGTTTTTTCTTGAAGGTCAATTTTCAAAATAAATTACAATTACCAGTTACCACCGAAAAAGTTGAATAACATTTATATCTAATGCTCGCATTTTTCGTCCATTCCTTATTATACTTTCAACCCCCAACGCAAAGTTTGACGTGTCTGTGTAATATGTGTCTGTGGCATCGAGCTCCCAAACGGATGATCCGATTTTAATGCGGTTTCTTTGTTTGAAAGGTATATTAGTCGAGAGTGTTCTTAGCTGTTTGGTGGAAATCGGTTCAGGTCTTCAAGGTCATCAGGTCGTTTGTTAGGTGTGATAGGAATGTTACACGCTAAGTCAGGGTTTTTTTTTAGTTTTGTTTATGACGTGCCCCACGGAAAGCGACGCAGCGTTGACGTTGCGTTGACGCAACGCACTAATAAGTAAGCTCTTAGAGCGTGGCCCCATCTGTGCGTTGCGTCGTTGCAGCGTCGACGCTGCGATAACGCAACGCACTAATGAAACCTCTTAGAGAGAGGCCCTATTTGTGAGTTGCGTCATAGCAGCGTTGACGTTGCGTCGTTTCTCTGGGGTCATGTCTTAAAAAATATATAGAAATCGAGCGCGGCGGTGACAACGCAACGCAGCACAACGCACTAATGGGGCCTCGCCCTTATGCATAAGGGGTCCACGACCAATTGACCACCTGGCAGCCCACAATATTATTGCGAATAATTTTATTAATATCCCGGGAGTGTCATCGCCGATCTCATAATATATGCAAGGTCATATTTTCCAGCCACATCGGCTTAACTTAATTTATTGCTAAGCGAATCGGGTTTGCATTTTTTATCGCACGATCGTATTGCCGCGTGGTACAAGTGAAGAGATACGAAAGTCTTACACCACAATAACAATTATTATACATTATTAATTATTAATGAGTGATAATTATACTTTAGCGTGTGTATGTGCCTCCTATGTCTCTCCACATAGGAGGCACATAAAGTACTACTTTCACAGTATAGGTACTCCACCTATACTGTGAAAGTACTAGCGCTGAAAGACTTGCTTTTGACTTTCATGTTTTTTTGTTTTCATGAAAAATGCCCCAACATCATAAATTTTTCCCATACAATAAGTAAAGAAATCTGGTAAAAAATTCTGTCAGCATAGGTACTTTTCCAGTAAACTCTATATATACGGGACCCATACACACCCTAAAGTATTATCACTCATTAATATTACAACCTGTAGTGTATATGCAATTACGGTGTGTAACAGTATTTTTAATTGTAAATATCTTAAGATTTTATGTTAAAATTAAAATAAAATTTCTTAAGGTTCCTTAGCAGTAAACTTGAACGTTGTCATGTCCTCCTTCCTCTCACTAGCTTATTTAATTAATCTACTCTGATTATTTATATTTTTACAATTGTTTAGTTAAATAAAAAAACATAAGACGCTCCAAAAATCTTTTTGAAAAATAACTTAATAAAACTAAAATAAATCTTGAGTTATTTTCAACTACAGAGTGTCACAGGAAATACGTTGTATTATTATGGTTAGATGTTATATTTAACTGTCTTAAATAGGTAAATAACAAACGTAAAATGTACTACAGACAATTTATGTAGAGAAGGTGTGTCTAAAATTTTAGATTCGAAAAAATCCAGAAGAGGATGGTACGGTACGGCCAAGCTCTACGGGCGGTGCCCCCGTCGAGTAGTGCCCCCGTATTTCAATTTTAGGCAACAGAAATGTTATATTTTTGAAGTGAAATGTATAGAAAACTTAAAAAGATATGTATTTTTGAGCGACGGATGTGTGGTATCTCAAATACATATTACGTTTAGGTGTATATAATTTATTTGATTAAATTAAAAAATTAAATTAAATGCTGTATGTGGCAATCTACTTATTTATTTAAAACATGAAAGATTAATAATAATATTGATTATGATCACTATAAGATGTTGTTAGACCGACTGACTAACCCCTACTTTTCAAAACATGTATCTCACAACATTTTTCCGATAGAAGAACTAAGTAGCGAGACCTTGCACTTTTTACAAGTTATGTTTTTGATGGGATAACATATTTTATTTGATTAAATTAAAAATGTCATTAAATAGAAGTATTTTATCTTTGTCTTAATTGTCTTTAAGTTATTTTTTTTTGTAATTACGACAGTTGATATTTCAATTTCAGACATGAGACAGCAGAAATGTTGTTCTTTGAAGTGAAATGTACAGAAAACTTAAAAAGACATGTATTTTTGAGCGACGGATGTGTGGGATCCCAAATAATAATATGACAATGCCAATTATACGTATTTCGATTAACTGTATATCATTTATTTGATTATATTTAAAAATGAAATAAAATGTATCTTAACATACATACTGAAGATGGACAGCAGATGGACTGCAGAATGGTAGCTGACGGACAGCAGATGGACAGCAGACGGACAGCAGACGGACAGCAGATGGGCAGCAGACGGACAGCAGACAGATAGCAGACGGGCAGCAGATAAATAGCAGACGAACCGCAGACAGACAGCAGACAGATAGCAGACGGGCAGCAGATGAATAGCAGACGAACCGCAGACATACATCAGACGGACAGCAGACGTACAACAGACGTACAGCGTACGAACAACAGGCGGACAGCAAACGAACAACAGACGAGCCGCAGATGAATGACAATGTGACGCTGGTGACATTCGTGATCGTTGCGACTATCACAGCCGGTCGCTTAGGGATTTGCGGATAGCAGACGAACATCAGAAAGATAGCAGACGAACAGCAGATGAACAGCAGACTGACACCAAACGGACAGCAAACAAGCAGCAGATGGACAACAGATGGACTGCCAAAATTTGACGTCTGTTTGCTTTCCCTTTTCAAATAAAATTTACTGCAATAACATTGCTACAAAACCAACAAAAAAATTATTAAAATATAAATGCCGCCATTTTGAATCCAATATGGTGGACGGTTGTGGATGTTTATTATGTTTATTATACGGATATGATCTTTAATACATAAAATAAATATTATATTATACAATATTATACAAGTACATAAAAAAAATAAGACCTACTTTTTTGTAGGACCGATAATCGGTCAGATTTTTGCTCCATATTATTTTGTATCCGACTTTATTTATTTGAGTGCGTTGCACTACCGCCATCAGTATGCTCTATTTTATTCCGATTATTAATCGGTGACCGACTTTTTGTAAATGAAATATATATTGGCGAGTTACAGCGACGGATCAAAATTCAATCCCCAAAGGGGGTGAAAGATACAAAATGCAAAAGATCAAGTTTGAGGGTAGATGCAAAAGATCAAGTTTGAGGGTAGAAGCAAAAGATCTAGTGTGAGGGTAGATGCAAAAGTTTTAGGTTTTAGGGTAGATGCAAAAAAACAAATTTGAGGGTAGATGTAAAATATCAAATTTGAGGGTTGATGCAAAAAAAAACCAATTTGAGGGTAGACGCAAAAAAAATAAAGTTGAGGGTTGATGTAAAATATCAAATTTGAGGGTTGATGCAAAAAAAAAACCAATTTGAGGGTAGACGCAAAAAAAAAATTTAAGGGTATGTGCAAAAAAAAACCAATTTGAGGGTAGATGCAAAAGGTCAAATTTGAGGGTAGAAGCAAAAGATCTAGTGTGAGGGTAGATGCAAAATATCAAGTTTTAGGGTAGATGCAAAAAAACAAATTTGAGGGTAGATGTAAAATATCAAATTTGAGGGTACACGCAAAAAAAAAACAATTTGAGGGTACACTCAAAAACTAAACAAATTTGAGGGTAGATGCAAAAAAAACAAATTTGAGGGTAGATGCAAACGATCAAAATTGAGGGTAAGTGCAAAAAAACAAATTTGAGGGTAGACGCAAAAAAACAAATTTGAGGGTAGATGCAAAAAAAACAATTTGAGGGTACATGCAAAAAAAGACAAATTTGAGGGTAGACGCAAAAAAAATCAAATTTGAGGGTAGATGCAAAAAAAACCAATTTGAGGGTACATACAAAAAAAACAAATTTGAGGGTACACGCAAAAAAAAAAAACAATTTGAGGGTACACTCAAAAACTAAACAAATTTGAGGGTAGATGCAAAAAAAACAAATTTGAGGGTAGATGCAAACGATCAAAATTGAGGGTAAGTGCAAAAAAACAAATTTGAGGGTAGACGCAAAAAAACAAATTTGAGGGTAGATGCAAAAAAAACAATTTGAGGGTACATGCAAAAAAAGACAAATTTGAGGGTAGACGCAAAAAAAATCAAATTTGAGGGTAGATGCAAAAAAAAACCAATTTGAGGGTACATACAAAAAAAACAAATTTGAGGGTAGATGCAAAAAAAACAAATTTGAGGGTAGATGCAAAAAAACAAATTTGAGGGTAGATGCAAAAAAAAACAAATTTGAGGGTAGATAAAAAAAATACAAATTTGAGGGAATGTGCAAAAAAAACAAATTTGAGGGTAGACGCAAAAAAAAACAAATTTGAGGGTAGATGCAAAAAAAGACAAATTTGAGGGAATGTGCAAAAAAAAACAAATTTGAGGGTAGACGCAAAAAAACAAATTTGAGGGTAGATGCAAAAAAAGACAAATTTGAGGGTAGATGCAAAAGATCAAAATTGAGGGTACGTGCAAAAAACAAATTTGAGGGTAGATGCAAAAAAAACAAATTTGAGGGTAGACGCAAAAAAAAACAAATTTGAGGGTAGATGCAAAAAAAACCAATTTGAGGGTACATACAAAAGAAACAAATTTGAGGGTAGACGCAAAAAAAAAATTGAGGGTAGATGCAAAAAAAACGAATTTGAGGGTAGATGCAAAAAAAAACAAATTTGAGGGTAGATACAAAAAAAAAACTAATTTGAGGGTAGATGCAAAAAAACAGACAGGTGTACAAAACCTTTTTTCACGATAACGCACATAATACAAAAATTATGTACCTATGCACATACACTTTATGACATTTTGTAAATTTTTCCTATTTCAGATCGCTTTTAGCCATTTCTGACGTATCAATACGTAGTATAAAACTGTATGTCTGTCCGTATGTATGCTTAGATCTTTAAAACTACGCTACGGATTTTGATGCGGTTTTTTTAATAGATTCTTAAGGAAGGTTTGTATGCATAATAAATGCATAATATAGTAGAGAAACACTAATAAATTTAAAGGTTTCTAATGTGATGTCGTAAATAAGCACGTTTTTTTGCGCTTATATTGCAAACCCTGGCAGAACCCTACGAGATAGACCAAAATAATGTAATACAGTATTGTTCACCTTAAAAAGTTCAACAAAAAAGTCCGCGATGGTATATGTTTATCTCTTAGGGATAACCCACCATAACCATTTTTATCCTTTACTAAAAAAATGGTTATTTACGAAGTGATTTAAAACAGTACAGCATTAATCCTTATCCAATTACGTACCTTAAATAAATTGTACATTTATTATAGATCAATGTGCTTTTTACAGCATGTAATTTAAGCGAATATTACCGAAGATATTACAAATTTAAAATGCAGGGACGACCCTGCACCGCCAGTACCGCCGCGGCCGGCCAGGTGTCGGGCGGCGTAATATATAAAAATGAATTGCTGTTCGTTAGTCTTGCTAAAATTCGAGAACAGCTGAACCGATTCGGCTATTTTTGGTCTTGAAATATTTTGTGGAAGTCTAGGGAAGGTTTAAACGGTTTCTATGCTCAACGAAGTGAGCACGGGTCAGCTAGTTTTAATATATATTAGAACCAAAAAAATATACTTTTTCGGTGCTATGGTGGTAGTACTTTCACATTGTGGCACAACACATGATTTTCTTCTAATTGAATTCGACATTTTGAATAATATTAGCGTTATTTCAGGCAGCAGATGAATAGCAGACGAACCGCAGACATACATCAGATGGACAGCAGACGTACAACAGACGGACAGCGTACGAACAACAGGCGAGCCGCAGATGAATGACAATGTGACGCTGGTGACATTCGTGATCGTTGCGACTATCACAGCCGGTCGCTTAGGGATTTGCGGATAGCAGACGAACATCAGAAAGATAGCAGATGAACAGCAGATGAACAGCAGACTGACACCAAACGGACAGCAAACAAGCAGCAGACGGACAACAGATGGACTGCCAAAATTTGACGTCTGTTTGCTTACCCTTTTCAAATAAAATTTACAAATTTCGCAAATGCCTGGCTAAATTGATGCAGTAAAAATGTTACACTCCCTTTCATTCTTTTATTTTTGTTTAACTGTCTTAAAACTGTGGTCAATTGCTTCAAAAACATCCAATTTATTAGATTCTAATACAACTTATTATCGACTAGCTGTGCCCGCGACTTCGTACGCGTGGAACAGTGATTTAGGGCACTTTAGTATTTTTAAATATATTTTTAGTTTATTGGCGCAACCGCTGACAACTTTCGCCAATAGGTCCTTCCCAGTGTATCCCAGTGTTGATCGCGATCCAGCAAGTCACGTACCCGGCAAGCCTCTTGGTATGCAGGGTATAATAATAATATATTACTATCCTTTCGGAGCTCGGCAATAGAAGTAGGCCTTCGAACAATATGTAGAAGTCAGCAAAGGTATTCGAGGTTAGGATAATATTATTCGAATGCGCCGTATAGACCCAGACAATTTTTCACGTTAATTTAGTAAATTATTTAACTTCGATGTCCGTCTGTCTGTCTGGGTGTCAAAACTTTAACACGTGTAGGTATCAAGCTAAAAATCATATTAAAAACTCAGCTCTACTGTCCCTTCTGGCTGTGAAAAGAAACAGGCATCTTGGCCACATCTACCCAAAGATTCAGCCGTTTATATCGCTAATTTTTGCAATTTTCGACACGCCAAAGGGAACCAAAACCTAAAGGGTACTCCCGGGAATAGAAATTTGATATGAAGCAACATCTTAATGCACTATTAAAATGTTGCTTCATATCAAATTTAAACGACATAGGATAAATTGCGAAACCATAAAAATATTTTCAATTTTTTCAACTTATTACCGTTTTTGTCATTAATGTTTTGAAGTATTATTAAATTTAAACTTATATTGCAATTACTAAGATCTTTAAAACGGAACTCTCGGTTAGACATGGGCGCAGCGGCACGCCCCGCCGAGGATCCAGCAGGTTTACTCTCGACACAACTGAGAATCGAATCAGTTCGATCTTAACGGTTTTTGGTGTTTTATTTGGTAGATTACTTTGAAATTAATTAGGATAAAGAAAACCGTTAGAACGTAACTTTTTGTACACCAGACCATATCAATCGACAGAGAATAAAAATAAACAAACGTCAATTTGTGCGATGCGGCACGATCGAATCTGAATTAAAATCGAATCAGTTTGGAGAGTTAGGCCCCAGCTCGGCGCGCCGCGCCGATCGGCTTTAGTAGCGTTTTTTATAACCTACCCTAAGTATAATAATAATAATATAAATAAATGATAGTTTTAAACAAAATATAAAATAAAAAAAGAATAAATTTGAATGTTTGAAGCAGCGCGGTTCCCGCCGCGCTTCATACAAACGTCCAGTATTTTTATTATCGCGAAAGGCTTTCTTTTAATAATACAGTTAATTAAGTTGATTTATACAATAAATGATAATTTATTTCAATTTGTGAAGCAAGTTCAAAAATACAATTTTTATATTATTATGACACTGTGGAAACACTCTTCTCAGTAAAAAAAATCTGTTAGTTAGGTACTTATTTCAAGTTCTAATCTACTTTAGTGCCACATTCTATTGCTTCGCGTCACTGTGTAAGCGATCCCCCGCGCCCCCCGCACGAACCGTTCGTCCGCAGCCCGCGCGCGCGAAATTCCTCCGACTTGCTTCCAATTTATCGTCACTGCTCGGCTCCTATGTATCGTAGCGTTGTGTTATATAGCCTATAACCTGCCCAGGAATATGGGCTACAATCGTACCAAGTTTGGTTAAAATCCCTTCAGTAGTTTTTGTTCCTATCGCGCACATACAGACAGACAGACAGACAGACAGACAGACAAAAATTTTACTAATTGCATTTTTGGCATCAGTATCGATCGCCAATCATCCTCCAATATGTATTTTGAAAAAATATTCAATGTACAGAATTGACCTCTCTACAGTTTTATTATAAGTATAGATGGCATCAGTATCGATCGCCAATCATCCTCCAATATGTATTTTGAAAAAATATTCAATGTACAGAATTGACCTCTCTACAGTTTTATTATAAGTATAGATACGACAGTTGAAAAACTCAAAATATTGCTATTCGTCGAATAAACGCTATCTGGTTGTTTATCTGAGGATGGAAAAATCGGCCCTAAAACATGAAAGATTATTAATAATATTGGTTATGATCATTATATGACGTTGTTAGACTGACCAACTAACCCCTACTTGGCATAACATGTACCTCACAACTTTTTACAATATAATAATATAACAATACCAATTATACGTATTTCGATTAATTGTAAATCATCTAAGTATCTGATTATATTTAAAAATTAAATGAAATGTAACCTAACATGCATACTGAAGACGGGCAGCAGATGGACAGCAGACTGGCAGCTGACAGACAGCAGATGGACAGCAATCGGACAGCAGACTGATAGCAAACTGACAGCAAACGAACATCAGACAGATAGCAGACGAACAGCAGATGAACAGCAGACAGATACCAAACGGACAGCAAACAAGCAGCAGACGGACAACAGATGGACTGCCAAAATTTGACGTCCGTTTGCTTATCCTTTTCAAATAAAATTTACAAATTTCGCAAATGCCTGGCTAAATTGATGCAGTAACAATGTTACATCTCTTTTCATTCTTTCATTTTTGTTTAACTGTCTTAAATAGGTAAATAACTAACGAAAAATTTACTACAGACAATTTATGTAGAGAAGGTGTGTCTAAAATTTAGGATTCGAAAAATTCGAAAAGAGGATGGTATGGTACGGCCAGGCGCTATGGGCGGTGCCCCCGTCGAGTAGTGCCCCCATATTTAAATTTTAGGCAACAGAAATGTTATATTTTTGAAGTGAAAACTTAAATACAGAAAACTTAAAAAGATATGTATTTTTGAGCGACGGATGTGTGGTATCTCAAATATTACGTTTAGGTGTATATAATTTATTTGATTAAATTAAAAAATTAAGTTAAATGCTGTATGTAGCAATCTACTTATTTATTTAAAACATGAAAGATTATTAATAATATTGATTATGATCACTATATGACGTTGTTAGACCGACCAACTAACCCCTACTTGGCATAACATGTATCTCACAAGTTTTTAGAAGAACTAAGTAGCGATACCTTGCACTTTTTACAAGTTTTGTTGTTGATGGGATAACATTTATTTGATTCATTTAAAAATGTCATTAAATAGAAGTATTAAATCTTTGTCTAAATTGTCTTAAAGTTTTTTTTTGTAATTACGACGAATTGATATTTCAATTTGAGACAGCAGAAATGTTATATCTTTGAAGTGAAATGTATAGAAAACTTAAAAAGACATGTAATTTTGAGCGACGGATGTGTGGGATCACAAATAATAATATGACAATGCCAATTATACGTATTGTATATCATTTATTTGATTATATTTAAAAATGAAATAAAATGTATCTTAACATACATACTGAAGACGGACAGCAGACTGGCAGCTGACGGACAGCAGACAGACAGCAGATGGGTAGCAGACGGACAGCAGACAGATAGCAGACGGGCAGCAGATGAATAGCAGACGGGCAGCAGATGAATAGCAGATGATTATATTTAAAAATTAAATTAAATATAACTTATCATACATACTGAAGACGGACAGCAGATGGACAGCAATCGGACAGCAGACTAATAGCAAACCGACAGCAGACGAACATCAGAAAAATTGACGTCCGTTTGCGTACCCATTTTTAAATAAAATTTACAAATTTCTCAAATGCCTGGCTCAATTGATGCAGTAAAATGTTTCATCTCTTTTCAATCTTTCATTTTTGTTTAAGATCATTTTAAATTATAAAAAATAGCCTTTTTAAGACAACAGGCAATTTTTTGATTAGTTAGTTAATTTTATTCAGCATCAGCAGCTTTATTTAATTTTTTAATCATTAGAACCGCTACGCCTGTACATTGTGCCACAGAAAACTCATACGTTCTTGTTTTAAAAGATATTTCATGTAGAAACTTATTAACGTGGCAACATTTAGCATGCGTATAACACATGAGCCGGCCGCCATTACTCATGACAACTTATAGGGGAAGATGGGGGAAGTTGGGGTAAGATGGGGTAAGATGGTAGGTTACATATTTTCATTAAACTGAGCATATCCGTTATTGGCTTAACAATGGACCATCAACCGTCAAAATAGTTGCAAGACATAAAAAGTTTTAAAATTATTATTTTGATTTAATTATTGGAAAGTGTTTTAAAAGTTCACGTCCATAAAATTTTATCAAAAAAAATGCTCTCTATGAAAAGAAATTTAAGTAAATTTCGAGCGGGATCGTTTGAAAGCTCCGTAAAGTAACGTTAACGAATAACAATCGATTATTTTACTTCAGGGATGAAATGGATATGAAATTTCGGTTACGGATACGGATATAGATATTAAATTATTTCGGATTATCCATTTGTTTCGGATAATTTCAGTTACGGATATAAAATTTTGGATTCCTTTTTAAGGCAGCAAAACTTTTTTATCGGATATCCGATAGTTTCGGTTACGGTAACCTTTTTTTTTTTTTTTTTTTGATGTCGCAAGGGAAATGCGTTACGCATCCCCCCGGGAGGGTGCCCGAGGGGTATGTGGGACTCCCGGCTTGCTACGGCCGGTTTACCCACTAAAACCACTTGCGGATTGCCATCAGCCGTTGAGTGGAAGGCGTGCCCTGGATCTGTCAAGCACAGGCCACGCCCCCCCGACCGGCCGGTCTACCTCGTAAGGGACCGGTCTTCCACCACAATGAGGGAGCACTTCGGCAAACTGAAGCGCTCCCCTTGGCGCCGAGACTGGCTAAGCCGGGGAGGTTTACCCATCCCTCTACCCGGAGCCCCGTACTAGACGTGGGATGGGAGGGCCGCTATGCGACGCCTCCGCACCCCCGTCCTGCGCCGGCGAAGCGGAGCAGAGAGAGGATCAGTCTCTCTGTCCCGCTCCGAGGCCTCCTTCTGCGACATGACAGATTCGCAAAAGGAGACCACCGCCTGCCAGGCGTCATCGCTCTCGAGCATACAGCGCACCATGGTCGAGAGCGAGAGGTCCCGCCCAAGCACCGCCATGAGGTCATGGCGCTGCACGGCCCAACGATCGCACACCTCAAGGGTATGCTGGGCCGTGTCCTCCGCAGCGCCGCATTCATGGCAGGCTGGCGTAGGCTCTCTCCTGGCCACCTTACACAAATACGCACCGAAACATCCGTGTCCGGTGAGTATCTGTGTAAGGCGGAAGGTGAGGGGTTTATTCTTGCGGCGCATCCATGCCGCAAGAACTGGACGCAGTGCCGAAACCGTATGCTTACCATACGGCGCCTGCGTCAGTACCTCACCCCACCTCCACAGCAACCACTGCTCTCCTAGCCTTTGGAACCGCCTGAGCTCCTCCCACGATAGGGCCTCACTACTCGACCTCCTCTCTGACACGAGGAGGTTCAGCTCAGCGTGGACCCTAGCCACGAGCTCCCACGGCGGTTCTCCCGCCAGCGCAGTAGCCGCCGTCCAAGAGACCGTACGGTACCCTCTGATGACCCTCACTGCTATGACCCGCTGCATTCTGTGCAGCAGGGCCTTATTACGCACCGTGAGGGCATCCGCCCAAATCGGGGCACCGTACAGGGCTATACTCTTACACACACCAGAGTACAGCCGCCTGCAGGCTTGGCTGGGCCCGCCCACATTTGGCAAAAGCCGGCCCAGCGATGACGCCGCCCTTATAACCTTCGGCCCTGGGGCCCGCCTTAACAATGCCTAGGGCGCGCCCCCTGATGTTGGAGACGATGTCTCCAACATCAGGGGGCGCGCCCTAGGCATTGTTATCGATGCTTTGGCATGGGGCACTACAGTGTCATGTGCCCCTCTGAGAAAGATCGCAGCGGTTTGTGTTTCCGCTGCGGACAGTCGGGCCATAGAGCTGCACAGTGCAGCCAGGATCCTCGTTGCGCCATTTGCGCTGATGCGGGCCGGAAGTCGGACCACGTGATGGGGGAAGAGCGTGTAACCCCCCATCTAATCGAGGTAAAGTCCTCCCCCCGCGATCAACGGGGAGTGGACGGGAGGCGCCTGAGGCCGAGATGATAGAATAATGTCTGGACATCTTGGCTTCCTTCAGGCGAACGTAAACCACTCCGCCGCGGCTCAGGATCTCTGTCTGCAGTCGATGGCGGAGTGGCTTGTCGAAGTTGTGGTGGTAGCGGAGCCTTATTTTGTGCCTCCCCTGCCGCATTGGGCAAGAGATTCAGCGGGCTCCGTTGCCGTGGTGGTGAAGGCGGGTTCTGGCCCGCCCCTCACACTCAAAACGAGGGGTGAGGGGTTTGTTGTGGTGGTTCGGGGAGAAGTGGCCATAGTTGGGGTGTACTTCTCCCCGAACCGGAATTTGGCGGCTCTGGAGCGATTCCTCAACGCTCTGGGGCCGATAGTGAGGAGTTTGGCTCCCCTCCCGGTAATCGTGGCAGGGGATTTCAACGCTAAGTCCTCAGCGTGGGGGTCCCCGGTCACGAAACCAAAGGGGAGCGAGGTGGAGGAGTGGGCGCTGGCCACGGGGCTGTCCCTGCTCAATCAAGGGACAGTCTCGACCTGGAACCTCCCCATTCGAAAATCCCCTCCGGGAACTCTTCGACCACTGTTTTCGGTTGGGGCAGTTCCCAAGGGATTGGAAGGGATGTTAGGTTAGGTTAGGTTAGGTTACCGTAACCGCCTGTGCTTGACAGATCCAGGGCACGCCTTCCACTCAACGGCTGATGGCAATCCGCAAGTGGTTTTAGTGGGTAAACCGGCCGTAGTGAGCCGGGAGTCCCACATACCCCTCGGGCACCCTCCCGGGGGGATGCGTAATGCATTTCCCTTGCGAAAACAAAAAAAAAAAAAAAAAAAAAAAAAGGTTACCGTAACCGGACTCAAACTTTTCTAGGCGAAGCCTATGCTAGCTGTCGGAAGTTTGCGTTCAACGTGGCGAATGATAGTCGTTTTTCAGGGCTTTCGTTTGTCGTGTGAATTATTTCGGTGCGCCTCTTGGTTCCCGAAATATTTAAATTTTATGTGTTTTTATCTTGGGTCCACTTTTGTTTAATCTCGACCATCGTGTCATCCACGTATAAGGAACCTGGTGACAAGTTTGTCCCGGGGTCGTTTTCTGTGTGTGACCCCCACGGGGGTCTGAGTTATTTTTAGTTAACTAGATTAGGTTTATTTTTATTATGGTGTCGGTTTTTATTATTTTTGGTGTTGGTCTTAGTTATAATTAGAGTTAGTTATTTTTAAGTGTATAGTAACTTTTACTATACATTTGTTTGTTGTTGGCGTGTGTGGCCAATTATTTTTGGCGCCATGTCAAGAGAAGGGGGGGGATCGAATGATAGGAATAGTGCGGAGTCGGAGGGGGAGATTCCTATCATTAGTAAAGGGGGGTTTCTCCTGAGTTACGGAGTTGATAGACCGGAGGTGGACGAAGTTGCTTCGGTGGAGGACGTTGAAATGGGAGAAGGGAATGGTGAAAGGGAGAAGGGGAAAAGGACGTATGGGCCAACTTCCTCTGCAAATTCGCGTGTTTGTGCAGGGATAACTATAGACGAAATCCTGGGCCGTGATTGGTCAATGCCGTCTGCCCCTGTGTCGGAGTCGGAACGATCTCGACGCAAAAGATTGTTCTCGGATGACTCGGGCTCTGATACGGAGTGCCCTGATGGTACTCTGGTATCGGGCCGTCTGAAAAAGATTCCGACGGCGCGTCGTGGCAAGTCACGAGGAGCGGCGAGTTCTGCCTCTGCCCGTAAGGTTGATGGTGCGGCTCGAGAGTTTGTGGAGAATCTGGAGAGGCAGAGCTATCGGAAGTCGCAGGTGGAGGGTACAGCTGTACAAGTGCCGGGTCTACTTGATTTAGATTTGGAGGAAATGGACGTTGAGGCGCTGATAAAATCAGCGGTAAGGGGTCTGGATGAGATATTAGATTTAACGGGAAGGTCCACGAATCTAAAAGGTGGTTATGCCAGTAAAATTCGTAAGGCCTCTGGTGTAATCAGGGCGGTTGTCGACACGTTGGCGACGAGAACGGAAGCCCAAGAGACTCGTCGCCTACGCGCTGACAATGCTCGTCTGCAAAGGGAGGTAGGCAAATTAAGAGAGGAGGTCCACGCCTACCGGCGTGAATTTGAAGACGCCAGAAAAGCTGCGACAAAAAATCGGAGCAGTCATAATTTCATGAGCTCCGAACAAATGGAAAAACTTGAGGGCAACTTAGCACGGCTCGTCGGTAATATGATAGACGGCCGGCTTGCTGCCCTTGAAGAACGGCTACTGCCGCCTGTAGTGGTTCGTCCGCCTCTGGCGTCGGATGGCAAAAGGGCGGCTTGCAATCCTGCACCGGCTCGAGTAGTACCGGCTGAAAGAGAGATTGTCTCGTGTGCAGGAGTTTCTAGTGCTCCGTTACGGCCGGCCCCTGTGCAGGCTACTACAAGGAGTCGTGAGGAATTCCCAGCATTGTCTGTCCGCCCGTTGATGCGTCAGGCGTCAACTAAGGCCTTGAAAAAGGCCGATAAGAAGGGTTCGCAGTGGACCAGTTTTGGTCCATCTGAAACGCGGTCTGCAAATGTTGTGTCGGGTCGGGGCGAACGCAGGTCTGGTATTGCTGATGCTGCTGAGTCTGCTCCGGAGGCTGGCCCCTCATATGGCTGGTCGGAAGTGGTCCGTCGCAAGACTTCTAAAAAGAAGGTGTCGATTCAGCCGCAGAAGGCGGCTTCACTAGGGAAGAAATTGGTCTTACCTGAGTCCTCGGCGGTGGTGGTGAAGCTGCGTCCGGAAGCGGCTGAAAAAGGGGCTACCTACAGTGAAGTCCTCACAAAGGCTGAGAGGGATTTGGGAGGTCTAAAGGAGTTAGGTGTCTCGTCCCTCCGAATCAGGAGTGCGGCTTCTGGGGCCAGACTCATAGAGGTGCCTGGGAGGAGTAGTGGAGAGATGGCGGACTCTCTAGCGAGTAAGCTCGCGCAGGTCTTGTCGGGGGTCGCGGATGTCGTCAGGCCCGTCAAGCATACCGATTTTAAATTGACGGGTCTGGATGACACTGCTACGAAGGAGCGTGTTCGGGCAGTAGTGGCAAAGGAGGGGGGTTGCGCAGAAGATCAGGTGTGGGTGGGCGAGATTTATCGCGGCCCGCGTGGAGTGGGCTTTGCTCGCATGGCTTGCCCAGTTGCGGCGGCTAAAAAGTTAATGCAGCTGGGGAGTCTAACTGTCGGTTGGAGCAAGGTCTCCAACCGACAGTTTCTCCAACTGCGTTCGCCCCGACCCGACACAACATTTGCAGACCGCGTTTCAGATGGACCAAAACTGGTCCACTGCGAACCCTTCTTATCGGCCTTTTTCAAGGCCTTAGTTGACGCCTGACGCATCAACGGGCGGACAGACAATGCTGGGAATTCCTCACGACTCCTTGTAGTAGCCTGCACAGGGGCCGGCCGTAACGGAGCACTAGAAACTCCTGCACACGAGACAATCTCTCTTTCAGCCGGTACTACTCGAGCCGGTGCAGGATTGCAAGCCGCCCTTTTGCCATCCGACGCCAGAGGCGGACGAACCACTACAGGCGGCAGTAGCCGTTCTTCAAGGGCAGCAAGCCGGCCGTCTATCATATTACCGACGAGCCGTGCTAAGTTTCCCTCAAGTTTTTCCATTTGTTCGGAGCTCATGAAATTATGACTGCTCCGATTTTTTGTCGCAGCTTTTCTGGCGTCTTCAAATTCACGCCGGTAGGCGTGGACCTCCTCTCTTAATTTGCCTACCTCCCTTTGCAGACGAGCATTGTCAGCGCGTAGGCGACGAGTCTCTTGGGCTTCCGTTCTCGTCGCCAACGTGTCGACAACCGCCCTGATTACACCAGAGGCCTTACGAATTTTACTGGCATAACCACCTTTTAGATTCGTGGACCTTCCCGTTAAATCTAATATCTCATCCAGACCCCTTACCGCTGATTTTATCAGCGCCTCAACGTCCATTTCCTCCAAATCTAAATCAAGTAGACCCGGCACTTGTACAGCTGTACCCTCCACCTGCGACTTCCGATAGCTCTGCCTCTCCAGATTCTCCACAAACTCTCGAGCCGCACCATCAACCTTACGGGCAGAGGCAGAACTCGCCGCTCCTCGTGACTTGCCACGACGCGCCGTCGGAATCTTTTTCAGACGGCCCGATACCAGAGTACCATCAGGGCACTCCGTATCAGAGCCCGAGTCATCCGAGAACAATCTTTTGCGTCGAGATCGTTCCGACTCCGACACAGGGGCAGACGGCATTGACCAATCACGGCCCAGGATTTCGTCTATAGTTATCCCTGCACAAACACGCGAATTTGCAGAGGAAGTTGGCCCATACGTCCTTTTCCCCTTCTCCCTTTCACCATTCCCTTCTCCCATTTCAACGTCCTCCACCGAAGCAACTTCGTCCACCTCCGGTCTATCAACTCCGTAACTCAGGAGAAACCCCCCTTTACTAATGATAGGAATCTCCCCCTCCGACTCCGCACTATTCCTATCATTCGATCCCCCCCCTTCTCTTGACATGGCGCCAAAAATAATTGGCCACACACGCCAACAACAAACAAATGTATAGTAAAAGTTACTATACACTTAAAAATAACTAACTCTAATTATAACTAAGACCAACACCAAAAATAATAAAAACCGACACCATAATAAAAATAAACCTAATCTAGTTAACTAAAAATAACTCAGACCCCCGTGGGGGTCACACACAGAAAACGACCCCGGGACAAACTTGTCACCAGGTTCCTTATACGTGGATGACACGATGGTCGAGATTAAACAAAAGTGGACCCAAGATAAAAACACATAAAATTTAAATATTTCGGGAACCAAGAGGCGCACCGAAATAATTCACACGACAAACGAAAGCCCTGAAAAACGACTATCATTCGCCACGTTGAACGCAAACTTCCGACAGCTAGCATAGGCTTCGCCTAGAAAAGTTTGAGTCCGGTTACGGTAACCTTTTTTTTTTTTTTTTTTTTTTTTTGTTTTCGCAAGGGAAATGCATTACGCATCCCCCCGGGAGGGTGCCCGAGGGGTATGTGGGACTCCCGGCTCACTACGGCCGGTTTACCCACTAAAACCACTTGCGGATTGCCATCAGCCGTTGAGTGGAAGGCGTGCCCTGGATCTGTCAAGCACAGGCGGTTACGGTAACCTAACCTAACCTAACATCCCTGTTTTACTTTACAGAACTTTCAAAATATATTCCTGCTTGACCTACAGATTACGTAGCTTTGGTTAATTCCAGTATACTATTATCGTATAGTTTACATGTTAGATTAACACGTCATACATTGTACAGCAGCAAAAAGTACTGCTCCAGCGGGATTTCATTTTTCGCGAACGAAGAAGAGGGAAAAATCTAGTCTACACTCATATTATAAAGAGGAAAGATTTGTATTTTTGTATGTAACGATAAGTCGTTTCCTCTTTGTAAGACTCAAAAAGTACTGGACCGATTTTAATAATTCTTTTTTCATTAGAAAGCTACATTATCACTGAGTAACATAGGCTATATAAAAATCAATTGCTGTTCGTTCGGCTCGCTAAAACCCGAGATCTATTTCTATAGAGATTCGGCTATTTTTGGCTTGAAATATTCGTGGAAGTCCCGGGTAGGTTTACACGGTTGCCATACTCAACGAAGTGGGCACTAGTCAGCTAGTAAATTATATAATCAGGTTAAATCTGGGGGCACGGCGCCCTATCGGCGCTTGGCGTCGCGGCACTCGGCGTCGCGGCGCTGGGCGTCGGCAGGCGTCGCGACGCTGGGCGTCGGCAGGCGTCGCGGCGCTGGGCGTCGGCAGGCGTCGCGGCGCTGGGCGTCGGCAGGCGTCGCGGCGCTGGGCGTCGGCAGGCGTCGCGGCGCTGGGCGTCGGCAGGCGTCGCGGCGCTGCGCGTCGGCAGGCGTCGCGGCGCTGGGCGTCGGCAGGCGTCGCGGCGCTGGGCGTCGGCAGGCGTCGCGGCGCTGGGCGTCGGCAGGCGTCGCGGCGCTGGGCGTCGACAGGCGCCGCGACGCTGGGCATCGGCAGGCGTCGCGACGCTGGGCGTCGGCAGGCGTCGCGGTGCTGGGCGTCGGCAGGCGCCGCGACGCTGGGTAGTCGGCAGGCGTCGCGGCGCTGGGCGTCGGCAGCCGTCGCGACGCTGGGCGTCGGCAGCCGTCGCGGCGCTGGGCGTCGGCAGGCGTCGCGGCGCTGGGCGTCGGCAGGCGTCGCGGCGCTGGGCGTCGGCAGGCGTCGCGACGCTGGGCGTCGGCAGGCGTCGCGGCGCTGGGCGTCGGCAGGCGTCGCGACGCTGGGCGTCGGCAGGCGTCGCAGCGCTGGGCGTCGGCAGGCATCGCGACGCTGAGCGTTGGCAGGCGTCACGGCGCTGGGCGTTGGCAGGCGTCGCGGCGCTGGGCATCGCGACGCTGGGCGTTTATGTTATTCCTTTAAAATTGGCCAAAACAAAGCTCGATATGATGAATTACATTCGAAGGTTTATAAAGGAGTGGAGATTTTGATGTAGGCATAGAATAATAACACTTAGGCCGTGTTTCACCAAGCAATGTTAAAGTTAACGCCATGTTAAATTACCATGCCATCTCATTCATTGACAGGAAATACGAGAGGGATAACATGATATTTAACATGGCGTTGACTTTAACATTGCTTGGTGAAACACGCCCTTAGTGGCCTAGAGCGCGTGACAAATTGACGCAATTCAAACTAAGACAATTTACCCTTGTTTGTTCAACGGCGGCAGTCAGCGAATAATTACGAGTATAAGTAAACTAGCTGACCCGTGCCCACTTCGTTGAGCACATAAACCATCCCTGGACTTCCACGAACATTTCAAAACCAAAAATAGCCGAATCGGTTCAGCCGTTCTCCAGAAGCACGATTGAAATACCAAAATTAAGAAAAAGATATGAACGCCAATTGGATTTCAAATTGAAAACCACCTCCATTGGAGTCGATAAAAAGTTTTAATTGTGCATATAACGCCTTCTCTTTCATTTATACAGACAAAAAGAGAGACTTTTACTTAATGAATAACTATTACCATAGACCAATTATATATATAATAGGTCCATGCTATTACTTATAACAGTCGTTGGTGAAACTGGCACCAACGGCTAAAGTGCCCTCCTATTCATAAGCTGTCTCCGTCACTTCTAGCGGAATGACAAGGACAGCATGTAATTTGAGCGCCACTTAATTTAACTATCGCTTAAATATTTGGCACAAAATCTTAAGTTTTAGCTTCATACAGATGTGTTACTACCAAATCTCGAGTCATTCGCCTGTAATTGCTAGATATTTTAATTCGATTACAGCAATTATTAAGTTGAAGTCACGGTGGATTAGGTTATTACATAATACTACCGATTTAGAGACTGGAATTGGCTGATTCTACAGAAAGATCTATTCAAGAGGACTATATTCCAAATTCTAATATTGTACAAGATGTAAAATAAATGAGTGATAATAATTTAGGATGTGTATGTGTCTCCTATGTAGAGTTTACGGTGAAAGTACCAGCGCTGATAGACTTACTTTCGACATTCATATTTCTATGAGAAATGCCCCAACATCATAAATTTGCCCATATAATGATTTAAAAAAAGTAACTCTTTCAGCGCTGATACTCTCACAGTATACTCTTTATACGGGACTCATACACACCCTAAAGTATTATCAGTCATTTATTTTACACATTGTATACAAGTTGTAACATTGTACAAATTGAAATAGGTAAATATATATTTTTTTATATAAAAAAAATTCAGAATAAGAAAAGGTCGAATAATCATATCCACAGTTATAATAACTGTTCTTTTTACACCCCGTATATTACATACGTACGGCAGCAGCGTAAGGAACTTATCTACAGGTGACAAACTTTTATCGCGCTTACGAAAAGTTTGGCGGCTTAAAAATATCATCGCAATATTATTGATAGCGATTCCTCATTAATTATATTTCATATTCAAGTTTCCTTAGTGTTTCATTAATCTACTTACGAGTTAAATACTGAATATATCTTATGATATGGGACATATGATGTTCTTTTTGAAAAATGTTGAATAATAAATTGCCCAATATGAGCAATCCGTATAAACGTCTACAATTCCTAAATTAAACATAAGATTACTCATACCTACTATGTTCTTCAAACTGTCTTATATCTTGTAGTTTGACAAATTAGTATTTTACTGATGTTTTCTATTTGAACTGACAAAATTAACCTAATCTTATATTTAATTAACTATCCAACAAATTTTAAATTAGTTCAATAAATCATAAGAACATTCTACCAACTATTGAATTATGTATTTCTGTAAGGACAGGCCCTGTCAAAGCGTTAAAATGTCTCCAACTAAATTACTTTATAGGGGCCAACGTGACATCAATCGTCATCGTAAAATCTGTCAGATTCAAGAACAATATTAAGAAGGTTTGTGCCAAATATTTTAGTGCTCTTTTTTTCCAAATCATGTCTTATTCCCTAGTATTCAGAAAAACATACATTTATAAAATAATTACACTCTACTATAATAGCAGTATCCTTAAAAAGCTGAATAATATGCTATTAGGTTTTGTAGCATACTTGTATTAAGAATAAGAAATATTGCTATACACTGTTGATTATTATTTATTCTATGTTCATTGTTTATATTAGTTTTCTTTCCAATTCTTAATATTATTTATGATGTAATCTGCCTGAAATAAATATTTTTTATTTATTATTACCAATGGAAACTGCAAAATGTTCCAAGAGGCTCATATTAACTTTCAAAATCATTGCAGCTAACACAAAGTTTTGCCTTATTCGTGAATTTTTTAGAATGACCCTAAGGTTACCGAATAGCGGAGACCTTGAACATGCTAATAAATTTTTTGTCGAGTCTGTGAGGCGCCAACTATGCGGTTCTTGAACTAACGAATTTGTAGAATTTTCATTAATTTGTATTAAAGTTTTGATAGCCATCTTAATTTATGTCAATTTATTCACGATGCCTATCCGGTGTAAAACATTTGTTTCTTTTATTAATTTCTACATGTGATAAATAACATTCTCCTTATCATCGGTAGACATGACTGTTTTGTTTTTCAACGTTTTAAATATTCATAATCGTTCACCGTTGTACGTTTTTTCGATAGACATTGTGTGTTAATGTATTAAGTCTTGATTATGGTATAACTTTGCCATAGTATTTCTTTAAAAGTTTGTTTAAGCAATAGTTAGTGAGAAAGATAATAATATTATTGTCTAACTCAATTTGTGTCTTACCTAAAAATTTTAAATATTATTGCTTGAGAATGTATGTTAAGTATAACACATGAAATGCTACCATTTTCTTGTATATATACGAATTGCAAAAACAAAGAACAATCATTTAAAAACTAAGGATGCGCCCCTACGAACATTTTACACATAAACTTTTGTATTTGACAGTGATTACCAAATACGAAGCGGTAGTAAATTCGACAGATTGAGCATGTAGACGGCATGTAAACGCCTAATAGTATTGTTAAAATATTTAAATGAGTTTTTTGTATGGCGACGGCGCCACTCACCGATCCATGCTAAAAATAACACGTCTACATTTGTACAGGATCACAAACATGTTTACTGAACAACATCCAAATGAACAGAATGTCCATTTCTGTTGACATTTGATAGGGGGCATAATATTTACAATGTATGGCAAACTATATTCAAAATGACGTGAATATAAAAATAATCTCAAAACACTATCCTCGGATTATGTTTATTATATATTTATTTAAATTTATAACGGTTATAATATAAACGCTACACCACGTCAATCTCCCGTACCAAGTTCTCAGAGAACTTGTGTTACGGGTACCAGTCAACTATATTAATTAAGACTTTTTATATTATTCACATAACTATTTAATATAGGTACATCTATGTACCCAGGACCCACACAAACGCCTCCGTGGTGTAGTGGTGCAAAGCATCGCTCTCTCGATCGATTCCCGCGTTGGAACAAAAAAATGTTGTTTTCAAGTTGGGTTGGGACAATGCAGGCTGAACACCTGATTGTCTGACAGGAAAGATGATGCGTCGGATGGGCATGTAAAAAGTCGCGCCTAATCTCCCGCCAGTCGTGTCGGTTATCCTTCATCACTGGGCTACGAGAGTGAAGGAAGAGAGAGTGCTTTTGTATTGCGCACACTCTTGGGCACTATATAATAACTCCTGCGTAGCCGTCACCGAAATCGGTGTGGGAGGCATTATTACTATGTACCCAGGAACATAGAATACTTTTGACTGTTTCGTACCTAAAAAGAAAAATCATCATAGGATCACTTTGTTTTCCGTCTGACTGTCTGACAAAGCCCTCTTTCTCAGGAACGCGTGGAGGTATCAATACTTAAGTTATATTAAATACTCCACTGTCCCTTGAAGCTGTGAATTAATCAGACTTCTTAGTCAACGCAATCAAAATACATAGCTATATATAGCCGCAATTTTCGTCATTTTGGCAAGGGAATCCAATCCTACACGGCACTTTTCGTGAACTCAGAATCTTGAAATTTGGTACAAAGAAAAGTCATATAGCATACATAAAGAAAAATAGGGAAAACCAAAAAAAAAAAAAATAGTAACATCATAAAAAAGACCAACTTAGGTACTACCGTTTTCATCATGTGCTACCTACGCTTAGAGATATTTAATTGAAAATTATTTCAAATAGGCATGTCCACACTTTTTTTATTTAATACTTTTAGGCCGTGTTTCACCAAGCAATGTTAAAGTTAACGCCATGTTAAATATCATGTTATCCCTCTCGTATTTCCTGTCAATGAATGAGATGGCATGGTATTTTAACATGGCGATAACTTTAACATTGCTTGGTGAAACACGACCTTAAGCTGTAAAAAAAAACAAAATTCATGGAGTCAACGCTTTACTTAATATACTCGTATACCTACTAGATTTTTTTTGTTTCCATCTCGAACCCGTGACCTCTGGCATGATCACAATCCACTGAGCCACGCACACGTCATCAGTTATACGAGTTATAACAAACATTTTAACTAACAATACGATAATCATCTGATCGGTCACGGATGTAGGCATAAAATCAGATTATATCGATACGTTTAACCGCATCGTAGAATAGTTGATGAGTTCCGAAAGTTCTCGATTTACGAGTGTGATTTGATTGTGGATGGACACCCAAGTCGCACAATCGAATTATGTCAAGTATTTTTATTTATTCTATCAAGCGTAAAATACTAAGGCCCGTATATAAAAAACAATCTGAAACCCAACCACACTTGACTATTTGACAGATAAAAAAACGTTCCGTTTCACTTTTAAAAATGAAGAACTTTACTTATGTTACATACATGAATATTTTTTTTAAACTTGAAAATAAAAATTATAAAAATATGGATTATAGGTACTTATTTTAATGTTTTTTTTTGTAATCTATAATACGAATATTACGGTATAAAAAGAAAAGAAATTAAAGTACTATGTAACATTAATAAAGTTCACTTTTAAAATTGAAACGAAACCTTGGTTTAATTTGTCAGATAGGTTCTCAACTAAGGTTGGGTTTGAGATTGTTTTATTTATACGGGCTTCTTATATTATTATTTCATCATCATCATTTCAACTGTGACTTTCACTACTGGACATAAGCCTTCTCCAAAGCACTCCAAAGTATTTAATGGCCGTTGCCTCGCCACGATTGGCAGGCAGTTTGCAAATAATAACAATATCCGCGAAAACCCTGCTGCCCATTTCCGGATGTATTCCCTCTGTCACCTTTTATGTCACCCACAGGAAAGATGATTGATGGAGAGGTGTTAAGTCTATATAATTCTGTATACATTTTTGATATAAAATGAAAATTTTTGATCTGGGGGGCTTAGCCAACATTGGTTAAATACGTTGACGATCTTTGAAATAATTCTAAATAAAAAATTAAAAAAACTGTCGACTTAGCGTGTAACATTCCTATCACACAAACGACCTGATGACCTTGAAGACCTGAACCGATTTCCATCAAACATGGCTTAAAACACTCTCGACTGATATACCTTTCAACCAAAAAAATCCGCATTAGAATCGGATCATCCGTTTGGGAGCTACGATGCCACAGACACATACACATTAACACAGACACGTCAAACTTATAAATAACACCCCGTCGTTTTTGCGTCGGGGGTTAAAAATAGTCGTTTCCGTGAATGGACATTTCGTAACGTTATCGAATATGAATTGTCGTCGTTAATGTTACGAATACGTAGCTGTAAATGCTAGGCTTCACACCACGTCAATCTGGCCCCAAGCTAAGTATCCGATGAACTTGTGTTACAGGTACCAGACAACGGAAATAAATTTAATACTTTAATACTATACACATATTTAAGATTTTTATTATATTAATAAACAAATTTAATACACATCCATGACCCAGGAACTAAAGCTTTTTTTTTTTGTTCCCTCGGCGGGATTCGAACCCGCGACCTCCGAGTCAAGAGCCAAGCTCTGAACCACTAGACCACGGAGGCGTCAAATATGGTGTATACCCTAACATAATAATTACTTCCTTATATCTAAAACTCATTCCCCCATCTAAGTGTATTCGTGGGCGTAGATCCTTATACTTTAGAGGATCTATTGACCAAAGATAATACCTTTGTTACCCACAAACAGATGACCGTAACACAATAGCCATTGGGAGTTATGTTGGTTAACATTTGGTTTGTATTGCGAATGCCTAGTGTCTACCGATAGCTATTGTATGGATTACAAATACTTCTAACTTGGAGTAAAGGACCTGAGTCGATTCTCATACAAAAGGGATAAGTTCACATTCGAAAAATTGTCATTCGAATTGATTGCGCTGACGAGAATTCTCTTAGACTTTTAAAATCAAAATGTACGATTGATGTTTGTTACTGTTTCTGTTGTATATTATCATCTAAATAACCTGAAATCTACATAAAGCTGTTTAAAATATATTTTAATATAAGAAGAGCAAAACTTATGGTTTCAAAAGATTTCACGCCCTTCTGGTTTAAATTTAGAAAAATCTAAGTTTGTGAGTATGTGTGTTTGATGTACACATTGTATAATCTATGTTTGTAACCAATGCTTAGCCTATAGTAGAAAAAAACACTGTAACACCTTAATAAAAGCCATTGAATTAAGAGGAATACGAGGAAATTTCAAATTCAAAGGTCTGGAATATGCGTTAATACACAAGAATATCAGCTTTGTATTTAAATATATTGTTTATTTAATGATATAATACAATAAACATGTAATGTACATCACGTTAATCTTTTTTTTCCATAATAAGTTAGACTTATGTTATCAGACAATTGTTAAATACATTCAATAATTTTACAGTGAATTATCAACAATTGTTACCTTGTAAAACGAGTTTCGAGTTATATTTCGAATGCGAACTTTTCTCGATTGCATGAAAATCGGGCCTGGACAATTTTAATGGCATGCTCTGGTTGAATAGTTATCTCACTAATATAAAGCGGCCAGTTTGTGTGTGTGTTTTTTGTACATATTGTATACAAGGTGTAAAAGAAACAAGTGATAATACTTTAGGGTGTGTATGTGGTCCCTATGTTTGTATGATAAATGCCCCAACATCATCAATTTTCCCACAATAATTAAAAAAAAGTCTCTCTTTCAGCTCTGGCACTTTCACAGTATAATACTCTACATAGGAGGTACATACATATTATCACTTATTTATTTTACATCTTGTATGCAATATGTACAACAAACACAGACACACAAACTTGCCGCTTTACAAACAATGTGTAAAATAAGTGAGTGTATGAGTTCCGTATATAGAGTTTACTAAGAAAGTATCTACCAGTGCTGAAAGAGGCACTTTTAAAAATATATTGTATGGAAAAAATTTATGATGTTTTCATTCTTATACAAACATGAAAGTCAAAAGTAAATCTTTCAGCGCTAGTACTTTCACAGTATACTCTACAGAGTAGTACTATGTACTGGGTACAATCGGGTACATAGTGACTACTATGTATTATTAGTTGCTATAGTGGTAAAAAAAAACACGTAACACCTCAGTAAATATTGCCATACCTTTTCTTTAGCTCTAAATTTAGACAAACGGATCCAGACTTCTAGAAATAGACTCGTCTGTCCCACGTCTAACTTCCAGTCTCAGTTGCCTCCTTGCCCACCTTGGCAAATTGTCTTTGCCACGTGTCTTTATTCATGGTATTTTAATGACTTAAGTATTTTCATCCATGTTGGTATTAATCATTTAGTACAGTTACTTTGTAATACAATGTACTAGCTGTTCCCGCGACTTCGTTCGCGTGGTTCTTGAGCGACTTAAGAGGAAACACCACGAAATTTTTTCCATACAAAAATAGGGGTCTAGGGGATTTCTATTTCCTCCCTGGATAACACCTCTAGAGTAACAATTTTTTTCCTGAATATTTATGGATATTGTTTGTACGTCCCTATTTTTTCCTTTTTTTAATAAATTAATTATTTAAAGAGATATGGACGTTTAAAAACCTAAAAAAAATGGCTAGATTCCTGCTATGTTTAAATATCTAGGAAACAGATTTGACTACAATAAACAACAAAAGCAAAAAATATGAACCTAGCTCAATACTTTTTTTAGCTAATACAGAAAAAAATATTTAAGTCGGTTAAGTTTTGGAGGAGGAAACAGGAATCCCCTAAACGTCGATTTCTGGTACTTTTAATAGGTAATTTCAGTCCAAGTTGCAGTTGTCTCTATCGCGCTAGTGCTGGCTAGCTAAGGCACTGCGAGACAGCAATAGATTTTATAAATACATATTTTGTATTTCTCTCAACCGTGGTGTTTCCTCTTAAACCATCATATAAACAGCGCACGCAACGAAAGTCTCCCCGTTTTTGCAATATTTCTCACGGACGTTTCGCTCCTATTTGTCGCAGCGTAATGTAATGCCTTTCTCTTTAAATGGACTATCCAACAAAAAAATATTTTTTGAAACTGGACCAGTAGTTCCTGAGATTAGCGTGTTTAAACAAACAAACACACAAACAAACAAACTCTTGTCTTTATAATTTTAAGTATATATTATATTGTAGGTACGTCCTTTTTCCCGACTTCGGCGAAGCCAAAAGGAAGGGTAATGATTTTGGGAGGCTATGTATGTATGTTCCCTCGCAGCAGCTAAACGACTGGTCGGATTTTGATGATTGAGGTGTTAGTCGATTCGTATTGTTGCCGCGAGTAACATAGGCTGTATAATTTTCCGAAATATTGTGTATTTAGAAAAATAAATCTCAAAATATAACCTAAAAAATTAAAAGAAGATAAATGTCTCGTGTTTGGTATCTAAAGATAGGTCTTGGCAAGCACATCACGGATATGTATTAATATGCTATTTTATGAATAATAATTATATTTTATTGTTAAATTCAAAATAAACGTTTAAAATGCGCATTTTAGACCCATTTTTGCGAAATCCGGTTTTAGTTTTTTAATATTATTTTATTAATTTTAACCCAGCGTAAATAAATCCGTCTATGACACAACCATAGACTAGTAAATGATGCGAATAAAATACAATGATTTTTCGTTGCGACTATAATATTCTCCAGTCGCCACACTTGGCAAGCGGGTTGGCCAGTGCAGTTTTCCAATTCCTGCCCATTTCGGATATAATATGTTTATGTTCCCTCCGTAGCCATTTCGACACCCACGGGAAAGATGTTGATGGGGGTGTGCTATTCTCCGGCATCCCACCGTTAATTAATTAATTAGTCCAAGATAAAATAATTGACATTATGAGACAACTTTAACCGCACACATTTCGCGGTTGTAGTGTACCGTCTGCGGTTAGCTAACTGCCAATTAATGTTCCCTAGCTAATTTAAACCTTACTACCATTTAAATAGAAACTATTATCGCTTAAATACCTTACAGCCTCTGATTAAGTTGTTGTAAGCTTATAACATTTTCAATATAATGCAAATCTTTA
Source organism: Celastrina argiolus (assembly GCA_905187575.2). Lineage (NCBI taxonomy): Eukaryota > Metazoa > Arthropoda > Insecta > Lepidoptera > Lycaenidae > Celastrina > Celastrina argiolus. The sequence goes on along the minus strand of LR994579.1, from coordinate 4,893,995 downwards.
GTTAAGATGGCGGTTTTCAGTAAATGTCTGTGTAGGATTTCTATATAATTTTAGAAGCCTCATTTATTATTTTCGTTTTTAAATTAAACTATTAAATATCTTTGTAATGAAAAAGATGCATGATGCATTTGACTACATTTTTGTTAATTAAATTCAGAACGTAGTTATACTGTAGAGCTCAAGATCCCGCCAATCAAATTTGAATTCCGAATCGGAATAAAATCCTCGCATATGGCGCGCGTTTTTTTTTTAAATTAAAAAATCAGGAGACCAAAATCAATTTCGGTTCAGAGCTCATGTACCATTGGTTTTTCATTTGTTTTCCGTGTTTACAGTGACAACAGGGCTGATTGCCACGTTACAGCTGCGCAAACGGACAACATTATACATAGGACATCGGCCAGGACGAATTTTTCATATCCTGATGTACATTAATTTTGTAATATTCCATATTTGAACGATATTTTTCATGTGAAATCTATAACTTTTTAAAATTCTATTTTTGTACTTAAAATAATGGAACTTCTCATTTTTAAAATACATAATATGAATTGTACGACGTGTAAGTAGTTTATTTGGATGTCTTATCTCCGTCACTCGATATGAAGAAGGCAGAACGTTTTGTGTAAAATATCCGAAACTTGTAGAACATTTTTAAACAGACCCTTAAATATCTTTAGGCCAGTCGGATTGAAAACAAAGAATATCCGATACATACCAACGACATACCCCGTATGAAGGTATAAAGTGTTAAACTTTTTTAATCTTTTTAATTTAATTTAACTTAAGATAAGATGTGTTAATTATTTTTAACATAACACTAAATTTTATTCATTAACCGTTCTTTATCGGTTTTCGCGCCTTAAGCTCGGTTGATAACATATTTTAAGTGCCTTTATCGCGTTGAATTATTTTGGAACTGGTTTTAATTTCGGCTCCGAATTCGCTTATCATTTACGCAAACTATAGGTAGTAATGAGTAATTGTGAAATTCTATTTCTTGGTTACAATCAGGGATGTTAGGGAACTTCGTAACCGTAACCGAAACTATCGGATATCCGATAAGCGTAAAAAAATATTGAGAACTGTAGCCGAATCCGAAATGAAAGTTTTGCTACTGTAAAAACGTACCTAACCTAAATTAAATACACGTAACCGAAATTATCCGAATAAAACGATAATTCCAAATAATTTAATATCCATATCCGTATGCGTATCAGAAATTTCACATCCATTTCATCTCTGCTTACAATTAATGCCCTTCATTGGTGATAGTAGATTTTTTACGTGTAAGACTAGAACCATATTTTAAACCGACGAGCGTCAAATGTCAGTGTCAAAGTTGAGTTGTCAACTTTGACACTGACATTTGACGCTCGTGTGTTCGATTTCAACTTTTCAGATTCCGAACTATACAACCTTAGGGCAACACGACGAACTTAAGATATAAAGTTGTTTAGTATAATATACAACCTTAGGACAACACGTCGAAGTTAAGATGTAAAGTTGTTTAGTATAATATTATACTCTATATAGAATAAATAAGTAACTTTGACAGATTTTGTATGGAACAGCTAAAAGTTATCTGACGATTGAAAAATTGGCCCGTAAAAAACCATCCCTAAATCATTACATTAGGATTAAATTACGCATTATATCAATCTGATCGTGTGATTGAGGTTTTAAGAATAAATGTGTATTACCACACAGTAGTTAATAGTTTCTAGCCATTTTGGAAGCTATTAGCTGTCGCCTGTCACAAATCGTCGCTTTTCATACAATATCTTCATGGAAGAACTAAGACTGTTATAAAATTATATTACTACATCTTTAATATACTGAAGGCAACAATAATTTAAATCACAAATCAAACTCTACAACCTTTGACGCACATTAAAGTTCCAATCAACAAATTAATGCGCACGTCTCTTTTGCATTCATATTCCTTTTATGTTGCATCGAATTTCTCACTTCAATTTGGCCCTCGGGTTCGCTGTGGGCTGAAATACGACCAAAACCTTTCTTCGAAGCATAAAAAGCAACTTAAAGTCGATACTCTCCCAGTAAATCTTTTTTAACAATATTTACTAATTTAAGATTTAAGACTTACACTTTAAAATATCGCTAACGGTTCTCGACGCTGTCTCTTTCTCCCGCATAGTAGACGAGAAGGAGGGCAATGTTTTTGTAATACCAGCTTAATTCATTTGGACGGGAGCGATAAGGGTGAAGCATATCTCGGGGTTTTAGTTTGTTTAATTTTGCCTGGTAATCAAAACGGACTTTTACGTTTGGCATGCTAAAATGGACCGTACGCCTTGGGGCTAAGGTCGCAATATTACTGGTTATAATTGACTGATGTATCCAATCTAAATTTTGGGCGGATCCACCACTTTGAAATATAAGCGAGAATCACGAATATAGTCCCGGAGCCAGTCGGGAATGATAGTCACTTGGTGTCTATTGAAAAAATTGATTATATTCTGTTTGAAAATAAATCAGGACGTCTAAATAATATGTACGTACTTTAGTTTTTAATTACAAAATAATAAAAAATATAATAGTATGTAGTAACTTTTATAATAATAAAATTCGTTACTATAAATAACTAGCTGATCCGTGCCCACTTCGTTGAGCATACAAAGCGTGTAAACCTTCCCTGGACTTCCACGAATATTTCAAGACCAAAAATAGCCAAATCGGTTCAGTCGTTCTCGAGTTTTAGTGAGACTAACGAACAACAATTAATTTTTATATATAAGAAGAAGAAGTCTATGGTCTGAGTCGTCATAGAGTCTGATTTTAGATTAGAATATTATAACTCTTTATGTCTATAGTGAAATCAAAATTTAAATTTGTAAGTAACCCCCTAATTATCGAGCAGTAAACATACTGATGATGATTATAGCTATGAACCAGCGATCACGATATCTTTAAGCCAAACAAACTAGATTATAATTGGTATATCCGTATATCATGTTAGCCGAATGCATCTTGACCGCTGGGCAAAGATAGCCACTGAATGGGTACCTGAAGAAGGAAGGCGCCGACGTGGCCGGCCTAAGAAAAGATGGCGTGACGACTTAGATGCACATCAGCTGGGCTGGCCAGTGTTGGCACAGGAAAGAGATACGTGGAAGACCTTGGGGGAGGCCTTTGCCCAGCAGTGGGATAGCATAGACTAATAAAAAAAAATAAAAAAAATATCCGTATGGTAACTACGATACGTTCAGGCTTAGACAAACACACATACTCGCCAGATTAATTCCATCCTTTTGTTGTCGTCGGGGCACAAAGTAGAGATGCGACCTAGTACTAGAAAATGGTATCACTCTCATACTGACAATTCGACTGGCAATTTTTATTTCTTCGATTTCCATTCAGGAAACCGCCATCTATCGCCACTATTGGAAAATACTAATCACTCATTTCGTTTCGTATCTTCGTCTTTATTAAGGAGTTAAATTTAGCTTAATGTCATGTAAAAAATATGCTTATCTTTTAATGTCAATATTTGTACTCAATTCGGCATATTTACATTTTATAATTTACAAACGTTAATACTCGTACTAGTGACATCTATCGCAATTTTGTATTAAAGATAGATTGTATGGGACGGCCATGGTCGGGGGTTGAAAACGGAAATTCAAAAGTCCCTCGGCTCCTGCACTACAAATCGTTTGCAAAGGTAAGTTGGTTCCGATTGACGGTACAGTGGCGACTGGCGACTGGCACTTAATTACATTGGTCGGATATTTGCGAATATTTCCGTAATATCCCAACCTGACAGCCGGGGATTAAACGGTTATCACATCAGCGCGATATACCATGAGATCTTGAGCTTGATATTTAAAAAAAAGAAAAAAAAAACGAGTGACAGTTACCAGTAGGCAGCTGAAAAATTTGTGCCAACTAATTATAAAGACAGTGAAAAGTTAAACACTTTGCTTTGTGATGGGATAATAAGAATTATTTTTACGCCTGACTAGAAATAGGGTGTTATAAATTTGACGAGTCTGACTGTTTGTCTGCGGGATCGTAGTTTATATGCTTCGATTCTTATCTACTTTTATTTCTCAGATAAAAGTTATCCTGGATTCCTTATCATGAAATATTATTCCAGCAAAAAAATAATCAAAATCAGTTTGAAGGTGAGAAAAATAACCTTGAAAATACTTAAACAAAAATATTCGATGGAATTGAAAACCTTCCACTTTTTAAGCCGGTTAATAAGTTATGGCTAATTAAAAGAGTGGGTTTAGAGTATACATTCAGTGGGGTTAGCTGGTAAATTTTGCTGGCGTAATTCTTAGTTTATGTCATATACGAAAAGCAGTTTGAAATATTTATTTATGTAACAATTTATTGCACATAAGAAACATTTACAATAGGACAATTTAGAAAGAAAGACACAAATGTACTGCTTATTTCTAAAAAAAAATTTCTTTCAGCAGCCCTACGGAGAGATAATATGGGATAAATGTTAGCAGATCAACTACGAATAAAATTTATAAATCATACGATTTTAAAGAATATTGAATTCAATATATTGCAAAGAACATTTGAATTTCAGCCTGTACCTACTACACGTGAAATTTCATTGAAATAGCTCAAAGCCATTAGTGCCGCTCCAATCAGAAAAATAGATAGTAGACCGATTGGTTGGTGCCTGAAGGCATAGTGTTTGACATATACTCCGACGTTCCTTCGGCATGCGTAACCAAAAGTACAAATTTCAGCTTTCACAGTGAACTATATATAAGAGACATACGCCCGGTTTATGAAAGGCTGAACAAATTGATCAATTGATCGTTATTAAGTTTTTACATTGTTAACATAATATTATGTTTACACTTTTTAAAAAAAGAACAATTTTCCATCTTTTTGCTAAAAGATGGCCCCGTCCGAGTTTCTTACGCCGGTTCTTCTCGGCGGGCTAGGGTTGAACCGGTGGTAGTATTTTTGTTGACTTTCCGAAAATAGCTTGTTAAGTTTAACTTGGAAATAAAATTTTTTGAATTTTGAATTTTGAATTTTGATCAAATCAGCTAATCTGAACGCTCATTGGTGAAAACAGTGACTGCGAAGTGATGTTCACCAATCAGCGTTCACATTAGCTGATTTGACCAGTTGATCAATTTGATCAGCCATTCAGAAACCGGGCGATAATATAATACTCATCCTTAATATTAAAACTCATTAATTTTAAATGTATAAAGGAATACGTCATGTAAAAGACTGAATTTACTTTTATGGAGCTTTCAAATGGTCCTGATTGGTCCTACTGTTGTAGGTACATGTGTACTTGGCCTTTTTTTTAGGCTGAGAAATGCATTACTCCTTGAGGATTGGGAATTCCCTCCACAATATATTGTATGCCCCACGGAAATGTATCTGTCGCAGTCATCTGATTGAATCAGCTATTTGATTAAATGTCTAGCGCGTTTATTGAGTGACGACATTTAATTGATTGACTAGGCCGAACGTTGATTGAACAAGCGTCACTCAACTTCCAACTAGTAACAACAGCGGACGTATCAGTCAGGCTAATGAAATTTTGTTTAATTTTTCCCGTAGTGGCGCTAGTACCTAGGTCACCAAAGCAAATGTGGCGGCGAATAGCTCGCACAGATAGTACCTACCTACATAGGATAGTTGATAAATTATTATTTTCATTTGGTGTCATGTCCTCATTTTTGAGGACCTTTAAAGTTGCGAACTTATGGTTAAACCTAACCCTACCAAACATTACAAGGTATCCCATTCAATGCCTATGCTAAAGGACCTTCAGTCAAGACGTTGCACGTTACATTAAACAACTTGACGAGCTGTTATTCAATATGTGTAGTTATTCAATTATTTATCATAATTTCATAAACACGCTAGAATTTCAATTCAACTGCTGATTCAAGTACATTACAACGACATATCCATATCATTATATTGTATGTTTTATAAGTAAACGCGTAAGTAATAATAATTGTTTAGTAATAAAAATAATTTTACGTACAAAAGCAAGGTGGAATATACCTTCAAATATAACAAGTTCAAAATTCCTTTCATTGTTGGCACAAGACAAGCCCAACCAGCTCATAATCAAAGCTAACACCTTAATAAAACGCAGTAAACGCTCCGTTTGATAAAGAAAATCATTTGGTAAATGGTCGATATATGGTCGGTTTATGAACTTAAAACTCGGTAATTTACTGTTATGTGTTATCATTAGATGTGGTCTAATTAAGAAACGAGAGCGGTAAGCGTTTGAAAACGATTCGCAGATGCGGATGATTATGGGAACCAGCGGAACTTACTTGTACTTTTTCTGCTTGTTTTCGTATGAATCTGAATATTCAGGTTTATTTAAAGTTTCAATTAGAATAAAATTTTAACCCCTGACTTTTGGTTTCGTCTGGTATTGAATTATTCAATCGTATCCCTAGTGTTTTATGCAGTCTACTGCTATAATTGTTTTGAGTGCCTACTATATTATTATTATTATATTACATATATTGAAGGTTAAGAGCGTGTTTCACTAAGCAATGTTAAAGGTAATCCTTCGTTAAATATCATGTTATCCCTCTCGTAATTCCTATCAATGAATGAAAAATCATGCGTTGGTGAAGTCGGGACTAAATCGCGTACCTAACGTATTACGGCTTCAGTCTTGCTTCTTTTTCTGTCACGCATAAAACTGCATTAGGCAAGATCTTCCTCTTTCACTCAACCCACAACAACACCGGTTTTTTTCGAGGGGGATAACTTCCTTCTAAAATCATCCTAAGCTCTCGTGTGGAAAAGAGCTAGGGGTATGTAGAGATTTTTACCCACTAAAAACCCCTCGGTGTCCTCTTCAACGCTCTGGGATCTCATATGAACACGCAACACTGCTAGAACATCCCAAGACGTGCACGTATCTTTTAATTTTATTAAATTATATTTTTAACCGCTTTCGCTTATATCTTACACCACTCTGCCGGCACAGCAGAGCGGTGCGTGGGCGCAGTTCGTTACAATACGGATCTATTGTGCGGTTTACGATATGTAAACACTGTTGTGGATGCGACTGATCGACTCACTGTGAATTACTGTAAATCACTGACCCTTCCTGATTACCTTGTGTTACAACATCGGAGGGTATGGAAGGGGCATGTTTGAGCTCTTGCAAAACATCTCCTAAATGAGCCTTACTAAAAACACAAGGAAAATATCAAGTCCTAACGGATGACCGTTAGGAATTTTAAGTAATCATTGAATGTCTCCGAACATGATTCCGTGTTTTGATATTATGATTTGATACTATTTCAAAATCATAAAATAACCCTAGAAATTTGAAGAATTCCATCCACCTCTATAATAGAGGTAGATGGAATTGTGAAATGAAGAATGTTAATGTGTAGCTTTCCCGTAGAGCTTATCTCTATACGCAAACATTATTTTTTATTTCATTGAAAAATACTAAATGTGAATGAATTTAGTATTTTTTCTTTTTTTCTTTCTTTCTGAATTCTGAATTTAGTACTTTCAAACTATCGTAAATTTCGTAGCAGGCGTTGTGCAGTGACGTCATCGCGAGACTGAAATTAACTCGGAAACGACACGATGTATCGTAATAATTTTTTCACTCATATTTTTCATTTAGTTTTGCCGAGTCTCCGTAGAGCTACAATAATGTGACCATTCTTTATGATAATGTTCGTGTGCAGGTCCACTCTAAGCTCTCGTTGAATGACTTGTGTGTCACAAGCTCCTGACCCGACCTCGCCTGGACCACCGTTGGTCACACGCATAGTAATGTTAAACTGGCAGCGCACTTGCAATACTAAAATTCCGCCTATTGTTGTTCAGTAATTAACATAAAGCCTTTGAGATTCTATTCACTAGCTCCTGCGGCGAATACTAAAATATGTCCGAGAATAATTAATGTTTGGAACGTTTAAATGCCAAGTAATTTGTGAACATGAATGGATGTTTGTGACTGACGCAAAAACTACTGAATGGATTTTATTGATATTTCGTATAGTTCGTCCCTGATAAATTTACCCTAAAGGTAAACAAATCGAAAACATCGAAATATTCCCTTATACACATATTGTGCACACTTATCAACACTTTTACAGGGATTCTTAATTATCCAATACATTTTAAAGCAATTACACAATAATTAATATGTTTAAACATCAAATGAAAATCTTTCACAGAATAAATACGCCATTTTAACACTGCCGATTGTAGAATATAACCCTATAGTCTATGGATTCATACCAAACAAAAATCATTGTATTCATATTGGCCAATTGGCATCACTGACTAGTCATTGGTTGTGTCATAGATGGTTTTTTTTACGTTTTGGTTAAATTTATCTCGGACGTACTATAGTTTAGGCTAGAGCCTAATCTAGAGATTAACATAGGCTATTTTATCCCAAAAATAGCCGGATCAGTTTAGCTGAGCTCGAGTTTTAGCGAGACTAACGAACAGCAATTGATTTTTATATAGCCTATGTTACTCAGTGATAATGTAGCTTTATAATGAAAAAAGAATTATCAAAATCGGTCCAGTACTTTTTGAGTTAAGTCGTTACATACAAAAATACAAATCTTTCCTGTCTATCTATATCTATACTTATAATAAAATTCTAGATAGGTCAATTCTGTACATTGAATATTTTTTCAAAATTCTTATTGGAGGATGATTGGAGATTGACACTAATGCCAAAAATGCAATCAATAAATTTTTTGTCTGTCTGTCTGTCTGTCTGTATGTGCACGCATGGAACAAAAACTACTGAAGGGATTTTAACCAAACTTTGTACGATTGTAGTCCATGCTCCTGAGCAGGTTATAGGCTATAAAACATAACGCTGAGACACATAGAAGCCGAGTAGTGACGATAAATTTGGAGTAAGTTGGACGAATTTCGACGCGTGTGGACTGCGGGGTGTGCCGTGTGCGGGACGCGCAGGGCGATCGCTTATCTACCTACACAGCGACGCGAAATCAAATCAAATCAAATCAAATATTTTTATTCAGAGTAAATTTTACAAAAAAATGTTTTCTGAACGTCGTTTCTATATGATGCCTACCACCGGTTCGGGAACTAGCCCAGCAAGAAGAACCGGCGTAAGAAACTCGCATGGGGCCATCTTTTACCAAAAAGATGGAAAATTTCTCTTTTTAAAAAAAGTATAAATTTACATATAAATATGTCAATACTAAAGCTAAATAACATAGAATGTACTATATATAAGTAGCCTTGTAGGGGGCTACTTTATTCCCAAGGTGTGCTATCATTCATATAATCATTAACTTTATAGTAAGCTTTTGCACACAAACGTTCTTTGACTACTTTCTTAAACTTATTAGTTGAAAAATTTTGAACGTTTTCTGGGATCCTATTGTATAGGCGTATACATTGGCCTTTAAACGAATTCTTTACTTTGCTTAGTCTAGTCACTGGAACAACAAGTTTATTCTTATTCCGAGTATTTCTATTATGATTATCACATTTTCTTATAAACAGGTTTACATTTTTCTTAACATATAATACATTAGAGAGGATATACTGAGAAGCTACAGTTAGTATTCCAGTTTCCTTAAACTTTTCTCTAAGAGAAGTGTTGGGGGCCAGCTTGTAGATTGCCCGAACAGCTCGCTTCTGCAGCACAAAGATACTATTTATATCTGCAGCACTGCCCCATAGCAGAATGCCATAGGACATTATACTATGAAAGTAACTAAAATACACTAGGCGTGCTGTACTTTCATCTGAATATTGTCTAATTTTACTAACTGCATATGCTGCTGAACTGAGTTTGTCGGCCAGTCTAGCAATATGGGGGCCCCACTGAAGTTTAGAGTCTAACGTTATACCTAAGAATACTGCAGTATCCACTAGTTCCATACGTTCATCATTTAATAGCACATTGGTTTCAGTTTGCCTCACATTAGGCAATGTGAATTTTACACATTTTGTTTTTTTATTATTAAGTAAAAGATTATTGACACTAAACCAATGTACTATCATTGAGAGAGCATTATTTACTTCGTCATGGCATATATTTTGCCGTTTCATATTAAAAATAAGAGACGTATCATCAGCAAATAATACTATCCCATGTTTTTCATTTATGAGGTATGGTAGGTCGTTTATGTAAATTAAAAATAGAAAAGGTCCTAAAATAGACCCTTGTGGGACCCCCATCTCTATTCTAGAGCCTAAGGATCTTTTTCCATTCACCTCAACCCTCTGAGTTCTATTTGATAGGTATGATTTCAAGAGGGCAAGTGCTGGACCTTTTACGCAATATATAACACGCAATATAAAACACTATTTTTAACCGACGTTCAAAAAAGGAAGAGGTTTCTCAATTCAACCGTATTTATGTTTTTTTTTAATGTTTGTTCGCGGATATCTTCGTCGTTTATGAAGCGATTTTAAATATTGTTTTTGTGTTATGTGGGGTATAATTCAAATTTGGTCCCATTGTCACCAAAATGGTGACCTGATGAAGGGATCCGTGAGGAATCGAAGGAACTTCTCAAAATTTATATGGAAACATATATGGATTTCGATATTTTCTGAAGAAGTCTAAGCATATGTTACCAAACAGTAAGGTTTTGCACCATATCCTGGTCTAGCGACCCGCCCCGGCATCGACGACGATGCCAGAGCATTGGCGTCGCGACGTCGGGCGTCGCGACGTCGGCGTCGCGACGTCTGGCGTCGGCGTCGCGACGTCTGGTGTCGGGCGTCAGCGTTGGCGTCGGGCGTCGGGCGTCGGCGTCGGCGTCGCGACGTCGGGTGTCTGGCGTTGACGCCGCGACGTCGGGTGTCGGGCGTCAGCGTTGGCGTCGGGCGTCAGCGTTGGCGTCGGGCGTCGGCGTCGCGACGTCTGGCGTCGGCGTCGCGACTTCGGCCGTCGGCGTCGTGACGTCTGGCGTCGGGCGTCGGGCGTCGCCGTCGGCGTCGGCGTCGCGACGTCTGGCATCGGCGTCGTGGCGTCGGGCGTTGGCGTCGCTGCGTCAAAATTTATATGGAAACATATATGGATTTCGATATTTTCTGAAGAAGTCTAAGCATATGTTACCAAACAGTAAGGTTTTGCACCATATCCTGGTCTAGCGACCCGCCCCGGCATCGACGTCTGGCATTGGCGTCGCGACGTCGGGTGTCGGGCGTCAGCGTTGGCGTCGGGCGTCGGGCGTCGGCGTCGGCGTCGCGACGTCTGGCGTCGGCGTCGCGACGTCGGGTGTCGGGCGTCAGCGTTGGCGTCGGGCGTCGGGCGTCGGCGTCGGCGTCGCGACGTCTGGCGTCGGCGTCGCGACTTCGGCCGTCGGCGTCGTGACGTCTGGCTTCGGCGTCGTGACGTCGGGCGTTGGCGTCGCTGCGTCGCGACGCTCAACGCTGTGACGCTGACGCCCGACGTCGTGACGCCGACGCCAGACGTCGCGACGCCGACGTCGGCGTCACGGCGTTGAGCGTGGGCGTCGCGACGTCTGGCGTCGGCGTCGCGACGTCTGGCGTCGGCGTCGTGACATCTGGCTTCGGCGTCGCGATGTCGGGCGTTGGCGTCGCGGCGTCTGGCGTCGGCGTCGCGACGTCTGCCATCGGCGTCGCGGCGTCGGGCGACGACGACGCCCGACTGGTTTTGGTCGCAGCGTAATGTTATATAGCGTTCCTCTATAAATGGACAATCCAACAAAATATTTTTTCAAATCGGACCAGTAGTTCCTGAGTTTAGCGCGTTTAAACAAATAAACAATTCAGATTTGGGGACTTTCGTTGCATGCGCTGCATAAACGGTTTAAGTCAATCAAACATCACGCGAACGAAGTCGCGGGCACAGCTAGTTTTTAATATTAGTGTAGAAGTGCAGATTACAATAATTGGGCCATTGCTCTAGTAAAGGTTAAATAACAAACTCAGAGACCCTTAATATAAAGGAGATTAAAAACTAACTCAGAATTTATTAACTACTGGCGCAAGGCCTAACGCAATATATTTTTAATTAACGCAGACTACTTATCAAATCAATTCTTCGCGATCTAAAGTAAAGATTTGTTTTCTCTCGTGGGGGGTAACCAAATAACTCATCCCCGCCCACAGATGATGCATCGCATGGGGTTCCATGGGGTAGCCATCTTATTTTGGCACACGCAAAAACATAGAATATTCACGTGATATGTATAATAGATGGTTAGGAGAAAATTAAAACCTACAATATTAGGTAGCTTTACAATAATATGTAACATAGATTATAATTTAACTTACACTACAATTTGTAAGGCAATAAAGCTATATTATGTTTTTCTCATAGAAAAGTCACTCGACAGACGAAAACTAAACTTTGTATTATGTATCGCTTATCCAGTGTGTTTAAATATACCTATCGGGTGTAAAAAGAACAGTCATTATAACTTTAGGTTATGATTATACTAACTTTTCTCGTTCTAGAAAAGTATTTTTTTCGTTACTCTTGCGACAAAAAAATAAGAAATGGTAAATTGTACAAAAAAATTAGTTTTTGACAAAATAAATATTTAAATCATTATCCTTCCTTTTGGCTTCGCCGAAGTCGGGTAAAAATACGTTTCCAAAATGATCCAAAGGTGAAGGTAAACATCGTGAGGAAACCCGCACATGGTTTGCTTCCAGACGTATTGACCAATCATTCCTCTGGACTACACCAACTATGTTGTGAAAATGCTGCATGTGCCGGGCAAACGCAACATTTATAACCCCCTGTACCAGGCACTACAGTATTTAAGAGGAAACACCACGGTTGAGAGAAATACAAAATATACGAGACAGCAATGAATTTTATAATAGGTATTTATAAAATCCATTGCTGTCTCGCAGTGCCTTAGCTAGCCAGCACTAGCGCGATAGAGACCACTGCAACTTGGACTAAAATTACCTATTAAAAGTACCAGAAATCGACGTTTAGGGGATTCCTGTTTCCTCCTCCAAAACTTAACCGATTTAGATATTTTTTTCTTTATTGGCTAAAAAAAGAAATTAACTAGGTTCCTTTTTTTTGATTTTGTTGCATAATGTAGTCAAATCTGTTTCCTGGACGCTTAAACATAGCGGAGAGTCTGGCGATTTTTTTTAGGTTTTTGAACGTCCATGTCTCTTTAAATAATTAGTTTATTCAAAAAAGGAAAAAGTAGGGACGTACAAATATTATACATAGATATTCATGGAAAAAATAATAACCCTAGAGGTATTATCCAGGGAGGAAACAGGAATCCCGTAGACCTCTATTTTTGTATGGAAAAAAATTCGTGGTGTTTCCTCTTAAAGCGTAGTTACTTCGCTCGGAGAATACTGTAATTATCAAATAATGGATGCAAATTTCTCCTTTTTTGTAAAAATTATATATTATATTTCCGTTGTTTGGTACCACAAGTTCTTCGCTAACCAATCACGGGATCTTATTGACGTCAAAAGCGTCCATAGATATTATTAGTTCATTCATCCAGCTGTAGGCTACTGCTGATAGTCATGAACGAAGGTGATAATCATATTTCATTTGAATACGAGTTCTCATCTAAATCGACACCAATAATTATATTTTCGAGATGTTATATATTCTCGTAAATTATGGATGTCTCGGGTTACCGCCCGTTCTCGCCGCGGACTCGAAACTGTGAGAAATATTCAACAAAAATTATTATTTATCTTACAACAAACAAAGGTATTTGTTGAAGGTTGTCCGCCAATAAGGGCGTAAGTGTACTTTGTCACTTTGTTTATACTGAGTCAACAAATGCAAAAACGATGGCTTTAATTATTTAGTAAAATCTCTTAAATTTTGAAGTCGCAACGCAAAAGAGCGTGTTACAACGTGTGCGAGTAAAAAGAATAGACAGAATTTGATGTGATCTTCTTTGACAGCTAAGGTGATCTACAATATTCTTAGCTATACCTCATAATCAAATCGTTAGTATAAAGTAATAGATCTATAATATCGTGTTTTTAGGGTGCCTTACCCAAAGGGTAAAACCGGGACACTGTCCATCCGTCTGTCACGAGCCATCTCAAGAAATGATAGCTAGACAGTTGAATCTTTCACAGATGATATATTTCTATTGCTTCTATATCAACAAATACAATAAAAATAAAATAAAACAAAAGGTGCTCCCATACATATATAAAAACGAGCTTCTCTTTATCTATACTAATATTTTATTGAAGGTATACTTCTTTAGGCGCGTTATGAAAAAATGATGAGAGTGAAATTTTAAGATGCGCGCGCACCTGTGACACAAAATTAACAGTATGAAGTCGTCTGCTTAACCGCTCATTAAGTCTCGAAAAAATTATATATAGATATATATTATATATAATTATATATATATATATATATATATAAAAAACTATTTTTTAATGATGCTAAAGAAGTATAACTTCTCACGCGCGTACTTAAGTACACGCACCCTTTTTTTTATTATAAAGAGGAAACATTTGATTGTTTGTTTGTTTGAATGGAATAGGCTCTGAACCTGAACCACTGAACCAATATGAAAAATTCTTACGCCGCGCCGTTGGAAAGCTACACTAATAGCGCTGAAACTATATTATAATTAAAAAAACAGGGTTTCTTACTAAAACCCAAAAAATTTAGCCCAAAGAATTAAAAACTACCCTCAAAATTTTTTACACCGCGTGCCCTGCGACAACTGCTGGAACGTAATCGCATTTTTTATTGTATTATTATATTTTAATGATATTAAAAATGTAATTTTGTTTATAACATAACATTAATGTAAAGCATAAGAAACGAACTCGCAATACAAAAGAAAAATACTACGTTGAGTCTTCAGTGAGTTTTTTATAAAGCGTGTCCTTATTCCCTTAAGCAAGTCTTAAGGGCTACGTCCTAAAAGATTCAAAGAACTTGACCTCCATAAGGGCGAGCTTGAAAGGCTGCGATATTACGCCCTTATTTTCTTATTTTATGAGTAATTATACTGTTATTGGTACTTTGTAAGGATCCCTGCTAGAAAATGATTAATCTGGGTGACCGGAGGGCTTGCAGGTGTTATAGCTGTGATAAACGGGTCTAATAATATAAATTAAATTAATGTACATCTTCCTATTTACTCAACAATTATAATTTTTCTATTAATTAATAGGGCTTTTTATTTGCTTAAATAAACGTTCACTTAATTGGTACAAAATAGTTTGAAACTTGTCACTTCATCATGTGTGTACACTGTACACATAACTAATATTATAAAGCAAAAGAGTTTGTTTGTTTGTTTATTTAAACGCGCTAATCTCAGAAACTACAGGTCTGATTTGGAAAATTCTCTTTTTTCTTGGATAGTCCATTTATAGAGGAATGCTTTAAGATATTATACGCTGCAACCAATAGAAGCGAAGCATCAGTGAGAAATGTTGCAAAAACGGGGAAAATTATTCACATTTGGGGACTTTCGTTCTGTGCGCTGCATAAACGGTTTAAGCCATTAAAAAACTACGCGAACGAAGTCGCGGGCACAGCTAGTTATGCAATATTTCAAATAAAGCAAATATGTACAAGTGTATGAAATCTTATTTCAGTTATTAACATTTTTCCTTATAGTCACTTTGACCATCTCAAATTCTTTGATTAGCACGTATGTGTCATTTCCGACCTTCCTATAAGTAATATCAATAATCAACTTCAATATAGTCCTCATTATGTTGCAAATGATTATTTCTTCTCGATAAATATTGAATCATAGGTTATAAGCAATTTATAAAATTAAACCTTTTATTTGTGTTTATGTTTGATTTCCAACTCTCCGCTTAAGCTCGTAAGATTGATTTTTGAGTAAACCCGTTTCGTTTTAATAAAGAATAGTCATCGATGTAAAATACAAGATTGGGATTGTATATTTCAACAGCAGACGAATATTTTAGATTTGTTTAGCGGGTACGACCACGGCTCAACCTTGACCATATCTGTACCTATGCATATCTGGATTTCAAATTGAATTATTTTCTTGTTTCAGCCTTTTTAGAGCAATTTTTTGCGAAGTCGGGTTATAGTTTTTTTAATCTTTTATTTTATTTTACATTTTTTTTGTTTCCACATTTACTATAACATTATATTTTCACTAAACTAACGTTAAATTAACACATAGTAAGTAACTAAACAACTCCTAGATACTATTTGTTCGACCGCATTTTAAACGTTCATTTTGAATTTAACAATAAAATATAATAATTAATTAAAATTTTAAATACATATTGGTAATGTGCTTGCCAAGACCTATCATTTGATACCAAACACGATACAATTATCTTAATTTAATTTTTTTTGGAGATAGTTTTTGACCTATAATTTTCAAAATCCAAAATTTTTTGAAAAATTATATAGCATATGTTACTCGGGGACTACTACGAATCGATTGACACCTTATTTATTAAAATCAGACCAGTAGTTTAACCACTACGAGGGAACATACATACATACATACATAGACTGCCAAAATCATTACCCTTCCTTTTGGCTTCGCCGAAGTCGGGTAAAAATAAGATTTCATCAGTAAAAATCACACAGTCATATTCTTATCGCTCGTTTCATGCCGTGTATTGAGTATTACACTTGAGTATTTCATAATATCTTATTAAATATAAAAGTATCTAAATGTGCTGACTAAGTACTAAGTGAATAATTAATTTTCAAATAATAATACGGATACAAATTACATCGTCCATAATTTTTTTTGTGTACCTATATAATATTATACATCGATGGCGCTCATAATGAGTCAGTCGTATAAAAATTCCTTGTGTACATAACATATTGAAATAATGTGAGTTTCAGATAGTTACATTAATCTCATAGTTAATGCCGTCTGCGGTTGACATTCGAAGAAATAGCCAAAGCTAGCCTTAATTAAAGGAAAATGTTATCGTAAAGTCGAGAGTAAATGCTCATTCTCTTGATTATAATTAATTTTAAAAGTTCTCGCTTTACAAAGTAAAGCCTGTAGTTACACTATGTTTACTAATAAAAAACTGGTTGCACTCCGAAATAGTAGGAACAGGCATAGATTTTCGCTGATAGAGATGGGTACTCTTCCACGCCGCTGTCGTTCGATCATGTCACGTGTTTTTGTAAGTTTAAAAATGTTTACCCCTCCCAAGAAGTATATACACCGATATTTTTATTGCTCTTGTGCTTTGGTAAATCGCCCTGAGTCCTAACTGTAATTACTAACGAGATTTATACCAGTTTTTAAATACAAGCTTTATTGTAAAAGACATGACGCGAAAAAGCTCTCCCTCGCCAAACAAAACTTTGTCTACTGAGTGTTATAGAACTAAACATTAACCTATCGCCATGTCTTCAGGAATTCTACCTGAACCGGGTTTGCATACAATTATCGCTGAATTGGAGGGTCTACCAAATAACTATGTTCAAAAAAGCAGACCGATCGCTTATTGGCAAGTGAAATACCAGGTCATAATATACTCCTATCATCCTTTTATGTTAACTATTTTAAACGTTAGTCAAATGTAATACAAGTCACATGCTGGATAGCATTCCATAAAGCAGCGATAGTGACTGCCTCTGAATATCGCAGCATTTTAATATTCAGCCGTTAGAGCTGTACCAATCCGTTCTCACGAGGTAAATCATAACGCATGCGTTAACTAAAGACGAGAAACTGATATTTTTAGGCCCCCTCGAGCCGAAGCATTGCTTTAGATAACCACGGCATACTTATATACATTACTGGCCGACTATTTGTCGGTGAAAATTAGAATATATTGATTGCAATAGTGCACACGATACAAAAAAAGGTAAAAAATAATATGGATGAAAAATCGGCTCGACCATCGATCCTACGGCCAGTGCCGATGATGATTATCTCCTGTAAAAGACTCGTGTTACCTAATGAGCGCCGAGCATATAATTGCTAATCACTTGTGCTAATTGCACGCAATTCTCTAATTACCAGCCACGTGTGTGGGAGGGGTTAATGACATATTAAAAGGCTACCTGAGAGGTAGCGGGGAGGTCGCGGTACCAGCCGTGGTAGGGTCGTTGTGTTGCATATTATAAAGTTGACAAATAAAATGTTAACTAATATACAGGTTGATTCATGGTTCATTAAAGCGGCAGGCTGATTATGTATCTCGCAACAGCAATTCGACAGGCGTGAATTGTACAATTGTGTATAATATCGCTCTCAAGTGTATGTATACGTTTGACAGCGATATTGTAAACAATTGTACAAATTACGCCTGTTGAATTGCTGTTGCGAGATACATAATCAGCCTACCGAATATAGTGTGAAGAGATTGACGCGTAGAGCATTTTTTGTTTTAGCGCCGCATGATAATAATAATGCTCCCCACACTGATTTTGGTGACAGTGGCCGGTTTCATTAAAACCAGGCCAGCTACGCAGGAATTATTTTATAGTGCCCAAGTGTGTGCGCAATACACAGAAGTACTCTCCTCTCTATCACTCTCGTAGCTCATTGGGACGGATAACCGACACGACTGGCGGGAGATCAGGCGCAGAGCCGACATTTTACATGCCCATCAGACGCATGGATCTTCTTTCTTGTCAGACAATCAGGTGATCAGACTGCATTGTCCTCACCAAACTTGATAACAACATTTTTTGTTGTCCCAACGCGGGAATCTAACCCACGATCTCCGAGAGTGAAGGTCTGAACCACTAGAGGTGTTGCATTATATAAAGTTAACAAACAAAATATAAACTAATGTACCTATTATATGTTTAAGTAACCCGCGATTTTTCCAAGCAGTGAGCAAACTGATAAAGATGATTTATATCTAAGGAGACACTCGATGACGTCAGCTTTGAAACAAAAAAAAAACTGGCCAAGTGCGAGTCGTACCGAGGATTATGTTATAACTTAATAGTATAATACCTTCTAGAGCTCTTCTAGAGCTGAGTATTTCCTATGAGTCTCAATTTTCTCTAAGCATTTATGAGGAAAACGATAGTAAGTAACATTTTAATTAATGTAGCTTAAAATTTACGGTGTTTCGCAATTGTATGTATCTTTATGTATACTTTAAAATGTTACTTCGTACCAAAGATTCTGAGTTTATGGGAAGGTTTAGTTTGCGAGTGTCGAAAATGACGAAAATTTGCGGCTGATTATGTAATATGTATCTCGCAATAGAAATTCAACAGGAGTAAATTGTACAATGCTTGCAAACTTGACATCGGTGTCACTCTTGACAGCGATATTGTCCACAATTGTACAATTTGAGCCTGTCGAATTGCTGTTGTGAGATACATAATCAGCTTGTGGATGTATAATTGCGTTGACAAAGTCAGCTTTTTTCAGTTTTAGGGGAAAATAGATCTGAGTATTTGATGATTTTCAGCTTGAAACCACGCGTTCTTGAAAGCGTCTAGCGTAACAGACAGACAGACGGACAACAAATTGGTTCCGTTTATTTTTAGGCAGGCAACTCTGAAAATGGTTGTGACAAAAATTATATTTTTTTCGTTACGGATAAAAGTTAATTGCCAAAGATATTATAGTACTCATTTTGTCCCGGCACAAAATGGATCGTAAACAAGAAATACCTGCAAGTTAATAAAAACATACTTTTACGGGTATTTTAAAGGTGATCGCTATTAAAATTGTGTGAATACAAAAATGTACTTTAAAGCATATGACATTGAGTTAAAAATGTATCCGTTCCTACATATTAAATTAATAGAAAAGTGATCAAAATAATTTAGAGCTAATAAAACTGTTATTTACTTAACTAGTTTATATTTAAACTGCTCTTTGACTATGTACCGACTACCACATACAATGTTATTTATTATTATTAAAGTACATAACAGCAGAGGTTGATAAGTTTGCTGTTCAGCACTTGTTAAAGTGTAGCTGTGCCCGCGACTTCGTTCTATTAAGTCAAAAATTATAATATACTTTAGGATGTGAATGGACACATTCTAAAGTATTATCACTCATTACTAGTGCAGCCTGTATATTTCTAAGACAGAAATGATCAATAATCTTTGACTTAATAAAAATTTGACTATCAATTATTACTAACATTAGGAATAAGATACGAAATTTAAGACGTATGCTAAATTACAATTTCAAAGTCGCACCGAAATCATTAATTTCGGAAAACGCAATCAACCGTGACGTCATATGCGAGGAAGCTATAAAGTATCCCCCAGTTCTGCCCAAATTTAGTGCCGCTACATGCATTCCTAATATGGTAGTGCGATCACTGTGGATTGGTCTATGGATTTATTTTAAAGAAGATATATTTTTATGGACCGATAAACCGTAATAGACAAAGGAAAATTAAAAATGTCTTTTATTGTCTACTAGATAAGACATTTCAAGCATGTATGTTGATTTATTTTAAAATTTACTTTATTTAGGAAAAAAAAGTTAGTAATTTGTGCCATAGGTCACCTGTCGCGTGACAAACGGGCAGCTATATAAGTATTTGGGTTATTGTCAAAACAGGGTTCAGATTTTGAAAAAATAAAAAATCACTTAATTTTTCAAAAACATGACTTTATTTAATAAAAGAGATCAATTGAAATAATAATAAGTTATTGTCTGAGATCAAACTTAAAAAATAACACAATTATTTTAAAAAAACCTTTTTATAGGTCCACCGAAAAGATATAAATGTCCACCGAATGTACTAAAAGTAAATAACAGTAAAAAACCAAACAAAATAATACAATTCTTTTTCAATACTAACAATCAATACTTCTCACAAGAATAAATAAAAAAAAAATCAACCGGTTGTCACTGAAAACAAAAAAAATTAAAAATAAAACACTTTGTCCACCGAAAATATTATCTCTTTTCTGTGGACAATATGTCTTCATCCTCTGATGACGACCAAAAATGTTGAAGTCGTATCTGGTGTACTTCTTTGGGTGTTTGAGGTCTTGAAATAGGTGGAGAACACGAACTGTCGGAGTTAATATCAGGTAGCCGTATACGTTTTCGACTTTTTGCTCCGCAGAGTGTCTTGGAACTAGTTGGTTTTTCAGAATCATTGCTTTGAGTCTCACCTGAGCTTGACTTTTTCTTTTCTATTGAATGAAACACCTGCTGAACTATTGGAGTCCAGCCAGGGCCCATGAGTGGGCCTGGCAAGCTCGGTATGGGGCTGGGAATAGAACTTGTAACTGGCGTGAGTTGAAATACTAGCTATTTCAACTTGCAAGATAGGCAATGGTAAGTCAAGACTTATACAACCATCACAGTGAGGACACGAAACACTTGGATGGCAAGTAATGCACCTTAGTCTTCGAAAGTGGATGATTTTTGGTTCAAGTTTGTTCCATGTTACTTGATGTACCTGCATAGTACCACGAAAAGGGCGGATATTGCAGTTTTGAATTTTGTTTTCAATTTCTTTTGCTGTAGTATCGTCGATCTTTATTACGTCAATTCCTTTATAGTTCTCATGTACCTACACATTCGATGGAACCCTCAAAGTTGTTAACATCACTTCCTCTAGCTACTTGCTTATCAGCCGTTCTTTTGAGGCACCCCCCTATACAATCAGGGGCCCCTTTACCATGCCCACTCTCGCTAAAGTACCACAAAATATTATGTACCTGTGTTTGTTTACCCAAGTAAGGGGCAATGAAATAAAACATAGTTTTATTTTTGTACCTTGTTGAGGGACCGTCGCTTAAAACATGGACTTGCTGGAGGGGTTTCTTCTACGCAGTGTGCAAGTTCTCTTTGTAACTGCAGTCTATCTCTACGTGATTTTGCATCCTTTCTCCATTTGTTTCGTAGTTGTCTCTGTTCTCTATCTGATAGATCATTTATTGTCTTAATTTATCCTTACATTTTTTTCTATTGTAGTATTCCCTATCGTTCTTTCGCCTTTCTTCTAATGCTAATGGGTCTTCATTCAATTTCTCTCTCGCTCTCCTAATACTTAACTTCTTTTGTTGGCGTCGTTTTTTTTTCTTCTTATCTTCACTTATTTGTTGTTGAGAAAGCCTTAGCAAATCAAAAAGCTTACTTAAACAAAAATATTTAAGTATCGGTCAGGACAAATTTCTCAAGCTTAAGTCAATTAGAAGCTTAGACTTTGTCTAGAGATGACTATGACCTAAAGATGATTTCACAATAGGAATAGGAAGTCATCAGTTTACTTTCCTATATTATATTGTTCTGCTATATAATTAAGAGACAGCTGACTTTGCCATATTCAACACAAATTGCAAAAAATAAATCAGTAAGTACCGATTTAACCTAAAAATATTTATATATCCATAGTAATATATTTCACGCACACAAAATACCACCTTAATTTTGCAATTGAATAACAAGCACATGCAAAACAAAGCTGCAAAAAACAAAAATGTAAATTTTTATCCATTCGGTGGACATTCGTCTTTTCGGTGGACACCAATTCCACCGAAAAGATGTCCACCGAATAGACTTTTCTGCGAAAATGTTTTATACTAAGCATTATTTTGAGGCTATGTTGAAGTTACAAGTATTTAATAATAAATTACTTGAAAAACTAACATACAAAGGAAAGTAATTAATTAATAAGGTTTTACTTTCCAAAATACACACGTAACCGAAAAGACGCACGCAACTTTGACACACCCAGAAATTTATGAACAAGAAACAATAACTTCGTTCTCGTGCAGCTCGCGACGAAATTGGGCTGCGCGTGAGTAGCTAAGTAATGGATGCATTTATTAATAAAGTTGCGATCACATTTTTTTTATTTTTTAATAAACATTTTGTTAAATAAGTAAAGTCCACCGAAAATATGTTATTTTTAGTAACACAATTACAATGTGCAAGAAGTGTCTTGAATTTAACCCAGTATTTTTTATATTTAGTCATTTAATTAAATATAGTGTCTTATTTAGGAAAACAAATTCGAAGTAAAACTTTAATTAATGCGTTTTTATATTTTATCAAATTTCTATGAAAAGGTAGAGCGGTAACAGTCCACCGAAACGTACTTTCCTTTGGAAATTGTTTCGAAAATACTTTATTTTAATTTTTTTATTTATTTATTTATAACCATAATAAAATAATGAATATTTATCGATACTTAAAAACTAAAATGTGTTCAACAATCAATGTTTAAGTTCTTGATTTTTTTCAATAACCAAATTTTATGCGGTTATGACAATGACCCATTTATGTATTTTGGAACCACCAAATCGTCCTGGGACAGAACTATGTACTCAAAGACTATTGAACTCTATTTTTATTTGAACCAAAACCCCTACTCTCACCTACCGGTCAGTTTTCCCCTAGGAATATAATCGGTATTGGAAAAGTGTTATCTTCCTGACATTCGCGTTTGGCCACGCGTCCCCAACTCCCCAGGGCGCCGTCAACAAATCTATCTGCCGTTTGGGCATAACATTGACATCGATCTTCATACTTTTCTTATAATAATAATGCCTACCACACATGTTTCGGTCGGTAATGGTGGCCGGTTTCATTGAAAGCAGACCAGCTACGCATGTGTTATTTTATAGTGCCCAAGTGTGTGCGCAATACACATAAGCACTCTCTCTTCCTGCACTCTCGTAGCCCAGTGGGACGGACAACCGACACGACTGGCGGGAGATCAGGCGCAGGACCGATTTTTTATCACGCCCATTGCCCATCCGACGCATGGATCATCTTTCTTGTCAGACAATCAGGTGATCAGCCTGCTTTATCTTGTATTGCTTCTGTGTATTGCGCACATACTTGGGCACTATAAAATAACTCATGCGTAGTTACCGAAATCGGTGTGGGAGGCATTATTATTATAAGAGCTTTGCAGGTGTGGATAAATGTATGTTCATTACTCATTCACCCATTTTATAGAACGGATAGTGATGAAATTTGGTATGGTAGTATTTTACATGCTGGACAACATCACTTTTTAGCGCCTTTATGTTCCAGCGGGATTTCAATCGTCTATTTTTACTCGACTTCGGAGAGGCCAAAAGGAAGGGTAATGATGTCAAATTCTCGTCAAAACAAATCGTCTCCACGGCCATTGTGTCTTGACCCCACGCTCCCAGCTCCTGGCCCTACTTTGCATACTAACACGTAGCACTTCCTCTACCGCCCGTGTCGGCTACCGGACTACGTCGCTTGCTTTCTAATCGATTTTTTATCGATACTTCTCCGGCACAACACTATTGATATTCGAGATCGCAAAGTAGTAGAATAAATTTTGAGACCGACTTTTGAAGTCTCTTATGAGTCATCTTTAATAATCATCACAGGAACGTAACGACAATATATTTTAATACGTTTTTACTTTTTACTTCCGATATTACTAATACTGCCATTCTGCACATTAATCCTTAGCAATATTAACGCATCTGTGGTCGATGGTCCAGTAGTTATAGTCGTAGGTTCGATTCCGCGTTGGAACAACAAAAATTATGTTTTCAAATTTGCTTACCATAATGCAAGCTTTGTCTTGTCTTGTCTGACAAGATAATACATGCGTCAAATGAACATGTTAAAAGTCGGTCCAGCACCTGTTGTCCTTCCTTGTGTATTGTACATACACTTGGGCACTATAAAAATTACCCTTGCGTTGCTGGCTTGGTTTCAAGGAAACCGACCACTGATGCTGAAATCGGTGTGGGGTTTATAATGTACTGATTCTAAACTTAGCCATTTTCAACAATATTCTTTATATTTCAATTTAGCTTATTTTGTCTAAGTGTCAAATATATCCGCCGAGTTTGGTTTGTCCTCAGTACTGCCGTCCAAATCATAAACAATGCACATGCTTGGAGGTTGCTTTTGAGTAAATCGCGATATTTTTTTTTCCTTATTTTATTGTCTCTATGAAACTAATGAAAATATTCCTAATATTTTTATTTAGTTAAGTACCTTTAAATGTGGATTTTGCATGTGTGTTATTATATATACCTACCTACACATTTATGATATTTTTACAATGGTTATGACTAGTTAATAGTTAGGAATGGATCCACATACTTTGATTTTTTTTATTAAATCAATAAAAGAATTACATAAAAAACTTAATCTACACAGTTTTATATAAACCATTACTGGTTTTCCGCACACTGCATTATGATTAACAAAATAACTAATAGTATAACACCTATTAAAATTTAGTGATTGATCCTGGTAGATCTCGTTGCTGTGATTCCGAATATACTTTTAATTCATCTTCGCCAAAAATGTCGATTGCGTTGTTTATGATAAGGGCGGGAGAGTTGTTTACGCCCCACATTAGGCCTAGGCATTGGCCTACTTGTCCTGCAGGGCGTGAACAAAATGGCGATTCTTTTCTCTGTTGTTTTGCACACTTACCCCAATTTCTGCTGAGTCTCAAGACTTGAAACATTGCCGCTAATATGGCTCAGTTCGGGTATGGAAAGTATTTGTTGGCGTTGCCAGAATGAAAGTAGCTTTTCTTATAAGTATGAACGAAATTCAAATTTTGAAGACCCCTGACTTTGTAACAAAATGTTCAAAGGAGTGAAAGAACTGATGATGAGAGCTAAGAACACTGTCGATATAATATGCCCCTCTCTTTTACTCTGATAAATGTTTCACCAATCAGCGTTCAATATGGGTCGTTAGCTTGAATGTCGTGTTAGTTGATCAACCCTCAGAAACCGGTTGTAAGGCTTAGGGCGTGTTTCACCAAGCAATGTTAAAGTTAATCCTTCGTTAAATATCATGTGATACCTCTCGTAATTCCTATCAATGAATAAGAAGGCATGGTATTTTAACAAGCCGTTAACACTAACATGCGTTGGTGAAATCGGGACTTAGTTTCGTTACATATGTGTGCTTGACACTGTAGGACGAGGCGTAGTTTGTCTGTGGTTAGCAGACTGACTAGCAGCTATCAAACAAAAAACTATGGTGATGAATTGGTCCACCCGGTTAGGATGCCACAGACTTGTAAAACCAATATCAACCATCTATTTTCGACGAGGGTTAAAAATCAAGTCTACACTCAATAAATGGCAATTTTATTTACCTTTCCATTTTTAATACTTGAGTGAACTAAATAAATAAGTTAACCCCAAAGCGGCCATATTTATTAAATGGCGGCATTTGATCGCCCACGTACATTCGTTATGATTATTAAACATTAGCGAATATAATACAGATAAGCAAAAAATTAAAACAAGCAATGAAATGGTTTGAATTTGTAAGTCCACAATTTAAATGTTATGTACCTATGATGTACTGTCGCAGGCAAAAGTGCAAAAATTAATAATAAACATAAGAATATTTTCTCTTAATTTTCGTAATATTACGATGATGATAGTAGCATTATTATTATTAACAATAGCGTATGCTTGAAGCAATTTAAGAAATGCTGAAAAGTCCAAAAGTGCATCTTGAAGTTCCGCTTACTGCTTTTGAATCCAGAACTCCAAAATCATACTCCTTGATGGTTTATTATCTACTTTGTGTTGATGATAAACAAATCTAAATCACGAAATTTAAATTTGGAAGAGGCCCTGTTGAATGTTGACCATCTTGAATGTTAACGTCAAGTCTACCATCTGGTGACTACGGGACCGACTATGAAAGTAAACCCTTTACAACAAAGAAAACGACCATCAAAATCGATTCATAATAAATTAAAAGCGTAATTGCGTAAAATACTAGATATATAAAAAACATACAAAACAACATTATATTACAATCGAATTGTAAACCTTTTGGAAGTCGCTTACATAATATTAAAAATACCTTTTTCACCGCTTAGAAGATGAGTATTCAGTTTATTATGGTCTACCTCAGAGTTATTCGCACTATCTCCTATCAAATACAAAGTTCTCTACCTGCAAGCCTAGTACCCGTCGGCTGATTATGTATCTCGCAACAGGAATTTGACAGGCATAAATTGTACAATTGTGTACAATATCGCTGTCAAACTTGACATCGCTGTGACTTATTGTACACAATTGTACAATTTACGCCTATCGAATTGCTGTTGCGAGATACAAAATCAGGCTGCCGGTACCACTTGTGTGCTCACCTGTACCCGTCTCCCACACGGTCCGCGAGCCATCAATCTACCATTATCACTCGGCGCATACATTATAATTATATTAGACAAAGATTACCATACACGTGGGCTGTAGCGCGACGCACTATATTGATACTTTATAAAACAATAGGTTTTTTTACTCACTTCTGAATTGTCAAGTGAACTGATGATGATGAATACAGCTAAGAACACTTTCGATAACGGTAATTTCCAAACTAAAATAATGCTCGAAATCGGTTTATCCGTTTGGAAATTAAGATGCCACCGACACGTCACAATTATAAACAATTATTATCGTCGGGGATTAAAATCTTTGTTAACATTTTTTCCTTTAAAACTATCATTGATGGTAACAACAACAAACATATTAACAAGTGACCGCTAAATACATTTATTAACTGTAAACTTCAGTAGGCATTAATATCAACAAGCAATACAAATGACCATTCAAAATGCAACATGGCTGACATCTCGCTTTAATTTCAGTAATAACTTAAATGTAACATAAACCTTAGCATACGTACCATCAAATTTTGTTAATTTCACGTTTTGTCTTACACTCGAATGTGTCACTTTAAAACATTGCGTTTCTGTTTCCTTATGAGACCTTCTTAACATAACATGGGTGTTATAATTTTGATGCGTATGTCATTCTCCCTTTCTCTCTCTCTCTCTCTCTCTCTGGGTGTGTGTATGTCCATTACAATTAGCATCGTAGCTGCCGACAGAAAAACGGATGAATCGATTTTGATCTAGTTCTTTCGTTTGAAAGTTGACGTAATCAAAAGTCTTAGCTAAAATACATCATGGTCAGCTTGCTTCATACTTTAGGGGGTTACTTTTTTAAATTAAATAAAAACAGCACTAGGTACCTTTATAGCGGCAATCGTTACATTCGAGTCATCTAAAATTAATCGACAATTTTAGCGAAAAACATACATATTTTTTTGTACTTCAAGTATCAAGAATATTATTCCTTGTTAAACAAACCAAATCAATAAGACGAGACCAGAGGGCAGAGGACCAATACATTTTACTATCTTCTATTGGGCTAAAGAGTGCATACATCACTGCAAAGTAGGCGGAGGGTACAGAACATAGAACTCCATTATGACGTGTTTAAATTATTAATTTTGTACATACTATGTAAATATTATGTTTTTTTATTGCGATATACATAATCAGCCTACCGGTAGATACCGCTGCTGTCATTGCTTCAAGGAACCTTATTTTGTTGGCAAAAAGGACGACCTTCGGTAGCGCAATGGTTGAGCGCTGGTGCTCGAGCGAGAGGTCGTGGGTTCGAATCCCACTGAGAAAACAAAAAGTTTTCAATGTTCCTGGGTCATGGATCAGTAATAAATTTGTGTATAATATAGTGAAATAAAAATCTTAAATATGTGTATAGTATAAAAGTATTAAACATATATTCCGATGTCTGGTACCTGTAACACAACTTCTTCCGATACTTAGTACGGGGCCAGATTGACGTCGTGTGAACTGTGAAGCGTCTTAAGATATGATTATATTCCTACTAGCTGTTCCCGCGACTTCGTTCGCGTGGTTCTTGAGCGACTTAAACCATTTATGCAGCGCACGCAACGAAAGTCTCCCCGTTTTTGCAACATTTCTCACTTTCGCAGCGTAATGTTATATAGCCTAAAGCCTTCCTCTATAAATGGTATATCCAAGAAAAAAAGAATTTTTAAAATTGGACCAGTAGTTCCTGAGATTAGCGCGTTTACACAAACAAACAAACTCTTCCACTTTATAATATTAGTATAGATTCATATGCCCCATATGCCAAGAGAAGAAGGCGATAGGATGTTCGCCGGAATAGATAGTATTAATAATAATAATAATAATAATATCTATGGACGCTTTACACCACGTCAATCTGGCCCTGTGCTAAGTATCCGAAGAACTTGTGTTACAGGTACCAGACAACGGAAATATATTTAATACTTTTATACTATACACATATTTAAGGTTTTTATTATATTATACATATAGAATTATAGATTATGTTATGATTCTCGTAGAATAACTAAACTAACTATACAAAGACGCAAACAAGAGCTAGTGAGGCGGCAACTCTTTAACCCCATCGTTATCACAGCAAACACGACTATCACCCCATCACATCCATCACATCTATCATCCTGACTCTGTTATCTCGCGTGGGACGGTCACAATTGATCGCCGGTTAATTTAACTGTAGTTTATTAACTAACTCATAAAGCCAAGACTTAATTTTTTAGAGTTTCGTGCACAAAGGGTAAAAAACAGGACCTGTCCGTTCGTCCGTCTCCAGGCCGTATCTCACGAACAGAGATAGAAAGTTGTAAATTTTCACAGATGATATATATTTGTATAAATACAAAAATATAATATCTAAGGGCCCTCTTAGATGTCTATTTAATATTTGTTATCATACAACAAACGTGTTTTTTGTGTTTTAACTATATGTTATGCTTTTTAAGACTGGCCATACCTAATTTAAATTATTTTAATTGATTCAAATTTTTTTTTCAAGCTAGAAAAAGATTGATGTACTTAATATTTCTAACGAATTTTTGACGAACTCTGTAGTGCAGTGGTTGAGCGGTGCTCAAGCTGGAGGTCACGGCTTCGAATCCAGGCGAAGAAACAAAAAATGTTTTCTGAAAAAGTAAAAACGTTCTTATCTAACACAAAAACATTTCTAGAATGAGAAAAGGTAGTATAATTTTTTTCTAACATTACAAACCCTTTATATTATCACTCGTTTATTTTACACGTTGTATACCAACGACGTGCGAGTTGACCATTCCGACAAATATCGAGGTAATTCGGAGTTAAAAGCCCTCAGTTTGTATTGAAGGGAGCTCAATAGTGGGCAAATAGCGCCGAGCCCTTAGCGGTAAACCCTGCGTCAACAGTTCTGTTTGAACTCACGAATGTTTGTGCCAAGTGTATGACTCAAAATTCGATGTTTATTATCTATGGACGCTTTGTGCTACGAATATGGGTTTTTTTTAGTGTATTTGACACAAACTTTTGAATATAAGACACAAAACTCATGTACACATCGGTTACAACACTTAATTTTATTTTGTTATGCTACAAATCTGGCTTTTATAAGTAGATTTTAGATCAAATCAAAACATTTAATTTCGATATAGGTTATTAAATAACACTTATAGAATTGTCCTACATGATGCCTACCACCGGGTCGGAAACTAGATCTACATACACCAGTTACTACCACGTTACTACATATAAAAATGGATTGTCAACATCTATACAAGGTGTAAAATAAATGAGTATTTTACACCTTACATACACAACCTAAAGTATTATCTACTTTAGGTTGTGTATGTGCCCCCTATGTAGAGTTTACTATGAAAGCACCAGCCAGCCACCACCACCAGCACTGAAAGACTTAATCTTGACTTTGATGTTTCTATGAGAAATGCCCGAACATGAAACATCATTAATTTGCCCATACAGTATGTATTTTAAAAAAAGTAACTCTTTCAGCGCTGGCAATTTACAGTAAACTATATACGGGACATGCATACCCTAAAGTATTATCACTAATTAATATTACAGCCTATATAACACAAACTTAAATGTATTCAATTTTTACCATTTCATTATTAAATTCAGTTAATTAAAATATCCAAGCCGGGAATATCGGAAAAGGCCTTTTAAAACACCGCGAAAATTCGTGAAGAGAAAACGATATTTTCGTAAGTGATATTTCATTAAAACGAGCTTTACGAGGGTGGAACAACACCTGATACCGCCATACATACACGTGTTAATGAAATGAATGAAATGTATAAAAATATTAAATATTTTACTTAATTGCGAATATCGGTTGTGTCTTTTTCGGAGGTATTGTAGACCA
This sequence comes from Celastrina argiolus, assembly GCA_905187575.2. NCBI lineage: Eukaryota > Metazoa > Arthropoda > Insecta > Lepidoptera > Lycaenidae > Celastrina > Celastrina argiolus. The sequence continues at coordinate 4,863,067 of LR994579.1, read as the reverse complement.
ATGACAAAGAGAAGAAAATGACTTAATTATATCAACGGCCATTCGATATTTAAATTAGTAATATGTGGGGTAAGGAATAATTGAAGACATGAATGGATAAAGGTGATATAAAGGATGAGTTATATACACAAAACACTTACATGTATTTCTTCTAATGATAAATATTGAAAATAAAATACACATTTTATCGGCCGGTGGATTTAAGTCCAGACCGACCTCTAGTTTGTATTACTAATGCTTTTGGCAACATCGATCATGTAGCAGATAATGACGCTCCTTTTCCAAGTAATACTTATAGCAAGCCGTTCCCAGTAATTTTTCAGGCACACTCCAGTTTCTGGAAAGAGCAAATCCCCATTTCCGCGGGATCCCGCGAAACGCAGGAGCATAGATCATTAAAGCGGGATTCAGGAAACGGGCTGATGCGCAATTAGCGCGATTCGAAGAAGCTTTGGCAACGATAAATGTGGAATAACTACACACGAGTGGTATATTTTATTGGTTAACATTATAGGGTCGACGACCTTTTGACATGGGCCTCATAGCGAGAATCATAAGCTGTTGATGATGATAATAAAAAGCCAAGTAGTTTAGCAACGAACGGTTTCTGAAACGATATTCAAATCTATGATCAACGACCCATTATTGTACGCTGATTGGTGAAACATTTATCAGAGAGAAAGGGAGGGACAGATATTGGTCGTAAGTCTTTGAGTCAATCACTGATTAGTATATGTTTGTGTCATAGAAGAGTTTGTGTACGTTTGGGTTAAAATTCAACTCTTATTAGATATCTATTAAGGAGGCTCAAAGCTAAAGTTACCCATGTAGGACTTCATTATACTCTATAATAATTATATTAGGTAATTAGGTACAGTGTGTATATAGAACAGGTACAAACTATATAATAAAGTAAGATAAACAGACAAATATATACATACATACATAATATAATATATTATAGTCCCTTATAAATTGAACCTCTACATGTAATGTAATTCATGTCGGAGAGCTGTGTGATGGTATTTTAAACAAATTTTAGCTTGCCATTGTTTTGTGGAGAATTCCAAAGGGTAGGTGTGACGGCACCTATCCGTATCTTGTCGTTTGTAGCCCTACTCAAACACGTCTATACAAATACGTAAATGTGTTTGTACAGGCGCGGTCACAAATGACTCGTCACAACATGTGACGTGTGACTGCCGTGTTACATTCATTTCTTCGATGAGAGGTACAGTCAAAGTAAAGTACCCACGTCCTACTTTTTATAGGACCAATTATCGGACAGGCTTTTTATATTATTTCTAACCGACTCGTATGACGTGTGCGTTGCCATAATCTGCCATCCTTATTATAAACAACGCACTTGCTTGGAGGTTATTGTTGAGTTAATCGCGATCAAAGTTTTTTTTCTATATTTTGTTGTTTCTATGAAACTAATAGGAATATTCTAAATATTTTTGTATTGCTTAGTGCCTTTCATTGTGGACTTTGCATGTGCAATATAATATGTAGGTACATATTTAGTTAATTTATGATATTTTACCGATGATCGCTCGTGGGGAGTCACCCTGATAGATTTCAAGTGGTAAATAAAATTTATTTTTAAAAGTCGGTCAAGTGTGAGTATATTATAATGTAATATTTTTTTTGTATTTGTTGGTGTATAACGGCAACAGAAATATGTTTAAACTTTTAACTGTCTAGCCATCGCGGTTCTTGAGATACAACCTTGTCACAGACATACAGCGACGTCTTAGTAATAGGGTCCCAACTCCCGTTTTTTTACAAAAAGTAGGTTACTTAATAAGTTGTTTGAAAGTTGTTAACAACAAACCCATACCCTCATCCTTTTATATTAATGTAACGTTAAAACATGCATTATCAAAATCGGCAGTACAATCAGATAAAGTACCGTTTTAACACAAAAAGTATTTAAAAAATAATAAAAACAATTCACGAGACAAATGTAATGTCTTGTAAAAATTAATGGACACATTAAAAGGGTTATTAAATTGATATGAAAACATACGTATGTAAATTAATATTGATATAAAAAGATTACATTTCGTACAGTTCAAGATTGCGACTTAGAAAGAGGAAACCTTGATGATGGTAATCGTGTACAAAATAAGGTACAAGAAATAATTTACAAGCTTTAATTAAATAAATGAATTATACACATATTACACTACAGATAATACAAAGAGTTACATCACAAATTACAATAACAGGACAGGAAACTGACATAAAAAGAGAAGAATAATAACGGAAATAAAAAAGAAATTAACGGATTAAAACTAGATTCTAGTTTTAAACAATAACAGGACAGGAAACTGACATAAAAAGAGAAGAATAATAACGGAAATAAAAAAGAAATTAACGGATTAAAACTAGATTCTAGTTTTAAACAATAACAGGACAGGAAACTGACATAAAAAGAGAAGAATAATAACGGAAATAAAAAAGAAATTAACGGATTAAAACTAGATTCTAGTTTTAATAATTTAGCCAAGGATTGACTGACCTGGTCTGCAAAAATCCGCCAAAATGTCCTATTAGCCAACCAGGACGTCCAGGACATTATCCCAATTTGACCCCTCCCATAAGACGTAACGTTATCGGGTGAGAGTTGTATGAAAAGCATGTTAGAGCCGTTATAATTGACATTGGATAACGCTTCTTTTACGGAATTATAAAAATTCGCATGCTTAATGGAATACTGACCTAATACTAATTACTAATACGGTATGTATTAGTATTAGGTCAGTATTCCTATATTCTGTCTTATAAACTAATGAGTATATAAGACAGAATTAAGTTACCTCCTAGGAATTAAATTAAATTATTAGCTGTGTATTTTGGTTTGGTTTGGTTTTTAGTTAATTATTTAATGTGTTGTAGGTATCACCTGATGATGACTTAGTCTAAACCGGTCGTGTATTTCAATAAATCTTATGTTTACAACTAATAAAGTGGAAAAAGTCCAAGTAACTTGTGTATTATTACTGTGTTTTAGTTAATTCCTAGGACGTAACTCAATTCTGTCTTATATACTAATGGGTCAGTATTCCATTAAGCATGCGAAATCTTTTCTTAGTTTACAGTTCCCGATAGATTTTGCATGTAAAAATGCAAAAAACGAACTACGAAGGCGCATACCTAAATGCAAATTTAAAATGCTCGGCGAAGGTTGGAGCTCAGGTTTGAAGTCAGCTGAAGTGAAACGAATACGGTTATGCCCTGTCACGTATGATAGAGGTTTCCAGAAAGTTCACTTTAGATTTTACGTCGAGACCTTTTCGTTTTCGTGCAAAATGGTAAAATTCTACCTTGTGACAACTCGTAGTGAGTATTGTTGAGTAAGGAAATAGATAGAGCCTACCTCTATCTATTTCCTTACTCAACTATGAATGTTTTTTGTTTTTGAACTACATATTTTTACGTAAAACCGACGATAAATTTCGTTATTATTGGAGCATATTTTTATTGACTTTTGAAAAATTACGTAAATCTACTAAACATTGGACAATATACAGACTATAATATTAATGAGTGGTAATACTTTAGGATGTATATGGATCCCGTATATTGAGTTTATTGTGAAAGTACCCGTGGTGAAAGAGGACTTCTTTTAGGTACTTACTGTATGGGCAAATTTATGATGTAGAGGCATTTCTCATAGAAACATGAAAGCCAAAAGTCAAAAGTCTTTCTGCGCTGGTACTTTCTTATAATCTACATAGGATACACAGAGCAAACCCTAAAATATTAACACTTACTTATTTTTAAAAAGGGATTTTTGGAGGTACCTAATTAAAAACGACGAGTTGAAAAATGACGTCATTGGTTAGTAATGCGGTTGAAAATGTACGAAGTTTATAGACATTTGATTATTTTAACTTAACTACTAACATATTTTTATAGGAAAAAGTGTCACAGCTACATACGTTTTCCAATTGTGATAAAAAATCACCTTTTCATTCTAGTAACTATTTTATTAAGCAATTGCTGTGGCTTTCGCATGTTTTGATCCGCATTTCTTTACAAAGATATACTTAAAAATATTCCCATTAGCATTGTCACCTTCCCACAAGACAAAAATTGCCTTTCCAGTCTAGTAACTTCTTAATTTAGCAATACATTACTGTGCCTTTTGCATGTTTCAAACCATATTTCTTTTTGCTTAAATTTACTAAAATATTTCCTATTGGCAATGTTTTCTTCCATATTGGCATTGTCGTACCAAGTAAGGGACAATTCATTATCATCGTTTAATTATAACACCTGCTGAACAAACTTCGAGTGGAGACTCAGTTTTTTACATCAGAATATTCTAGACTTCGGTTTAATAATCATGCAACTACGAGCGATCATCCGAAAAGCTCGCGTTACTAGTAACATTATACAAAATAGTAGCCCAACCGACGAGATTCTTCTAACGTGGCAGTTTCTTGGAGGTTATTTGCAGGGGCTTCGGCGTACTGTAAACTCTTGTCAAAACACGCATAATGTAATATGATAGGAATTGTACAGGCTGATGCTTTTTGTTCGGTAGAATTCGCACGCCGGGTGAAGGCAATATTAAGTATTTTATACAGGCTTTAGAGGCTTAAAATAAGATGGTGGCTGTTACATATTTATTAGATGAGATTTTTAACTGTCCATAAAGAGTCTATTAGCCTTATAAAAGAACATAATTTCCTCCTTATCTTCGTCTTTCTCCAATACCTCATATGTTATGCTTTCGAAGCCACGCTCCAAGTATTTTCCTTGTAATGAGCGAGAATCGCAGATAATTTAAGCAACACCCTGTAGCCGTGCTGTACAGTAGACCAGGTATCCTGTGGGCCGCACACTGCACAGCTACGTCACGCGAGGCATGGAGACGGCTTCTTTACGAGACTAATACTACTATATCGTCCGGAATATTCCCGTCCGGAAAACATTTAAATTTAATGTTTTCCGGACAAAGATTCCGGATAAAGAAGCGTCCCGACGCGTCATATTTCCATTTATTGACTAGGAAAAACAGTTCCCGTCAACGCTCACTACACTACTGCTACTTGTAGGTACAAGTAATTGGAAAATAGATAAATATGCTATGGTAAAAAACGCGACGGTGCTACTCTGTGCAAATTTGTGTGTGCGCTAATCAACGAAATTATATACTATGTTTTATTGAATATCATTGGCGCTAAGACAATAGAGTTGAAAATGGAGTTGTTAAATACATAGGAATTTGATTCGACGCACGTTAGTTTGATTTGACCCTATTGTTAGACCTCAGTTGCTATAAATTGTCTCCGGACGGGAGGATTCCTTTCTTTTTATTTATAAAACAACTTTAAGTCGTGATATTGAAATCTAATAGTAAACTACCTTTATCATAAACCCTAAAAATATTTACAAACGTTCAAACTATATATCTACCTATATATATAGGTAAAAAATATCGTCGAAAGATATATATATATATATATATATATATATCTTTCGACGCTTCACATCACATCACGTCAATCTGGCCCTGAGCTAAGTATCCGAAGAACTTGTGGTACCAGACAACGGAAATATATTTAATTCTTTAATACCATACACATACTTAAGATTTTTATTATATTATACACAAATTAAATATACATCCATGACCCAGGAACATTGAAAACTTTTTGTTCCCTCGGCGGGATTCGAACCCGCGACCTCTCGTTCGAGCCCAACGCGCTCAACTACTGCGCTACGGAGGTCGTCAAGTATTATACATTGTAGATTAATGATATCACATATAAGAAAAATGTTCAAAAGTCCGCCTCCATATAAAGTAGAGTCAACTTGCGTGCACGAAGCTATGGCTTCAGCGATCTGAGGCGATGCGACAGACGCAAAAAACGGACTAAAACCCTGACGTGTCTATTCTTCGTCTATTACGGTCACTGGTGTGGCAGTAACGTGGCCACTGGTCATAGAGGAAGACAGTGAAGCCGGGTTTTAATTACTTGCGAAAAACCTGCTTATACAACTGAACTATAAATAAAAAACACTTACATACCTACATAGAGTAATATAAAATATAAAATGTCCTTAGGGGAAACTTGCCTTCATTAACCGACTTTCAAAAAAGGAGGAGGTTCTCAATTCGGCAGTTTTTATTACCACGTAAAAAGGGCGTGTTAAGCGCTTAAACTTAACTTATTGGAGAATGCACGATGTATGGTAACTTTTTTTGCCATACTTGCATGGTCAAAAAACATCCAAATTCGCGGCAAACATTATCCGTTACCAAAATTACGATTAAGGGGCATATTTTTTATTTTAAAAGGCGACCGTACTTATCAAACCATCTAAATTGCGTTCAGGAATTTTCGAAATTCTCTACGATCCGAAAAATTTGTCGCGAATTAACAAAAAATGTTCCGTCGGAATTTCCACTGGGCACATAATTTTGAAAGCTCTTGTATGTCAACGTTGATTCACGATGTCACCGAAATACGAATCTTAACCATTTACAAGAGCTTCTTAAATTGTTAAGTACAATGGTTCTAAATTAAGGCAAAACAATAATTAATGTTTAAAAAGACATAGACAATTCTTCTGATAACAAAAACAACTAAAGAAGTTTGTCACAGTGACTCATGTTTTCGAAAATTATCTGTACAATCTCCGATTTTTTACCTGCTACTAAAAAGGCGGGAAAAACATTAAGGGACATTAAAACAATTTAAAATAAATTAAACGACACGTTATATCAGTGTAAATAATTAACAATTAAGCTGGACCGATTATGATCAGGCAACTTTAAAAAATCAATTCTATTTTTCCGATAATTTATCAACGAGATTACGATCACTCTAAAGGCGCTTAAAATGGCGGATTCAATATGGCCGCGGGGTATTTTTTTGACAATAAAAATTAAACTCTAATGACCAATTAAAAAGGCACTCAGCTATAGAAACAGTCCAAAGAAAGATCAAAGAATTGTGGGGACTTTTTAGCAAAAAATATAAAGCGAGAGCCCCCAAAAACCAGGGGTATTAATTTTTCAAGTTCATGCGCAAATTTCGGGCATACGTCAATTTTTCTTATTGCGTTTACATGAAACGGGTTTACTTTGGGGTGTATTTTCCCAAATTTATTTCACCAAAATTGCAAATGCAAACATGACGAAGTATAGAAAAAGAAACAGAAGGATTGGCAAGCTTCTTTTTTTGCCATTAAAAAGCCTACAGTTGGAATACACTGGTTTAGACAATGAAGTTGCTGTTAGGATTGTTAGTTTGCGTGTATTTTAAACTCTGTCTATGCAACGAATTGAATTTAAGTCCGGTGAAAATAAAGGAAAATTTTACACCACAGACACATACATACAGACGTATGTGGCATCACAGCTCCCAAAAGGACGAACCGATTCTGATCTAGTTTTTTTGGTCGAAAGCTGAAGTAATCGATAGTGTTCTTAATAATAATTCATCATTATCGCTTCACTCACAGCTTGAATATTCAAGATTTAGAAAACATGGAAAATTATTATATACCTACCTATTATTTATTAAAATGAAATGCAATTTAAACTCAATAAGAGTTAATAATTTTCAAGTAAAATAGCTTTGTAACCTAATACCACAAATACATAAAACTGCCATTAACTTTAGATACAAGTTTTCATAACATCAAAGCTATTAAAATACATTCTAAGTTGGATGTAATAAAAATATTATGTCCATTTACATTACTAGTTACTACTGTATAATCAGACACAATTTTATAGAACATAAACAAAGACCTAAGACATTAAGGGCGTGTTTCACCAAGCAATGTTAAAGTTAACGCCATGTTAAATATCATGTTATCCCTCTCGTATTTCCTGTCAATGAATGAGGTGGCATGGTTAACGTTAACTTTACGTTAACTTTAACATTGCTTGGTGAAACACGGCCTTAGGCCGTGTTTCACCAAGCAATGTTAAAGTTAACGCCATGTTAAAATACCATGCCATCTCATTCATTGTCAGGAAATACGAGAGGGATAACATGATATTTAACATGGCGTTACACGCCCTAAGGCCGTGTTTCACCAAGCAATGTTAAAGTTAACGCCATGTTAAAATACCATGCCATCTCATTCATTGTCAGGAAATACGAGAGGGATAACATGATATTTAACATGGCGTTACACGCCCTAAGGCCGTGTTTCACCAAGCGATGTTAAAGTTAACGCCATGTTAAAATACCATGCCACCTCATTTTAAAGCGTTCGACTTAGGGCGTGTTTCACGAAGCCATGTTAAAGTTGATCCTTCGTTAAATATCATAATATTTTCCCTCTCGTATACCCTGTCAATCTCGTATTTCCTGTCAATAAATGTATTGACAGGAAATACGAGAGGGATAACATGATATTTAACATGGCGTTAAAGTTAACGCCATGCCTTCACATTCATTGACAGGGTATACGAGAGGGAAAATATTATTATATTTAACGAAGGATCAACTTTAACATGGCTTCGTGAAACACGCCCTAAGGCGAACGCTTTAAATTAAAAACAATAGGGACAAAGAGCGTCTTGGTGAAAGCACAAAACCCAATACAGGAACAAAAGCGAGCCTGTAGCAGCACAGCAGGCTTACTCTCGACACTTTCGAGAATCGCATCAGTTCGATCTCAATAGCTTTTGGTATTTTACTTGGTGGATTTGAAACTAACCAGGATAAAGAAAATCGGTAGGTAGATCGTAACTTTTTGTACTTCCGACCATACCATTCGACTGAGAATCAATATAAACAAACGTCAATTTATTCGGGAGTACGCTGCACGATCGAATCTGAATCAAAATCGATTTAGTTTGGAGAGTAGCGCCCGGTTTCTGAAAGGCTTATCAAATCGATCAATTGATCAAATCAACTAATCTGAACGCTCATTGGTGAAAACATTGACTGCGAAGTGATGTTGACCAATCAGCGTTCAGATTAGCTGATTTGATAAATTGATCAATTTAGTCAGCCTTTCAGAAACCGGGCGTTAGGCCCCAGTTCCGACTCATTTGGACTCACTGTCACTGGCGACTCAAACTCAAGACGACTCAAGATTCGACCTCCGGTCTTCGGCGGGGAGTGGCTGTACAACTAGGGCCACAATCCTGCATCGCGCATTAGTGGTTGCGCATTCGAATAGAAATTCGAACCTAGGCAAAGTATAAAATTTATAATATTTCATTACCTACTATTATAATATTTACTACCTAGAGATACACAAGGTGTAAAATAAGTCTATCGGTCATTCTCCAGATTGGCGTTATTTGCCTAATTACCGTAACCGTTTTTTTTTTTCTACTAATCTGGATTAAACACACTGAAATATAAAACTAATGAAAGATACAAATACAATAATTAATGAGGCATGCAACAGTTTATTATAGTTCTTGAGTTATTGAGACTTAAACATTGTATGGGTACGGTAATTAGACAAATGTAATATTTAATGTTACGGTAATTAGAAAGAGTTATTTATTATATCTAAAAGATGATATAAAACTCTGATTAATAAGTTCTACATAATATTATATATGTAATTATAACTAAAGATCGGGTAAAACTAGTTAATTTAAACAAACATTGTTTTATTTTCGCAGATAATATTTATTTGAACAATAAGTAGGATCTACCTAAAAAAATAAAAGTTTTTAAAACTTATAACCCGACTTCGGAAAAAACCAGAAAACAAATTCAATTTGAAATCAAGAAATGTATAGGTACAAAAATGGTCAAGGTAGGGCCGTGGTCGGACCTGCTAGCAAAATCGATTGATATCAATTGCTTGATACATCAATTGCGCATTACAGCTTAACTTTCGCATTCCAAGTAGATCTGGTCTTGAGGAACTCCAAATGACTTGGTGGACTTTCATTGTGCCCTTATACTACCACTGGAACCCTTGAACCCTTATAAAACGTATTCATTTTTCATACAACGGTAATTAGAAAAATACGGTAATTAGTATACGGTAATTAGAAAAAGTTAGATTTTCTTAAAAATTTCAAAAACCAATAAAGTTTGCAAAAACTGTCTTGATACAACTTACGTAGGCCAAAGCACTGTCTAGATTTATATGATCAACTTAGTTCTATTTTAAATTTTAAATATTTAAATAAGAACAACGGTAATTAGAAAAGTCTATTACCAAAGCTACGGTAATTATATACTTACGTGCTTCACTGGCGGCACACAAACATTAACGACCTGTGATGGCTGTCGGGCCGTGGCACAGACGGAGGTGTCGCGACACGTGCGGCAGTGATGTCCCAAATCCTGTTGCTTTGGAGTGTGCACCCAAGAACAGTGTGGGTTACGGTAATTAGAACATTCGATGGGACACGCTATTATTTTAGGATAATTATTTATAGACTGGACCTATTAAGTCGATATTTTTTTATGCGATACACGATCCTTTGTATTGTTTAGAAAGTTAATTGGATTAAAGTAAATATGTACGTAAAAAAAATTACAAGGAAGTTTTCAGATCAAGTTGATGTCGGGATACGTTACGGTAATTAGAAAAAAGTGCTTTTTCAACGCAACTTAAAATAATTTAGTCTTAATCACTTAAAGCAGAAGCCTATATTTTTGTTTACAGCTAGATACGGACGCTATCTATCAAATAAAAAGAAAACATAGATGAATATGACAATAATACAGAGTAGACAAGCCCGGGACACGTGAAAATTTATTACCGGAGAATGGCCGCTATACTAATATTATAAAGCGGAAGAGTTTGTTTGTTCAAACGCGCTAATCTTAGAAACTACTGGTCCGATTTGAATTTTTTTTTTCTTGGATGGTCCATTTATAGAGGAAGGCTTTAGGCTATATAACATTACGATGCGACCAATAGGAGCGAAGCGTCAGTGAGAAATGTTGCATAAACGGGGAAAATCATTTGGGAACTTTCATTGCGTACGCTGCATAAACGATTTAAGTCACTCAAAAACCACGCGAACGAAGTCGAGGGCACAGCTAGTAAGTGATAATACTTAAGGGTGTGTATGTGTCTCCTATGTAGCCTGTAAAGGCGCTGAAAAACTTACTTTTGATTTGCATGTTTCTATTAGAAATGCCCCAATATTATAAATTTGCCCATACAATAATGAAAAAGTAACTCTCTCAGCACTTTTACAGTTAACTCGGGACCCATACACACCATAGTATTATCACTTATTAATATTACAGCCTGTATAATGGTATAACATCTGTAAACTAGTACAGTGAGCTTCGGCTTGGCCGAGCATACCACCTCGCTCGGTCAGAGATATCCCTTTGCAGTTTCCACTGTTCCTACATGTCCATTGTTTTGCTTACCCGACGCTAATACTACCAATGCGCCAAGTAAGTCCAGTTCCATGCTAGGACTATATAGAACGTTAAGGGCGTGTTTTACCAAGCAATGTTAAAGTTAATCCTTCGTTAAATATCATGTTGTTCCTCTCGTAATTCCTATCAATGAATGAGAAGGCATAGCAATTTAATAAGCCGTTACCACTAACATGCGTTGGTGAAATCGGGGCTAAACCCTTTACCACCGGTCTCAAGTAAACTATTGAAGTTTTGTTAATATTTCTTCGTGTTTCCATCATTGACTTCCAGGTGTCCTTGTACCTTTCCCAACTATAGTCAGAACACTAACCTGCCGAAGTATTGGAACTTAGGTCGAAAGAAAGGAATTTAACTGAAAAGTTATTACCTTGCAACTGGAACGCAATATTATTTACCGTGTAATAAATACAATGACATAAATATTATACTCGTTGTTACAGAATTAATTTTGGCTACGTCTATATTAAATAAGATCTGAAGTTTTTTAAACGATAATTGACCTTAAATATGCAGTGTCAAAACGATTTTATTTCGCACAGTCACCGAGTGGCGAGATAAAAACTCACCAGAGACAAATTTCTTACTCGTCCCGAACCGGATGTGGACACAAACTATTTGCGTTTGTAAAACTATCCGCTGAATAAACGAAACTTTATGTCTCCGTGTGTAAAGCTTAAATTCGCACGCAAACGTTTTCTTAACGAATCAGGGTCCGTAAAAAGTAAATTTGTTTTATATTAAGTTTTTATTTTCGATTTAATTGTGCGGAATTGTTTCATACATGTTCTGATCTTAGGGTGCAACATACGCTTTGCGTGCGGCGTCAGGATTATCGCGTTTACCGTGTAGGTAATAAGGTATACTGGTGTTTATTGGGCGTTTTTTTGCGTTGGTGTTGTCAAATCTTTATTTATTTAACGCTAAACCCCATAATTGGTCCTCAACACGTCGCGTTTATCGGCTCCGTGATTATGTGGCATTGTTCTGAAATTTACACGGTACAGTCAGAGGCATTCATAGATTTATACGAACAAACGAGCAGACGAAACGCCTGATGGCAAGCGATTACCAGACACCTGAAACGCTAGCGTGTTCCTGGTTTTATAAACCTGAACCCTCCGATATTGTCACCGACGAAACTCCTGATGGTAAGCGATTACCAGACACCGCGTGCGTGGCTACAAGTGTGTTTTTGGTGTTAAAATCTTAACCCTTTTATATTGTCACTGACGAACTAGGTGATGGTAAGTGATTGCCAGCTTCGTTACAAGTGTGTTCCTGGTTTTGAAAACCAGTGTGTACTCTTTACGTCTCAGATATTCTAACTAGGTATACAACTCAAGTCTAATCTCACTTCAAAGCGAAGTATCAATTGAGCCGGCCCGTTCGTGCCGTAGCATGGCTCCCCCAGCATCTCCCGTCATAGACGGTCAGGAAAATGTTTTTTCGTAGGGACGCCCGCATTGTAATCTATTTGAAGATATAAACGTTAGATCGCTGCGTTTGACAGCACCGGGAAATAAAAGGTTTGTTATCACTGATGCTGTGTGAGGCTAGGAGCATTGTTGATGAAAAAGTAGGACATTGTTTTAAATTTAATACAACATCCTAACAGCATATAATAACAACACTTTATTATTCACCTTACCGCAAATCAAACTAAGACTTTTTCTAGTTTGTTCTAATGGTCGAGTCGGCGAAAATAATTGTAAGTAAATGACGTACGCCTTACAAGGATTTACTTGCTTCAAAATGCGTGTTGGGTTTTTATGAATACTCTAGACTCTAGGTTCTTACTCTATTTCTAACTGATACTAATTAATGCTTGGTAGAAAATTCTTTATTTTTCTTATATATTTAATCATGAAGTAACAAGTGGTAAATTTAACGGCATGTTCGAAGTTTGTCACACCAATATAATATGGGTCAAAAACTGATTGTGTTTGTCGTAATTTTATAACTTTTTCAAGCGCTACGACATTCCCAATTTTCATCCAATTTGATATGCAGGAACCAGTAGCCCTGGATTACCAAATAGGTTACTTCTTATTCTGAAAAAGTACAGTGTTCCCGTGGGATACCTACTGAAATCACGCAGAGAGCCGCCGGCAATCGCTAGTATTAAATAATAGAGAGGAGTTATTTAATTATTATCTCCCCTCTATTATTTAATACCTGTGAATAGAAAGGTTATGGGATCCTTCACTAAAACACTGTATCACTTTTTCACTTACTTTATTGTCCTTGTATCACAACACATAGTATAGTCCACACTTGTTTCACTTGTATTTAAACTTCAAAAAGTAAATTAAAAATGGCTTCCTTATAAGCTTTAAGCAATTGTTTTCGATAGCGCGATCTATCTAGGTGGCCATCACCATCTAGCGGTGATTAACTAATTCATCCATTTACTGAAATGACATATTTCAGTAAATGGATGAATTAGTTAATATGTTGTTTCTCATTAGTAGTCTCTAAATCTACTTTTATATGAAGCAGTCTATATAAACCTTTATTGAAAACATTGAAGATTTGAAGTAATTTATAATATTAGTTGTAGCTTGTAGACAATATTTCACAATTTATTAAAAACTTATAAAACTTCGACTTCGGCTTCGGCCGAAGGTAGTGGCGATGCCGACTAATCGGCTTTGGCCGAAGGTAGTGGCGATGCCGATTAATGGGTTCGGCTTCCGCCAAAAATCGTCCTTCGGTCGGACACTAATAATAATATAGTTGTGACTATTATATAAGATACTTGTGTATTATTTAAAAGAGAAGAAATAAACGCCATTTCTGTAGTCGAGTGTACATATAAGTAGGGGTATGTTTGATGTTGTTGTGACCGCGACAGGTGGGGTCAGGCGCAGATTGACGTATCTGATAGCTAATTTATTAAACGAACGACGATAGCGAGTACAATTTGTACGAACGGTGGTCGCTTTTTAGGGTTCCGGCCCAAAGGGTACCCTTATGGCTTATACTAAACGCCTTCGTGGTCTAGTGGTTTAGAGCTTCGCTCTCGACCCGGAGGTCGTGGGTTCGATTCCCGCGTTGGAACAACAAAAAATGTTATTTTCAAGTTTGGTTAGGACAATGCAGGCTGATCACCTGATTGTCCGACAAGAAAGATGATCCATGCGTCGGATGTGCATGTAAAAAGTAGGTCCTGCGCCTGTTCTCTCGCCAGTCGTGTCGGTTTACCGTCCCACTGGGTTATGAGAGTAGAAGGAAGAGAGAGTGCTTCTGTGTATTGCGCACACACTTGGGCACTATAAAATAACTCCCGCGTAGCTGGCCTGGTTTCAATGAAATCGGCTACCGACACCAAAATCGGTGAGGGGAGCTATTATTATAAACCGCGGTAGCAGTGGCGAAGTGTACCTACCTGTAACTTTGATCCTGAAGGCTTCACCTGGACTTTTAACCTAACCTTAACTTAAGAACTAATCCTGACCTATCTACACGCTATATTAATGAGTGATAATACTTTAGGGTGTGTATGGGTCCCATATAGTAGTTTACTGTGAAACATATTATGGTAGTTTTCTGTGAAAGTACCTTTTTTAACATTATTATATGGAAAGATGTTGGGGCATTTCTCATACAAACATGAAACACGAAAGTAAATTTCAGCGCTAGTACTTTGACAGTATATCTCTACATAGGCACTATACACACCCTAAAGTATTATCAAACAATTAGTTTACCCCTCGTATTTATAAGTATTTAGTTTAATGATAAATAAGAAAATACCTACTAAAATTATTTAGGAGTCATACAACAAACGTGATTTTTGTGGTTTTGAACCCTCCGTCCACGAGTACGTCGCACACTTGCCCGTTTTTTTATTATACCCAAGATTTTTGCACTTTTTTATTTGCGCGTACCTAAAAACTTTTTTATTTAACTGTACCCCAAATTAACGCTAATAAGTTATTCACACTAAAACGTCTGGGCAAATTAAATGGGATTTTATTTCCGAGGGTCTGATTTGATAGTATCTAACGATTTATATAATGCTACTACTTTGGATGCAGATAAGTGAGCGAGATATTTTTATTATGTTTTAATTGGGCGGGTATTTATTGTTGCTTAACTGAATTTTTACTCCGTTCTGACTCAATGTGATATAATTGTAAACCAAAAATTTAAATTCAGCCAAATGAATGTGTCAATGTAATAAAGAAATAACAGTTTACTATCGCGCTGTACACTCAACCTTTTTGCACTCAGAGATTGGAATTTGGAAACTCCTATTGAGAGGGGGGAGGACAGGGAAGAAGAGCAATAATTTATTAATTACTAATAAGTGTTATTTAAATTGGGAGCTTTTAGCCGGTCATATTGAAATTTGTTTATATATAGTTTACATTAAGAATATTAGCTTGTATGTTTGTGTGCATTCATTGCTGTAATATTATGTGTGTAAGGTCACGTATATAGAGTTTGTTGTGAAAGTACCAGCGCTGAAACAGTTACTTTTTTTAAAATTACTGTATGACCAAATTTATAATGTTGGGGCAAAAAAACAAACGAATAAATTTTTTAAAGTCGGTTAAAAAATACCACGTCTAGGTCAAACGCACATGTTAGCCCCCGGGCGACGGATAACCGGCACCTGCCAGGAATAGGGCTAAGGTACAAAACCATGATAAACGATTGGCCCTTATCTGATTACCATTAGAACATGTGAACAAGTATTTGAAACATCATTAAATACCATTTAGGCTCTGTTGCACAAACCGCCAGTGGATAACTAATTAATTAACCCCGAAATTTTAGAAAGTGATCATGATGAATTACAGCTAAGGGCTCCCACACAAAACCGCGAGGCGATGCGATATATTGCCGGATTTATTATTTTCACACACCCTTAACATTTATCCGATTTTTGATATTTGCGATGCAAACTCGTGCCACCTAGTCTAACTAAGTACTAACCCTTAAACACCATTGACACTCACGCATTGATCAATTAACACTAAATAAAACTTAAAAAATGAACAAAAATCTCGAATACAACGTGACAATATTTACAAGTCGCAGACGACTATCGCCTACCCTTGCGATAATGGATTGCAGGAGTATGGGACCCCCGGTTGCAGGGGTACAGGACCACAGTTGCAGGGGTATAGGACTCCGGTTGCAGGGGTACAGGACCCCGGGTGTTTTGTGTGGGAGCCCTAAGAGCGATAGCACAGGGCATATTTTAAAAGCCCAGTTGACGCGTATACGCACTTCAAACTAGATTCAAATTAATTTGTAAAAAAAAAACAGAATTCAAGGAGAGTTTGCGCGTTCCTAAAATGGGCGTCCTCTACGCTTTTAAGGCAGTGTGCTATAGCCCTAGGGAACACTCGTGTTCACATTAGCTTTAAAAAAACTTGATCAAAATCGGTTCATCCGTTTAGTAGCTACGAATGCTACGATGTCACAGGCAGCCGCGGATCTCTCAGGTCCTACAGACACGTAAAATACACCATTTTTGTTTTTTTCTGCTGCCATAGCTGTCCACTGCTAGACATAAGTATCTCCCAAAGTTTTCTCTTTGGTCGCTCGGTCCACCGACAGTCGGTGAGAGTCACTCTCCCTGCGACCTTCTTCAGGTCGTCTGTCCAGCTGGTGGAAGGTGGTTTGACAATTCGGAGGTTACTTAAAGTTTTTAATTTTGTTTATAACTCAATCTTGATAATTAGATATTCAGCGATTTAGTTTGTAATCAGTTTGATGTAGCTTGTAAGTTGTAGACTGTTCGTTGTTCCGGAATAACTCCTCGCCTAGACACCTAGGGTGACCCGTTGAATTTTTGACGGTGTCTACCTTTTTAATGTAATCAGTAATAAGACTGATAATCAGCGATATTCCGGTTGCAATCAGTGTGATGATTACAATAGGTTAGCCTAGACTCCTAGGGCTTCGCTGCATGCTCGAGAGCGATGAGGCATGGCAGGTGGCGGCCTCCTTTTGCAAATACGTCATTTCGCAGAAGGAGGCCTCGGAGCGGGACAGAGAGATTGACCCATCCTCTGTTCCGCTTCGCCGGCGCAGGACGGGGGTGCGGAGGCGTCGCTTTGCGGCCCTCCCATCTCACGTCTAGTACGGGGCTCCGGGTAGAGGGATGGGTAACCTCCCCGGCTTTGTCAGTCTCGGCGCCGAGGAGAGCGCTTCAGTTTGCCGGAGCGCTCTCTTAATTTGATGGAAGTCCGGTCTCTGTAGAGGTGAACCGGCCGGTCGAGGGAGGAGTAGCCTGTGTTTAGACAGATCCAGGCACTCCACCCAACATAACGGCTGATGGCAATCCGCAAGTGGTTTTAGTGGGTAAACCGGCCGTAGCGAGCCGGGAGTCCCACATACCCCTCGGGGACCCTCCTGGGGGGATGCGTAACGCATTTCCCTTGCGAAATCAAAAAAAAAAAAGACTCCTAGGGCTTGCTAACGCTTTGGTTTGTCAGTTCGTACTTTTCCAATTTAACCAGTAATTAGATGATCAGCGATATTGTAGTTGCAATCAGTGTGATGTAGACTTTTCATCTGTTATGAAATAATTCCTCGTAGTCGCCAATAGGTTAGCCTAGACTCCTAGGGCTTGGCTAACGCTTTGATTTTTTAGTTTGTACTACTCCAATCTAATCAGTAATTAGATGATCAGCGATATTCCGGTTGTAATCAGTGTAGACCGCTCGTCTGTACCGAAATACATCGCGCAGATGTGCCGCGCTGTCTGACGCGACTTCCGCTCAGCTATTTGTAGAGTTAGGTCGCGGCCATATTGGTAAATAGTTTCTAAAACATAAAAACTAAATGTTACAAAAAGACATTTATCGTAAGATTATTTGAAATATATAATATAACAAAGGTCCAACTAAATCTGCAGTCTGTAGGATCCTATTAAAAGATTAGTGTAAACGTGTATTTTAACACTCAACAAAATAAAATACCTTCAGTAATAAGTTACTAAATTCAAACTATATACTGAAATATAACATTGAAATTGTCTCATTGCAATAAATTGCGTAGAGCATCATGACTTCGAAATCATATTTAATTTCTCTACCATATTCTCCAAAGTGGAGTCTACTCAAAAAATCTGAAAAATGTTATTTTTATTCGAAATGTAGGAAAATATTATTTTGAAGAAGACTGAATTAAAGCATCATAGGACGTTTTTAAATATTCTGTCTTCTTTGATACAATTATTTTTTCTCCATTATGATCGCTCCCTAACCGTTACATTTGTTATGAACATCGTACACTATCTACGGATGTGCCGCACGATCCATTTGATATACTGATTTACTTTAATTAACAAATTAACTATTAGTTGTAAGGGCGCGTTCATAACGGCCAGGCAGTTCATACATTGATCTAATTGTAAGGCCACGTCCATAACGGATTATGCAGTTCATGTGTTGTGTTCTACTATTCATTTGTTTTATTTCTAATTCTAAGTTTGATGTACTTTGTTAATTTAGCATATGTATACGCACGTTGGATTGTATAATCGTTTATAATGCTTATAAATCTGTTATCTCTGATATTTTGATAGAACAATTTACATTGTCATGCATACCTGTTTGTATAATATATACTATGGTTAAACACTATTTCTGTTTGTTATATTCTAAGTGTTATTGTATATGTACTGTTGGTTTGCTAATTCTATACTAATAGTATCTATACTATAATATTATAAAGCGGAAGAGTTTGTTTGTTTTTTTAAACGCGCTAATCTCAGGAACTACTGGTCCGATTTGAAAAATTATTTTTTTGTTGGACAGTCCATTTATAGAGGAAAGCTTTAGGTAATATAACATTACGCTGCGACCATTAGAAGCGAATCTTCAGTGAGAAATGTTGCAAAAACGGGGAAAATTATTCACATTTGGGGACTTTCGTTGCGTGCGCTGCATAAACGTTTTAAGTCACTCAAAAGCCACGCGAACGAAATCGCGGGCACAGCTAGTAAATAAGAAAAATACAAAGATCTAATTACAAAGGCGTGTTTATAACAGCTTATGCAGTTTATACAGTGTGCTATTTGTAAGGTCGCGTTCATAATAGCATACACTAACATATCCTAGTAAGAGCGCGTTCATAATATTAAGTTAACCCTGCACTGCGCTTCAGCTGAGGTATTTTTCAGGTAGGTGCCGTACGTTTGTTATTGCAATTAAATTTTAGTGAATTCATTGTAATAATTGGAAAATTTCATCAAGGTAGGTCCAATTGAAATATCTAACGTTCAGTATGTTACTAGCGAGTCAATAATTAACATTGAGATAAATACAGTTATTTATCCATGAAATGCCGTAGAAAGAATAACACCCCCGTCAACCATTTTTCCCGTGGATGTCGGAAATATCGTCGGTGGGAATATATATCCGGAAATGAGCAGCAGTTTTCGCGCACATTGTTACTGTTAGTATCTAACTGCGTTCGCCAACCCGCCTGCCAAGCGTAGCGAGTACTCGGCAAGCAATTCTCAGACGACCTCCGTAGCGCAGTAGTTCAGCGCGCCGAGGAAACAAAAAGTTTTCAATGTTCCTGGGTCATGAATGTGTATTAAATTTGTGTATTAATAAAATAAAAATCTTAAATATATGTATAGTATAAAAGTGTTAAATATATATTTCCGTTGTCTGGTACCTGTAACACAAATTCATCGGATACTGAGCACAGGGCTAGATTGACGTGGTGCCTTTAGTCTTTCAATGTAATGTCGTCATTCGATAAAAACGCTAGGCACTCAATGAAATAGCGATTTCAATTAGATGACTGCGACACATATAATAATATTATTAATTCTGCCCCACGTGAAATACTTAGAAAGGGTTCATGTACAGGGGCCTTAATCTCCAAACTGATTCCATATTGATTCAGATTCGATCGTGCCGCGTACTCCCGAATAAATTAACGTTTGTTTATTTTGATTCTCAGTCAATTGATATGGCCGGGAGTAACAAATTAAAGTTACGATCCAACGATTTTCTTTATCCTGTTTAGTTTCAAAGTAATCCACCAAATAAAATACCAATTAAAAGCCGCCGAGATCGAACTGATTCGATTCTCGATTGTGTCGGGGGTAAGCCTGGAATAGTGGGCGTCATAGCTATGATGATGATGATGATGAGAAGTGTCAGAAGAAAAGTCTTGCCAAGAATTTATAATACACAAAATATAACTTGAAGCTTCAACTTGAAGAGTTCAAGCACGCGATTGTTTGGCAAGAATTAAGTTGCATTTAATTGGACAGAGACGATTGTAATTAATGTATAAACAAAATATATATTTTGTGTATTATAAATGCGCTTCATACAATATTAACTCGGTTTAAGCGCCTCCGTGGTCTAGTGGTTCTAAGCTTCGCTCTCAACCCGGAAGTCATGGGTTCGATTCCCGCGTCGGAACAACAAAAAATGTTGTTTTGAAAGTTTAATTAGGACAATGCAGGCTGATCATAGATTGACTGACAAGAAAGATGATCCATGCGTCGGTGGGCATTTCTCTCGCCAGTCGTGTCGGTTTACCGTCCCACTGGGTTATGAGAGTAAAAGGAAGAGAGAGTGTCTTTGTGTATTGCGTACACACTTGAGCACTATAAATTGACTCTTGCATAGGTGGCCTTGTTTCAATTAAATCGGCTAACGACACCGAAATGTGTGGTGAGGGGAGCTATTCTTATTATTAACTCTATCCACTTACGGTTTCATACAGTTAGGATTATTGCACTAACCCCCTTACTAAAAAAAAAACAGACGAATTGAGAACCTCCTCCTTTTTTTGAAGTCGGTTAAATAAAACTATTAATATTCTGTTTATGTTGATTGTCCTTGTCTCTCATTTGACATCTCTAACGGATCAGACAAAGAGAAAACATTGAACCGATAATAAATAAAGATATCAAATACTATAATATACAGTGTGTACCTAAATATTTTTATTAGTCGTTTATGGCAAATTATAAGCCAACTCTGTGTTTATTATTTACACGAGTCTAGCGCAAGTGGGGCTAGGTTTAGGATTATTATTTTCGTAAACTGATTTGTATCAGTTTGCTAAAATTGGGGTTTGTACCTAATTTAAGGAGTTTTTGAGCAAAAATTGTTCCAACTACCTCTCAGTTCCAAAAAACCTACAGCATACTTTTCGAGGTATTCGAAAAAAGATCCGATACCTACTGGAGATTAAGCTCAAAAGTATCGATAACGAACCCCGTACGAGACTAGACATAAAAAGTACAGAAAAGTGATACCAAAACGGCACAAAAATTCATTTCGTCTATATCCCAAAACAAAGAAAAACCTACCGCGGGCCTTGTTAAAAGGTGTTCCGTTGCCAAAACTAACTCCTTTTTTTCGTGTCTCGTTTTTTACACATTCCCCGATCTCGTAGCCATGTTTAGACAAATAAAACAAGATGGCCGCACGGATCAAGTGATCAGTTGTGACAGTTGGTGTTTGGAATGGCGGCCTAAATGCGATAATCCTTTAATTGCTACCGATATTGTCAGGGATTATTTCGCTGTTTTAGGTCATGTTAATAAACTGCTATATTATGACTGTTAGACATAATATTATCATGATCAACATCACCGACCTGAACGTCCCAATGATGGCATTGGGACGTTTTGGTCGTTTGTTTGTCGGTTGGTTAGGAAACTATATTCTATTGATATACCTTACAAATAGTTGGTATCGGTTTTGTACATTTCATACTTATTACCTAACCTATATTACATCCTAAAAATCAGAATCAAAAGTTTGGTTATAAGTTTTTTTTGCATGAAATGTACTTCATCCTCAAATATACAATCACGGTGTGTTGTTGAAATGAGTCACATTTTGTTTTCGTTGCTTAATTTCCAAGATCTACTTAGGTAGATCTAGGTATGACTAGAGATCGCTCTATGATCGAAATACGCTAACAAAAATTGCCACAACTTTTAAATTTCAACTTCATAAAGGAGTTCTACCATTACACGAAACACGCAGTAGTATTGTTTTTATATACCTATATACGATATTTACACATAGTGTTTGCCTTACGTATAACATAATATTACAAATTATGATGATGATGACCATGAAATGCAGAATGTTTCTACCCGAAGAACCCTAAAGCTTCACAATAAAACTAAGCGGTGTTGTGAAATTCACACGAGCGAGGTCCAGGCAAAAACAATTCTGTCACGCTTCTTCCAGAACTGCGAAAAGGCGCCATTTTGTTTGTTTTTGTTTGAATATTAGCTGCTCGGATTCGCCAGCATGAGAGAACAACATGTACCTAATGTAACATGTAACAACAACAAAAACATTTACAATACATTGCATTTTTGTAAGTTTATAGGCTGAATATGTAACCTACCAGTGTTAACCTAGTGTTGAGCTTGGGCAAATGGGCAGATTTAAAAAATACCTCTTAAGTTTTAACGAGTGTGAATTCGAAATAATCTAGGAAACCCTTTTCCTCTCGGTATTTTTACAGAAATAGCTAAAAAAATAGAACAGTGGGCTGTCGTAACCAAAGTTAAAGGAGTCTTTAAGAGTGCCTGCTAAAGACTGAGAGAGAAAAAGTGAGAGAAAGAAGAAAGGTGATGAGGTTACCAAAGAGGGAGCTTTGGTAAACTCATCACCTTTTTTTTACACAACTGCACCAGAAGAAGGGTTAGGTTTACGAGAGTTTGTATGTATGTATAATTGTTTGTCACGCTCTACAGTCGAAGGGCTTGATGGTTTTTAGCTATGGGGGTGTAATTAGATGCGCGTTTAAAAAAAATTGCGTGTGAGACACTGGCACCCGGTTTCTGAAAGGATGATCTAATTGATCCATTGATCAAATCAGCTTATCTGAACGCTGATTGGTGAACATCACTTCGCAGGGACTGTTTTCACCAATGAGCGTTCAGATTAGCTGATTTGATCAATTGATCAATTTGATCAGCCTTTCAGAAATCGGGCGTGGGTATATCAATTTTAAAAGCGCATTCGGATATTTAGTTTTTTCAACTATCATCTTATATTTTACTAACCGCCTACCAAGAACGGTATTGTTTTCTAAATATCCTCCAATTCCAGGAAGGACATCTTCTGAAATGTCACAGGTGAGTGGTCCAGATTAAATTTCCTGCCGGATGCGTGTTACAGAGTTAGCACAAGCTGACCAGAGGTAAAAGCCTCTTAAGGGCCTGTTATTCAATTTCCGATGAACTACAATCTGGATGATTGATGTTTCTAAACGGTTGGTTATGCGTCTTAATACAATAAATCCATTATACTAATAGCGTTCAGCAATCTACGAAAATGATGATGATAATTAGATTCCTGAAAGATCGTTTATATAAAAGAAGTTGTACTGGGCTTAGGTACCTACTGTTACCATGAATTCTTATTTAGTTTTTTTTACTTTAACTTCGTGTAAATCAATATTTCAATTATAATTTTTTGCGAAATTTAAAAGTATTGTTCTCCACAGTGTTCGATTTTCATATTTATTGTAAGTTCTGTTTTCAGTTTTCTGTATTTTGTCCGGCCTACTAAAGGGCAATGTTTCTTTCTGCAGTCGTTATTAATTTGTATCTATTTGTTCTACCGTAGCGCCTGAATTACAGATCCGAATTTAATAAATGATTTGTTAATGGATTCGTTATAAAAGCAAGCGTAAAAAAGTAAACATTTATGTAGTCAGGACCTTTATCAAAATTTGAAGATTTGACATAAAGTTTGCTTAATACAAGCGAATTCGTATGTTACTTGCTGAAGCCTAGGTATGTTAAATACCATTAATGTTCTTTTCGAACTTCGTAATAGCTAAAGCTTTTTTCGTCGAATCAGGGCCCAGGTTACAGTTTTGCAAAATATTGTAGTTATCATCTGTGTTGTATTTCTTTTATATAACAGTCCCATATTATATACCTTACTCCTCTAAATTAATAACAATATCACACTCTAGTCTGTAGAACAGAAGAAACTGTAAAAACATTTGACAACAATATCGCTACTCAACGAAATAATTAACAATAGGAAACTGATATCATTGAAATTAGAATGTTGTACTCAAAACCTCTCAAAACTAATGACACGCATACACGACTAATGACTGATCAAAATAAACGTCACCTCAAGCGGGACTATTTATCTTGTCAAGTTGGAACAGTCTTGTCAAGTCGGACCAATCTTGTCAAGCTACAATGACATAATGTGATTAGGTAAAAAACGACGCTAATAAGCCGGACTCGCCTCCGAATTACTTACGAGGGTACATCTAGCGTTTTATTTTATGAGCGGCGCAGACGGACGTTTTTTGTAAATATTGTGACATGGGTGAGCAAAAAGTTGGATGGACGTTATCAAATTGGGCAGGTATTATAATTTTGAGTGTTAAAGTTTATGTGAGCTAGTTCGTGTAAGTTTGGTTTTGTTTGAAATACCGAAGGCTATCTTTTTCTTTTGCGATAAAGAAATTTTTGGCATAAGTATACTGTTAGTAATATAAATTATGTCTGATTGAATCAGCACTTTAATTGAACGACTAGAGCGTTTATGAAATTACGATATTTAATTGATTGACTAAAGGACAACTCGTCAAGTTGTTTAATGTAACGTTCAACGTCTTGACTGAACGTCCTTTAGCTTGAATGTTTGTGACCATAAGTTAGCAATTTTAAAGGTCCTCAAAAATGAGGACGTCATGTCCTCAAAATGAAAATGAATATTGACAACTATGTATTCTCTAAGAATGTTTTGCGTATCTCGACTTATATACACATCCATGACTTGATAACTTTTTGCTCCCTCGGCAGGATTCGAACCCACGACCTCTCGTTCGAGCTACGGAGGTCGTCAAATTAAAAAAAATCCATAAAAATGGCGATAGTAAATCGCCCGTCTGCGCAGTCCACCACAAGACCCTTATCTAGCATCGTACCCGTGTCACAGGAGTTTGACGCGACGCGGACGGCTTAAGATCTCGCGCACACTAAGTGCTCTGCGTATTCCCGTCACTGTCCGCCTGTGTACACTACCCTTTATGCTCGCCAATATGATTTTATCTAACGTTATTTTTATTTTAACGTCATAAATACGACGTTAATGGATTTATATTATGTACTCTGTACTTATTACAGTATTCAGGTCCAAATTAATGTATACGTAAACAAAACGATATAAAATTAAATTGAATACAGAGGCTTTTGGTATTCGATTTCAATGTCGTTGTTCTAACGTCTGTTAGTCGTTTGTCTAAGTATTTTGGCTACTCTTTCATTTGTACTAAGAACTAGAGAGATATTATGATATTTAATAACACAAGGACAATCTTCTACTAACATAAAAACTCGAGCCTTCTTTTACAATACGTGCTGGTGATAGACAGCGAATTTTTATAATTAGGGTCTCGTAATCCGTTTTTACCCTTTCAGTACGAAACCATAAAAATTATGTAACCGAAGACCAACTTAAACCCATTAAAAAGGCGTTCCAAATATGATATTTGGCTACTTAAATATAATTTTCTCCAGTCTATCCCCTTATCTCGCTGAAAGTGCCCGGTCGTTTTTGTCCGGGACAAATGTCTGAGATTATAACACAACACAAATACGTCCTAATGAATAGGATTCGCGAATTCGCCGGCAAAAAGTACGAAATCTTGACGACACAGAATTTTAAAAGCGACTAATTACCAACAGTAATTTTATATGAAGCAAAACCTGAGGTTCCTGCTGGAAACACACGGGCATATATTTTAAACAGAAATCGTTCCTAACGGTAAGGGCTTCTTTGTTGAGTTATATTTAACCCCCGACGAAAATTGAGGGGTGTTATTAGTTTCATGTATCTGCCAATTCGTAGCTCATGCATAAACTGAGTTTTTTTTCGTTCTTAGCTATAATTCATCAACTTCCGAACGCTAACTACTTGGCAATTCGGGGTTAGTTAAATTTTTAATTATGTTCATACAAGAAAATCGTTATAACTGATTGAATGTACCTACTGTTGGATTTTGATTTTTAATTTACACTATTTCACTTTATTAAAAACGCTATATTGTGGAAAAGTATAAATAAAAAGTTGTGTTTTATTTTGTAAAGGAAATTGTTCACAAGTTTGCCGTAGGTTGTATTGACTCATGTAGAGCTATAATGGTGTTCTTATTTATTTGTTATTGTTATTGATATTTGCCGTAAGACAATAATTCAATATTGCAAAATCGGAAATTGCTATGAATATAATATCTACGTGCAATCTGTTTCGATTCAATGTGATATAAATGTAAGCAACGCTGGGCCCTGATTTTGATATTCATTTAATAGATATATGTGGCAATTACATCTATTTAAAAAATTAATGCTTCTTTGAGGTAAAAGGTCAGTTTTAAAATCTTGCACACAGCTGCGTTTTTCGAACCGAATATATTTCAGTACGTTTCCAACCACCAAAAAAGTGTTCATTTTATACAGATATAATCAGAAAATGACCGTCGATAGATCGCTGTGTCTGCGGCGGGCGACAGCATACCAACATCTTGTAAACCTTCCGCAAAAAATTGTCAAACAAATATAACTTGCAGCCCTCGGGAACAAGTTTCAAATTCCATTAATCAAAACTTTAGGTGTAGGTTACAAATTATGTACAATTTATTAAGTTTACCACTTTGTAATAGGACTCAAACTCGCGCAAACTTAGTCTGGTACTAAGGGTTACACTGATTTAGCTAATTATAGATAAGCTGGTTTAATATTAACAGCAAAGATATTAATCATCAATCATTTTATATAGCCAAGAGCCACCATGAGCCACTCACGTAACCATTGGCCGTATTATGATATTTTACAATACCAGCCTGGTTCCAGGCAATTCAATAATACGGCCGACTGCCTTGTTCTTTTTTATTATAGCGACATGTTATACTGAATGGATCCACCCTAGTTTGGCTGTCTGAAAGTGACATTCGGAAGCAAGTCAAGTGTCACGTGTCCACTAACTAACTGTTATCATGCAGTTAATAAGTGATCGTAATATGAAAATTCCAGGCAGCCATGTTGTATGGCGTAAACTGGCTGGAATTAAGAGCTTGTAATAGACCAGGGTTACAGTAGCCCAAGATTTGAAAGCTCCGTAAATCACCGTAAATGTAACGTTATCGAATGTAAATTGTATTAGCATCGTCATTCTTTTCATACCATTATCATTAAATATCAGCTGTTAAACATTGCTGCTTGGACCTTGGCCTACCACAACTTATTATTATTTGAATGTTCCTGCTAGGCTCACATAACTTATTATTATTTGAATCCATTGGAACAACATTATTTATTGATAACAGGCGTACTGCTGTATGCAAAAACTACTGCACGGATTTTGTTGATTTGGTATGGTAGTAGTGTATGCTCTAGGCCTCGATCGTGGCTCAACCTTCGTTTCGAACGACAGTCCATTTCGCTCATACGAGCGGGACAGACTGATAATAGAAACGATATTGTTTTTTTTTTTTTATAGACTATTTGGCCATGACTTGCTGTGGTCGAAGCCCGAGTGACTTCCCTTTAAACGTGTGGCGTGGGCAATGGGCATCGCATAGCCTTGTGTTCTAATTTAATTTGCTGTTTGTTATACAGGGTGTATAAAGGGACACCTTTATGTGTTTATTATAGAAATTGTATTTATTTATTTACCGACAGCCTGAAAATATTGATGAGATCCACATTTTGTTGACATGATGATATGTCGAGGGGACACCTTGGCCCCGGAAGGATGCACTTGTGGTTTCTCTTACAGACAATAACACCCTTCCTTACTTCTCGTATATTACATTAAATTGTCTACTACTAATATTATTAGGCTGTTTATTTGTTTGAACGCGCTAATCTTAGCAAGTACTAGTTCAGTTTTGGATTTCTCATTTAATTTGTTATGAAGGCTAGAGCCCCGTCAGGGTTTCCCCGGATTAGTCCAACTTTTTAGGGCGTCCAGGGAGCTACCGGACCGGACGGCTGATATCCGAATTTATATTTTTTTAGTATTAATATTTTTTTGGAATGTTGGGCTCCAGAGTCCAGGTTTTGACGCATTATGTCCGAGTTTTTTAATTTTCAAGTTAGCAACCCTACTACAGGCTATATTACTGTCACGCTAATACCAATAGGAGTAGAATACCAATGATTTTTTTTATCGGGGATCTACTTCACTGTTTTACGCGGATGTAGTCGCGGGCACAGCTATTAGGTACAATTCGGCTTAGCTTGAACGGCAAGTCCCGTAGGTTCTGAATCCTACTTCAACTATATCAGCTTATCATACAATTTAAATCTCAGCGGAATCTAGAAAAGGGCCATTTCTTATTCTCTGGGCGTACGTCCGATATAAACACGGTCCGTGCAATAGACACGTCGGTATGTAAATAGTGGAGGGATAAAAATAACCCGGTAATTAGTTAACCCTCGGCTGCAGACGAATCGAACGTGGGAATTAACTGACCAAATTATTGCTGGAACAGCGAAAACTATGCTGTCTATCTAGTGTCGTTTCGACGTTTCGTTTCGACGACCTCCGTAGCGCAGCGGTTCAGCGCCTCGGTGCTCAAACACTAGGTTGCGGGTTCGAATCCCGCCGAGGGAACAAATAGTTTTCAATGTTCATGTTAATACACATAAATGACCCATTTATGTGTATTAAATTTGTGTATTAATATAATAAAAATCTTAAATATGTGTATAGTATAAAAGTATTGATGAATGCGGTGTAGTTGAGGATATTATTCATCATTTGATTATGGAGTGTGTGAAAGGTGCCGACGAAAGAAAGGAGTTTTTTACTAAATTTAGAATTAATAGGTTTGATTTTTGTGTAGGTATACATGAGCATTCTGGCTGCACCTGCGAGTGAAGCAGCAAAATTTTTATACAAAATTATTTATTAATATAAGTTATGATGTAGTAGTATAAGTTATGATGGGGCTGACATGCCATGTACGGTAAAAGCCTCTTTAAAAAAAAGAAAATATATATATATATATATATATATATTTCCGTTGTCTGGTATCTGTAACACAAGTTCTTCGGATACTTAGCAGAGGGCCAGATTGAGGTGGTGTGAAGCGTCTATACTCTATAGATATTATTATATAATTATTGGGTATTATTATGTAAATGTAAATTCGTTTTTCTTGATTGCGGTGTAGTCAAAAAAGGGTAATGATTTTGGCTGTTTACGCGTGCATATGTTTGTTCCACCGTACTGCCTAAACTACTGATCCGAATAATTTAATGAGAGTGTCATTATTAATATAACAGGCCATGTGACATATGTGTTACATAATGCTGTGTCATTTATATATTATCTTTAAGACAACATTGTGTCAAAGATGACATTGACATTGAAGCCTAAGATAGTTTTAATATTAGTCCTCTAGCGAGGCCCTTATAGGTTGGATCTATGATTCTAGTTGTTTATATGCTAATGTATATTATATAATCTACGTGAATAAAGCCAAATACGATTAACTAGAAGTGTTTATTATTGGACGTATAGTTGGATCCTAATAACAATAACATATGCTGTGGCACTAAACAGTAAAGCCATGACTTACCTACGTAGTCGAATAGAAGTAATTTTTATAAAAATTGTGGTTATTCTTTTAAACAACAAATGAACAGTGAACGTCCAGTGATTTAGTAAACAACATTAAGTTATTACAGTATTTAAGTATACAGTAGTTGTATTTAGATATTACAAATAATGTGTATACCTAACTACCTAACCATCTTCCTCAGTCAGCTAATGAACTACTTAGTAGACATGTTGACTGTTTTTTATTTTGTATGTTAAAATCTTAGAGACATTTTATACTTAAATATGTATTAAACGACTGTTTATTAACGGTATTCTAATTTTACGGAAATCCGTCTAAAAAAAATAAAAAATATTTATTATTTGCTACTCCTAACCTTCCTCTGTTCGTTGGCCACGCCATGGCCGTGGGCGGGAGTAACAATTAAAGATATTACCGCTACGCCCACCAAAAACAATGCCTTATCTCCGAATCAATCCTCTAACTCATCTCTACTCGTACCACTTACCCAATTATTGTAAGAAACTGGCGGAGGAATTGAAGACATGGATGGATGAAGGTGATATTATACAAAATTCTGATTTCGAGAAAATTTTGTTCAAATTGTCACTTAAACATTTTAGAATACGTCGTAAAGTATTAAGTACATTAATCTAAAGATCCGTCTCTAGAATCAATGTACTTTAAACGATACTAGTGACACTACATACCATAAAATAAAAGATTAAAAAAACTATAACCCGACTTCGCAAAAAAGGGCTCTAAAAAGGCTGAAACAAGAAAATAATTCAATTTGAAATCCAGATATGCATAGGTACAGATATGGTCAAGGTAGAGCCGTGGTCGTACCCGCTATTGGGATTGTATATTTCAACAGCAGACGAATATTATAGATTTGTTTAGCGGGTACGACCACGGCTCTACCTTGACCATATCTGTACCTATGCATATCTGGATTTCAAATTGAATTATTTTCTTGTTTCAGCCTTTTTAGAGCCCTTTTTTGCGAAGTCGGGTTATAGTTTTTTTAATCTTTTATTTTATTTTACATTTTTTTTGTTTCCACATAAACTATAACATTATATTTTCACTAAACTAACGTTAAATTAACACATAGTAAGTAACTAAACAACTCCTAGATACTATTCCTTTTTAATATTTAATTAATATTTCCTTTTATGGGGATATGCAGCCGACATTAACACAATATTTGTGCTGCAGAAGCGAGCAATACGTTCCATTTACAAGATGTCCTCATTTGAATCTCTGAGAGATAAGTTTAAAGAAATAGGAATACTAACCTTTGCATCTCAATACATTTTGGACAATATAATATATGTAAGGAAAAATTTTAATAATTTTAAAACAAAAAGTGACAATCATTGTAGGAACACTAGAAATAAGCACAAGCTCGATATACCTATGATCAGGCTTAGCAAAGTAAGTAAATCTTTTAAAGGGCAATGTATACGCCTATACAATAAAATCCCAGATAACGTTCAAAATTTTTCTATTAATAAATTTAAAAAAGTAGTCAAAGAACGTTTGTGTGCTAAAGCTTATTATAAGATAATTGATTTTGTTAATGATTGCACACCCTGGGAATAAGGTGGCCAACCATGATGGCTGCTTATATTTTTATTTACTATATGTACTCAACTTTTATAATATTAATATGTGTAGGCTATTTAGATTAAGTTACATTGTAAAAAATATATACTGTTAAAAAAGATCAATTTTCCATCTTTTTGCTAAAAGTTGGCCCCGTCCGAGTTTCTTACGCCGGTTCTTCTCGGCGGGTTAGGGTTGAACCGGTGGTAGCTTGTTTTTCTTATTGACTTTCCGAAAATAACTTTGTAAGTTTCATTTGGAAATAAAACGTTTTTTATTTATTTATTTTATTTATTATTTTATTTATTTGTGCGACCGCATTTTAAACGTTTATTTTGAATTTAACAATAAAATATAATAATTAATTAAAATTTTCAATACATATTGATAATGTGCTTGCCAATACCTATCATTTGATACCAAACACGATACAATTATCTTAATTTAATTTTTTTGGAGATAGTTTTTCACCTATAATTTTCAAAATCCAAATTTTTTTGAAAAATTATATAGCCTATGTTACTCGCGGGACTACTACGAATCGATTGACACCTTATTTATTAAAATCAGACCAGTAGTTTAACCGCTACGAGGGAACATACATACATACAAACATACATACATACATACATAGACTGCCAAAATCATTACCCTTCCTTTTGGCTTCGCCGAAGTCGGGTAAAAAACATGTTTAAGTGACAGTTTAAACTAAATTTTCTGGGTAATTTTTTTTGCGAACAATCACCTTTATCCACTCATGTCTTCTATCAAGCTATTGCTATATTCTTCAAGCTATTGCTTTCTGAAGGTACCTAAATGATTTCTAGATATTAAAAGGTTTCCAATGGTTTGTTTAAGGGTTATAATATTTTACTGGGACATCAAGGCAGCGTACCAGTCGCCAAACTAACAAAATGTATACAGCTCTTTAGAGAGCTTACTCACCTGGTGTCCTTTTGGTATAGAGCTGTATATGTCGCAGTCATCTGATTGAATCCGCTATTAAATTGAATGACGCTTTCATTGAATCCTGTTCTTACCAACAAATTTTAGAATCCGAGACTAGGACAGCCATTTAATATTTTAGTTTTAAGCTTCGAAATTTCCGATTGATATAAAACGAACATTAAAGTAAATTAATCAAAAAATATATCAACACATTGCTATCTGTACGAGCTGTTTGACGCCATTATGTAACCGCCTAGTGATTCAATTAAATAACCAGATTCAATAAGATGACTGCGACATATACATTTTGTTGGTAGCAAACCCTAGTATTTCGTTTTTTGGAGCTAAGTGATTTCATGATATTGAAAGGTTTTCATGGCTTAGATTTGAAGACGCTGCCGCATTTTCATGTCAGGTTTATATATTTTTTTAGTTAGGATTTTTTTTGATTCGGGTATTTTTTCTTCAAGTTCCAGCCTTTCAGCCGAATGCTGAAACGATTGTTAAATTAGATCATAATCACATTTTACTCCGCCAAGCTTATTAATAATCCTAGTAACAGGACTGCCTGTAAATAGGACTCCTAATTGTATTTTACCATTAGGATTCTGATACATCAGAAACGTCTTTAGACAGACAAAGACAGCAACATTGATTAGATCTGCTGCGGTTTTGAAGTGAAACTTCACTATCGACGTACGAGAGAAATTTTAATCGTCACGTTTTTCTGTTACGTGTCATATTGGCTCCTAAAACTCAGTAGTGACTTTTCACTTCTTACACGTGTAGTAAACTGATCAAAAACACCGGCATCTTCAAATATTCACTACTAATAAAAAATCATTAATATATTGAAAATTTCAGAGTAAAATACGCCATTTTAACACTGCTGTAGAATATAGTCTATACTCTATAGTCTGTGTTCATAGTATTCGCATCACTAACCAGTCTATGGTTGTATCACAGACAAGTTTGTTTATGTATGGGTTAAAATTAAAGGAAATGTAGGTACTACATGCACAGTTGTTATTATTATTAAAGGGCCAAACTTGAGGTTGCTCCTAAAAACTTTGGGCTAAGCTAAACTTATAATTACACGTACAAAAACTATAATTATTATTGTGGTAATTAAAAAGTGCGCGTTTCACAATTAAGGTGTAATTAAGGAGCTGATTGTCCGAAATTCCGTCTTGTCACATTGTCCAAATGCCCGCAAGCTCGACTTATTAGAATTGTTGTGATACAGTGGCTTCCAAACTGTTGATTTTGGACTTTGAGGAGTTGCGTGAGAAGTTTCTGCGTAGGATCAAAAAATTATTTGGGTTGTCCTTTACGATAGCTACCGCAAACCAAAAAACCCAAACCAATAGACCCAACTATAAGCTACCTGCATAATAACTGTTTCCTGCAAATCAAAATTGGTGTAGCCATTTACGTATAAAGAAGTAACAAACAAACACACACACTTTCGTCTTTATAATCCTAACAAGAATGTTACAAATGCAAAAGTAGTCTGTCTCGCATTCGTGCTAAAACTACTGACCTGATTAAAATGAAATTTAGTACACATAGTTTAGAGCCTGTCCGACTCTACTGGGAAAGCACTAGCAGCCTACGGACTAAACTCCCTCCTTTCACATCAGCAGGATCTTCTATATCTTCAGCTATCAAAATACATCACTTTAATAATTTTCTTCACTATCTTTTTTAACTCAACAATTTTTTTTCTTTTTTTTATTATTATATATTTTGGGTTTTTTATTATTATATATTTTAAGCGAAAAAGGGGTTGTGAAGTGGTTGAAAGAGTAATGAAATGATGTGTAAAAGTATCGTCATTTGTAAAGCTAGAAACTTAAAACGTATTTAAGCAGTTGATAAATAAACATACTAATTCCACGCGGACGGAGTCACAGGCAAAGCTAGTATTATAATAAAAGCAAAAGTTTATCTGTGTGTCTCAATTTTTCTCTCTCTCATTCTCTGCATCTTTTTTTCTCTATCTCTCATTAACACACACATTGAGAACCACTGCCCTCAACTATTCTGGCGCTTGGTGAATTTTTATGCGGTACGTGGTCGGAATTGTGTGTGTGTTTATCTTATCTTACCCCTTAAACATATCCGACTTAACCATTACTGAGAGAGGTATAGTGTGTTTGAGAGTTGTATATCTTTTATTTATCGATCTTTATTGCCCCGCTATATCTCCATATCTGATATCAATAAATCCGGTACGTGTGCTTTTAAAACTGTGTTAAAAATACACTGAAAGATACTAGAGCAAAGTATAGTGGTATATATGAGTATAGTATACTAATTGTTTTAGTTGGGGTGGTACACCATATGATTTTGACCAGAAGATCGGTTTTGCAGTTTCAATATTTCAATTGTACGGTTGATTTTTGGTTCATATACTAGGCCTATTTACTTACCATAACGTTAAAAGACACAAAACAGATGAGTATGTATAGTATGTATAGACTAGGAGCTCGCGAGCCCCAGCATAGTTAGATTCACTCCTTGTGGTCATTTTTGACTTTTTTTTTTTTGTTATAATAAGTAATATGAGGTGCCAAAACAAAACATGCTCTACGCGTCATACTCTTCACTCTATATTCCGCTTAATATATAAACCATGAATCACTTTTAAAAGTTTCTTCATTTTTAAAAGTGAAACGGAACGTTTTTTTTCAAATAGGTTCTCAAGTGAGGTTGGGATTTAGACTTCTTTACGGGCCTAAAACACCAAGTTGTCGTCGCTTGCTGGGCCACAGGACCCTCATAGGCGATATCAGCAGCGACTCAGCAGCTTCTGCTTCCAGCTGCAGAACTATCGCAGCATACTGACAACGGCGCTGGCCTACCTACGTAAATAATAACAAACTCCGTGGTGTAGTGGTTCTGAGCTTTGCTCTCGACCGGAGGTCGTTCGTTCGATTCCCGCGTTGGAACAACAAAAAATGTTGTTTTCATGTTTGGTTAGGACAATGCAGGCTGTTGAAGAAAGATGATCCATGCGTCGGATGGGCATGTAAAATGTCGGTTCTGCGCCTGTTCTTTCGCCAGTCGTGTCGGTTTACCGTACTAGGCTATGAAAGAAAAAAGAAGATAGAGTGTCTTTGTGTATTGCGCACACACTTGGGCACTATAAAATAACTCCTGCGTAGCTGCCTGGTTTCAATGAAATCGGCTATCGATACCATAATCGGTGAGGGTAGCTATTATTATTATTATTATAACAAATAAAGTTACTTTGAAATAAGTAATATAAATATCCTCTGTTATAACGATTCTTCTCTGAATATCTAAAACCTATAACTTCTACTCGGTGATGCGGCAAGATACTGTCCGTATACCTTATAATTAAAATAGAACATATTTGAGCCGAAAACAGTATTTATTGAACCCTTTGTGGAGTGAGAGGGAAATCAAACGCTCTGGTAACAAAAAATGTTGCTCATTATGATCATAGGCCGAGAGGATGCAGTTGTTTGGACGTTGTAAACAAAGTGGAAATGGATGATGTAAACAATGTTGATGTATTGAATTCGGCTCGGCTGTTATATTTCTAAATTTAAAAGATATAATAGTACTAGCTGTGCCCGCGACTTCGTTCGACATTGGTGATTTTATATCCCTGTCTTTAGTGATACTATTTATATTATGAAGGCAAGAAGACACTCACAATGCGTTATATCAAGTTTTTAAAAGTTTTACTAGATAAATTTACATTGCATTACCTCGATTTTAGTTGTATTTTAACCAGACTAATCTCTATATAAGTTACTTATTTGTAAAATATAATACTAAAACGTTTTATTTACAAATAATTATTTACTATCATGTTAAATATTATTTATTAGTTTTTTAACTGTAAGTAATAATTATAAAAAAATATTTTTTGGGACAATTACATCATAAAAAGAATGCTAATTAAACTTTCAAAAAAAACCTCATATTTAACGGCTATAACTGCCTCTGCTAAGTGGAATGACAAGTGTAACATTAATTGAGCTCTACTTAAATTAACTTTAATTTTATTGTTCTGCTGTTACATGTTAGATACACTTTATGCGGCCGCCTCCTGGACTACAAACGTACGGTTTTTTGAGCACGGCGCGGGTAACTTGTAATTTGGCTGTCAAATAGTCTAAGAGATGTCAGTCGGCCACGCATGCGCAGTAACATTTCATTATGTTCGCCTCGGACCGGCAATTTGTGGCCCTCCCCTGCTTCATTTCGGGTAATGCCCCCATTGTTCTAAAATTTCATCAATGCCTAATTAATAATGACTTTGACCCGGGCGGGGTTAGGAATTTTTAATTGGGCAACGTAATCCGTCCAAATGTGATACAAATGTAAACAAAGAAACCAATAAGTGAAATTTAAATGTCACTTTTTTGCCGCCCAATGAAGAAAAACAATAGAACATTAATTTAAAATTTATCGAATTCTAATTTTGTTTAAAACTAGAAGTATCTAACTACACGTTTACATTAATTGTGTAGGTAGTTAGATACTTATTTTTTTTTTTTTTTTAAATAAACTGGCACTAACTACCCGTTTGGTAGCTACGATGCCACAGACAAACACCACACACTCCATATTTATAATTTTCCCCTCCTCTTTGTGTCAATTATAAATACCAAAGTGAAAAACTCCTAAATTAACCGTACAGAAACTACATGATACATCATCCTTATAAAAAATGTTCGTACAAATATGTATCACCTCTTGAAATTGGTGAAATATGTTTATAAAATAAAAACTACAGCGCCAAACTAAAAATGTTAAGGGACCAAATGGCAGCTATTTGTGTCGAATAAAAAAAACCACGCAAATCAGATCATTAACCTCTGAGTAAACGGTGTACATGTCGCAGTTATCTGATTGAATCCGCTATTTAATTGAATGACTAGCGCGTTCATTGAATTCTATTTTTAAGAACAAATGAAATGAATTCGAGACTATGACAACCATTTAATATTTTATTTTGAAACTTCGAAATTTCCGAATGTGTACTAATATAACGTATATTAAAGTAAATTAATCAAAAAATATATCAACACATTGCTATCTGTACGGGCTGTTTGACGCCATTATATAACTGCCTAGTGATTCAATTAAAAAAGCAGATTCAATCAGACTGCGATATACAAAACCAGGCCGAATTAAGAACCTCCTCCTTTTTTGACGTTGGTTAAAAACTTAACAGTTGCGCAAATACGTACCTATTCAATACGCTTACTCAGATATTATTATAAAGGTAACTAACACACGTTTAACACATACAATATAATCAGGGTTTTTTGCCCTTACTCTTGAAATTAATTCCAATCGATCAGAATTTGAATTTGACAGTTGGCTAAACTTGAACACGATACTAGCGCCAAATTAGTTTAAAATTGAATGACGGTTTATGGAACAAAATAAAATGAAAGAATCATAAAATCATGGTTTACAAGAGTAGCAAAATATTACATGATACCAAAAATACATTGTATTTGGAATAGAATAGAATTAAGTTTCAAGGGTTGAACCGGTGGTAGGTCATCATGTTGGACAATTATAAAAGAGTTAAAGTTACTTATAATGCTATAACACCTCGTAGAAAGCTTATACTGCTTTCATGTAGTGGCTTAATATTGAGAAAAGTAGCCTAACATTAACCTTCGACCAAGTTAATCACAAGTAAATACTTTTCAAATTCCTAATAAAACGATTTAACTCAATTAAGATATCTAACATCACGTAATTTAAACGTTGATTTAAACAGAATATTTAACATTATTAATGGATGCCATCATATTGTAATAGACGAGACAGAATGTAAAATACCGACATATTTCTCCCATAACGCTATGGAGTATTTAAAAAGTATAAAAAAGTACATAAAAACCTTGTTCTTGTCGCGTCGAACTCCTGTGCCGTGTTTAGTGGATAACAGATCGACTTTTTTTGCTTTTTGTACACTCGCCTACAACTGTGTTGAATTTAAATTAATATTTCATAATTTATGAAGATATTGACGAAAAGGAAGACTACTAGTACCCAACATATCATTTTTTTTTGTGTGTGCATCAACACAATAATTCATTATTATAATAATACAATACTATATTAATCTAGTCGGGACGCGGCGCTGCATTTTTAAGAAAACAATTAAAATTGAACTTTATTCACTACAGTTTGATAATAATAATGCCTCCCACACTGATTTCAGTGACGGTGGCCGGTTTCATTGAAACCGACTTTTTGCATGCCTATCCGACGCATGGATCACCTTTCTTGTCAGACAATTAGGTGATCAGCCTGCATTATCCTAACCAAACTTGAAAACAACATTTTTTGTTGTTCCAACACGGGAATCGAACCTCCGAGTCGAGAGCTAGGCTCAAAACCACTAGTCCACGCAGGCGATATACTAGCATGATACCGCTCTGTCAATGACACAAATTACTTTTATGTCTATTTTTATGCTACGTTCGCTTTACTGTAGAATACATTGTCTTTCAGGAATCGTCATTTCTCATTATAAATTATACCACAGAGTAGATAAACCCTACCTATTGTATTATTATCTGATTTTACTGAGCGAGTCAATTCTAATACAACGTAACTTACAGAATAATGAAATACATGATTTTGTATGCAACGGCTTGTGTAGCCGCCTGTACCGGTACAAAAAAACCTAACCCACATGGTGCATATGTCCCTTCTGTACAGCAACAGCTACCAAATTAGACGCCCTCTAACCTAACAGGCCCTACGTATGTTTTAGCCCTTAAGTTATTGCGTCAACACACTTTTTGTGTACCCTGTTGCTGCAACATACTTTTTGCGTGTTAATTGTTTGTTGACGTTTTTATTACTTTTGTTTTTGTTGTTTTTGGCATTTTTGAAACTTTTTCGATGCGAAATTTGAGTGTTTCCTTCCTGGTCCATCGGCCCAGGTGCAACTTTCAATGACGAAGTTAGAAATAAAAAAGGTATGTATACCGCGCTATGTCACCAGGGTGTAAAAAAATAAAAAAACGTTTTATTTCCAAACGAAACTTAACTAGCTATTTTCGGTAAGTCAACAAGAAAAACAAACTACCCCGTTCAACCCTAACCCGCCGAGAAGAACCGGCCGCGGCGAAACAAAATATATCTTAAGAACCGCAATA
The DNA here is from genome assembly GCA_905187575.2 of Celastrina argiolus. Lineage (NCBI taxonomy): Eukaryota > Metazoa > Arthropoda > Insecta > Lepidoptera > Lycaenidae > Celastrina > Celastrina argiolus. The sequence continues at coordinate 4,823,406 of LR994579.1, read as the reverse complement.
ACTAGATAGTTGAAATTTTTACAAATGATGTATTTCTGTTGCTGCTATAACACTGATGAATTGTAAAAAAAAATAGGGGACTCTCATATTTTTTGCGTTTTGTTCCGAATCGCAGTTGATCGGTTTTTGTGACTTAAGTTGAGGTGGTAACAGGTAACTGTAAATTTTAAAAATTGTATTGAATTCATGAGCTACAAAAAGCTTTTTGTTTATTTTTTTTTACAACTTCTTTATTTTGTTTTTAGTATAAAATATTATATTTAGTTCCGATTTCACCAACGCGTGTTAGTGTTAACGGCTTGTTAAAATACCATGCCTTCTCATTTATTGATAGGAATTACGAGAGGAACAACATGATATTTAACCGAAGGATATAGCCTAACAAACCACTCTAGCTCCGTCATTTCTAACTTCTTTGATAATTGCCGGTTCCGGGTGCATAGATATTTAAGTACCTACCTGGAATCGCTGTTGGCTCAACATACCGGCGTCTTACAGCCAAACTAGCATGCAAGTCGCTCACTTTCCTGGCGTCTTACTTTCAACCAAAACAGCTCGGTTTTGCATGCAAAGGAGGCTGTGAGGCCGCCGTTCACTCGTTCAGGACAGCTATTCACAATCAGAGCGCCGACGTGTTTTTGAAGGTGGATGTCAAAAATGCCTTCAACTCAGTAGACCGCGTCGCCATGTTGGCCCAAATAAAATTAAAAGCACCTGCCATCTTACCCTTCATGCTCCAATGTTACAATGACCCGACTAAACTTATTTACCAAAACCACCTTATCTCATCCGAAGTTGGTTGTCAACAGGGCGACCCTCTTGGTCCAGCAATTTTCAGTCTTGCCATACAACCGGTCGTAGAGCTTCTAAATTCAAAATTTAATGTTTGGTATTTGGATGATGGTACTTTAGGAAGCGACGCGCATACCGTACTTTCTGATTTTCAGAACCTAATCCATGAGCTCAAAAAAATCGGTCTGGAATTGAACTTGGGGAAGTGCGAACTTTTTGTCCCTGATAATTGTCAGGACAGAGATGCCATTATATCCAGGTTTAAAGATGTGGCTCCACAATTATCCATCATTGACAAAGGTTCGCTCCTTCTCTTAGGTTCCCCTATTCTAGACGAGTCCCTTCCAGATTTTATAGACAACAAATTACAAAATTTCTGTGATACTTTAGACCGCCTTCTCCAAATTAACTGCCATATGGCCTTTACCATAGTTCGTTATTGTTTATTTGTCCCAAAATTTACGTATGTCTTGCGGTGTTGTCAGCTCTGGAAGTTCAGGGAGAACTTCTAAAGCGTTTAGATGACACCTTAAAACATACGCTTTCTTCTATCCTAAATATAAGTTTCGACCACCGCTCATGGACTCAAGCTACACTTCCAGTAAGGTTCGGTGGCCTAGGCATTCGGAAAGCATCTGACATAGCCCTACCGGCGTTCTTGTCCTCAGTCCATTTCAATCACACAGTCATCTCCAAAATATTAGAGCGCTCAAACTACCCTTTAACCATTCCCTTTGCGGACGAGGCCAAGAACGCCTGGGACATCGTTAGTGCCGGTAGCATTGTGCCCGAAAATACATCTTCCCAAAGGCTTTGGGATGAGCCCATCTGCCGACTGGTACGGAATTGTCTTTTTAACACGTCTTCCAGTCCGGCAGAGCAGGCTCGTCTCTTAGCCGTATAAAGGTGGGAATCGGGTGTTTGGCTGCAGGCACTTCCATCTGCCAATATTGGAACATTTCTGGACCGCAGTACATTTCAGCTAGCTACTGCCCTGCGTCTTGGTGCCCCCCACGTCGTCCCTCATCAGTGTGTTTGCGGCGCTAACGTAGACAGCTACGGTCATCACGGGCTGTGCTGCACTCGAAGTGCTGGACGCATTTCCCGTCATCACAGCCTGAATGACCTCATCCGTCGGGCTCTTGTCACCGCCGGTGTGCCAGCAATACTGGAGCCCTCCGGTCTGGCGCGCGACGATGGCAAGAGACCCGATGGAATGACCCTGGTTCCCTGGAGTGTGGGACGGGCCCTTGTATGGGACGCAACCTGCGTCGATACTCTTGCTCCGTCTCATGTCCAGGCTACCTCAAGCTGTGCGGGCGCGGCCGCTTACCAAGCAGAGAACCTCAAGCGGCGCAAGTATGAGACCCTTGGCGGTGACATCATATTTGAGCCGTTTGGGGTGGAAACCCTAGGCTCCTGGGGTCCCGGTGCACATAAGCTTTTTAAAGCACTGTCTAAAAAGCTTATGGAATTGACCCAGGACCCTAGAGCAGGGACCTACCTAGCACAGCGGATAGCCATTGCTATCCAACGCGGCAATGCTGTCAGCTTGCTAGGTACTCTGCCAGAGGGGGACGACCTGGCGGCGTTTTTCTATTTATAGAGTAGGTAGGTCTAGAGGTGTGTTAGGTTATTTTAGCTATTATTTGTTTATTTTATTACTATTTGTATATATTATTATTTTAATTATGTTAATGTTATTATTTTTAATTTGTAAAATAATTCACCTGGAATAAAAAGAAAAATTCCACATTAATTAGAAATAAAGATAACCAAAGTATTCGAAACTACAAAATGGTTTTAGTGAGATAACTTTAATGCGTAAAATTTGCCACTCGGCTGATACGTCATTCCGCGTTTACGAGCAAAAATGTGTTGAGATGAGTTATATATCCTTGTTATATACAAGTTGTTATATAATTCTTCGTTGAGTATGTGTAAGCCTTCCCGGGACTTCCACGAATATTTCAAGACCAAAAATAGCCGAATCAGTTCAGCTGATCTCGAGTTTTAGCGAGACTAACGAACAGCAATTGATTTTTATATAGCCTATGTCACTCAGTGATAATGTAGCTTTCTAATGAAAAAAGAATTATAAAAATCGGTTCAGTACTTTTTGAGTTTAGTCGTTACATACAAAAATACAAATCTTTCCTATTTATAATATTAGTGTAGATAGAGAGAGTGTATTTATCTCTATACTGCACAAACTTGGGTACTATAAAAATAAATCCTACGTAGTTACGTAGGATTTATTTTTATAGTACCCGGCCAGGAGCATTACTCTCCAAACTGATTCGATTCCGTTTTAGATTCGATTGTGCCGTGCACTTCCGAATAAACTGACGTTTATTTCGATTCTCAGTCGATTGATTTGGTCGGGATTACAAAAAGTTACGATCTAATTATTATCTTCATACCGGTTCATATCCACCAAAAGCCGTTGAGATCGAACTGATCCGATGATCGATTGAGACGGGACGGGAACTGCTGGTTTCAATGAAACCAACCGACACTGGAAACGCCGATGAGGTGGGTACTGGGTAGGCGGAGTCACAAAAGCATACTTATTAGACAATTAATTAAAGAAAAAGTAACTCAGCAATTTGTATGGCATCGCAGTGGCGAACAATGGTTACAAATCGGATGCCACAAAAATTGTAGTCAACTTCTTCACGACGAGCAGTGACAGAATCTCGCACTCCGCCCGCTGACATTAACTCGACGTTTAACTGCTGTATCGGGTAACGTATCGACAAGATGGCCAAATTTAAAATAACTTGTTTAATGGAAAGGCGATTAATACGTAAGTAAATACTTTGGTATCGGATTTAGAGGGCTAGGGTGACCATGCCGGCACGGAATACAGGAAAAATAAAACCATCAGACTGGGGCTTAGTCGGAAATGAAATTAATAATGGCGGGTTCGACCCCACCAAAGGAAATAAAAAGGTGTTTACTAAGTCAATTTGTGATAAAATTATATAATAAAGATCTGAAATATGTGTACAGTTGTATAATTTTAACAGCAATATGTGAAAGTAAACAATATAAAATACACTTTTGAATCCAATAAAATTAAACTGCTGGGCGAGCAGCTATCCTGTTTTTTTTTTTATAATAAGATATATTACGTTAATATTTCGGTTATTTTTATGGTTAGATAATAATATTTATTGTTAAATTACTTTTTGATATTTTAAAAAGGATCATACTAATAACTTAATTTTAGTTTTGATTTTGTAAATATAATAAGGAGATCAAAGAATTTACTTCAAGTAAATTCTCTGATCTAATGTTTATATGAATTGTTTTTTTGTAAATTTCACTGTGTGTATACACATCACTATGTGTATAGTGATTCGTCATCTGTTTCATTATTTATTGTTACATACATTAGATTCCGTGAGTTGCAAGTTCTGGCTCAGAAAAACTATCTCCGTATAAAATTACTCTCTTGTGCAGAATCTGAAAAGCACTTTCTTTTTTTATATACTTACTCGTATTATTACTTATTCTATAACAATGAGTTAGCAGGTATTTAAACTAATTTAGTGTCATGGTTCTAACGAGAAATGTTGCAAATTACTTATTATGTAATATATCTATGGACACTTCACACCACGCCAATCTGGCCCCGTGCTAAGTATCGGAAGAACTTGTGTTACGGGTACCAGACAACAGAAATATATTTAATACTTTAATACTATAGGTACACATATTTTTAGATTTTTTATTATGTAATACACAAATTTAATACACATCCATGACCCAGGAACATTGAAATCTTTTTGTTCCCACGGCGGGATTCGAACCCGCAACCTCTTGCTCCTCAAACCTCAAACCACCGCGTTCAGCCACTGCGTTACGGAGATCGTCGATATAGTTGAAAGGAGAGAACAGTTTCGGACGGAATTATTGAATGAAAATTGTCCAATATTTTAGTAAAGACATGTCACTCTACTTTATAAGATAACAGATAATAATTCGACGGCAAAATTCGCATATTTCATACGAAACGTGGAAAAAATCTTGAGGCAACGATTTTTGTTGATGCTATCTGACTTAACGAAATGTATACTTTGAGGGGACTGCACACTGCAAGTCATTACTTTTATTGCAAGTATAAAGGATATTTTATTAGGAGCAAAGACTTTATTGGCCTGCCTAACGAGCAAAAGTGTGAAATCGTTTGCATAATTTTAATGCACCTTAAAATAAGTTGTTAATTTATACTGACATACGGTGTAAATTTGCTTTTTAATACTAGCTGCTGACTTTATTTGGTTTACTCTCGGCCCAAACATCAATAAAACCTTACATAAATCTTGCCGGATCAAAATAAAATAATTTAGATTAGCGCATTCATGTCAAACATATTACGATCCTTTTACGATTTGTTTTGATAATTAAATTCTTAACTGTTGCAATTTACTTTAGGGAATTCTTAAAAAAAAAAAAGCGCCACTAAAAAGTGGCGCTTTTATTTTTTTAAGAATTAAAAAACGTATAATTTATACGTAATATGTTTTCTTTTGAAAACATATTATGTATAAACTATACGTTCAACGCCATCTGTTGGTGAAGAAAGCAGTTTACAATGCAAAAGCAAAACACACTTACTAGAAATAAACTTTTAAACACTTTATTATATTTAATATTGCAATTGATTTTAAACAAATATTTTTGATATTAGTCATATAATAAATAGCATCTAAATCTGTTGCTAAGGTCAAAATGTTAAAGTTTCCCTTAGTGTGAAATCATCCTTATTTTGTTGAAGTTTGATGAATGTACTGCTTATGAAGATATATTTATAACTGCTTATTAATTTTTATCTTTTACAATAAATATATTAAGTTGTATTTTGATATTACGGTGCGTTTATTTGCTCAAGTTTTTTGGGCCCTATAATGTTCACTTTATGAGGTCCCATTAACTTAATGCTTTATGGAAAATTATTTTAACATTCATCATTAATAATTCTTATCATCGACCATCGAAATTAATTTTATTATTAACTGAACTTTATAGCATTTATGAAAAATCATGTTTATCTCGGGAGCTTCATTAATCTTCAGTATGTAATATACAACGCAATTCATATTTTATTAATTAATACGATATGTTTAGATATAAAAATCCATGAAAAGTAGTCCAAAAAGGCTAAAACAAGAAAATCATTTAGTCAGGCATCCAGAAATGCTTTTGTGCTATAATTGGTCAAGAGCCGTGGACGGGCCGGCTATTGGCATCGAATGTTCCAATATAATATTATCCTATAGATAGACGAATATAAAATACATTTCAAGTTCCCTAATTTTTCTATCGGATTTCAGTGTGAAGTGACGCTTAGATGTTATCATTACTCTTATCTCTGCCAAAGTCGTGGAAAAAGTTATAGCAGGCACAACATGGAGTAGAGTAGCCAGAGACATCATAATAGAGTAGGGTTTTGCCAACTGGCAAACAGATTTACAGAAAGTAAAGAATAGAAGAAGCATGAAGTATAACAGCTTAAAAGGAAACACTATTGCTCTATGAAAGAAAAGTCTATTGCGGTCCAGCAACTTCCCGAACTGCAGGTTGAACTGATGAAGTACAAGTAATCTACGATTAGGAGACCTTATCTTCTTCCAAATCTTAACTGATTTAGGTACAATTTTTCACCTATAGGTAGGTATACTAAAATAGGCTTGAGCTATGTTTCTATGGTTCGATTTTATCATAAAATGTACTCCAATTTGTTTCGTGGATGTTTAAGCAGAGTCGAAAATCTAGATTTTTGAACGTCCATAAAAATAGGGTAGGAAGAAAAAAAGGAAAGGGGAAATAGGGACGTAATAATAGCATACACAGATATTCAGGAAAAAAATGTTACTCTAGTGGCTTTATCCAGGAAGGAAAACGGGATCGCGATGACGTCTGTTACTGTATGGAAGAACGGCCGATGTGTTTCCTCTTACTTGTGTAAAATACATAGGTATTATAACAGTGCAGTAGTTTATTAAACAAAATTGTCAGAATAAAAGGCTTTATTATTATAGTGGCGACACATCACATCGCCACGTCTGAACGTCATCAGGGCCCTGGAGCACGATTCTCGGGCAGTGGAAAAAAGTTCGAATATTAGTATATCCCGCTCGCACGCGCGGTAAATCTCATTTGCATGAGCGGGACAGACCGATAGTAAAAACTTACTTCGAGGCCTGAGAATTGACGTCCTGATTCAAGATGCCATCGCTATTAGACGTTTACGAAGTTGGAAAACAAAGACGCGAAGGTTCGCTAAATGACATTAGGTTCGCTCAATTACATGCGAATTCGTATGTTTTTTAGCGAAGCTTATATTTTGTTGTAAGCGATACCACTAGAAGCGACGGGAATAAAATGTTTCCCAACAAATTTATTTATCACAACAATAATTATTGTCAATCGCTTGGACTCAAACTTGAATGAAATCAAATACGTATTAGTACAGTGTACCGTCCCATGACAAACGTCTGTCTGTGTGTCGGCACCTGCCTTGACTCAACAAATGGTTTATAAGTTTATTGTTAACGTAGGAAAGTGCGAGCGGTTGGTTGTAGTGGCGGTTCCGTAGTTGCAACTAAGAGCTGGTACACATTAGGGGCTTATTAACGCGCGCTTTGCTGATACGCGTTTTTGGATAAAGAAAAACGCGCGCTTGAGTATGTACAGAATACACAGCGTATTACTGTACAGAACTCCTGATTCTCAAAACGCGCCTTGACAAATCGCGCGTTTGAAAGTGTTTATTGTGTAACCGCGCTAACTGGAGAACTCCAATATTATTGATAAAAAAAACGATAAAATAATTATGATCTATTGCTGTTTATACCCGACTTCGGCGAAGCTAGCCAGACCACGACCTTGACCATTTTTGTACGTTTGCATTTCTAGATTTTCTTAATTATCTGAATTATTTTCTTGTTTCAGCAGTTTTAGACCCCTTTTTTGCGAAGATGGGTTATAGTTTTTAAAACTTTTACTTACAACAATTAATTATTAAGAAAATATGAAATAAAACTTAATAGTAAGTAGTTAAAGGTAACGGTAAAAAGCTATGTATTTCTATATTATTATTAATTATCCTCTTGCATACGCAATCAGATCTGACGGCAGCTGTACTTAGAAGGTTACATTAGGTGTTACGTATGTAACACCTAATGTAACCTTCTAAGTACAGCATATTGAACCTTAAGAAGACCATGTAAAGTGATAAACCGAATTTGTCAGCGATCGTACGTCAATAATACATATCAACAGCGCACCTCTAAAACTGCAAATATTTCGCCACCGACCCCCGAAAGTCAACCAGTGTTGCCACAAGAAAGGGCACTTCATTAAATGTCAATTATTATTTGGATGGTACTCGACTCCGCGCACAATGCTTTTCAGAACATCTGCCCTATTTTTTTTCTTCAACTAAAAGTCTGACAAAAGAATTTTGTTAATATTCTTTGAGGCGTTAAATTTTGATCTCGGAACGCCAACAAAAGATGTCGCATGCATTGTTTAGACTTAAGATTTTGCGGAGGAAAAAAACTTGCGATACAACGTGAGTGGTCTTCACACTGGACGCGTTGAGCGTTCATGTTCTGATTGTTTATGTATACCTACACTTATATTGGCGAAGAACGTTCTTAATGTCTTTTGGATATTGCCCATTTTCATTGCGCAATTGTATTCACTTTTCATTTATTATCAGCTTTAGTAGCTTCACCCAGATGTTCAGTGCGGACAATTTACCAATTAACACAATAAAACTGTATTATTCTAAACAACTTATTTACTATCTGAAACTGTATTAATTGTTTAATGTGATAACGTTATTGTAATACAATTGTAAATAGTGATAATATTATTATAAAATAATAAACGTTAAAAAAAATCATAATACATATTTATATTATGCTTGAATTAAGTAAGTACTGAGTTAGTAACATACAATTACATTATACCTACTAAGCATAAAATCAGTAGATTAAAGACTTTCTCAACTTTCTAGAAAGAGATAAATTGTTCGATGTGATGTTGTATGATAACGAAAACTATATCGTCTTCGTCTCCATCTAGACTTAAGAATCTAGAGACATTTAATAATAAATACCAGAGTATAACTGTTCCACACAGAACGCCAGCGCTACGCTTTCGTTGCCTGTATGAAGGTTCATTACAAATGTCCAAATTCCTTTATTCGTACATGCATTGTAACAGAAAAAAAACTGGACCCGAAATCCTTCGGTAACGGGATCCGTCAATTATTTAGAAGCCGGATATTGTTAAAACTCCGCAAAACTTACGCAAACATTTTGTTTTTTTCAACGGTCTATAATTGCTCCGTAACATAATACTTTACGAACCTTTCGAATTTAATCATTAATTTAATTGTGTTATTACAATTTCATTTTTCGAGAGAAATTGTAAAAAAATAAAATTTTCGTTTAATTTATATGATTTTGAAAAATTTTAATGTTAACGGTTTAAAAAGTGTGGATTACGTTGTAAAGATTATAAATAGCTAGGCTATATATATAATTAAAAAGGTAAAAAAATCAATGAGTTTCTTAAACATTACTACGTGAAACTAAACCTTTTGAGAACTATGAAATTTAAGTATTTTACAATTATTTTATGTATGTAATTTGACAAAATGTCACAAAACTTATGAGACACACATAAGTCACAATTTCAACAAGCATACAAAAGACCAACAAACTCGACAAACTGAATGCAACATAGCATTAATGAAGATAAAATATCGATTACATTTGTCACAAGTGTGAAGAAGTGTTAATACCCATAAAGGTAATGCACCAGCGGTAACTACACGCCCGCTCATCAAACAAAACAACTTTTATATTGACCACTATTAGCACCTTGCCTGATAAAAGCTTAGGCCATGTCACACAGTCGCGGTTGTATTATATTCCCCGTGGCTCCGTGGGCGGCGGTTCAGTCGGAGTACCGCCGAGTTGTAGTGGGTATGGCTGCGTCCACTTACCATCATAACGGACGCAGCGAGCCCCACATACCCGTGGTAGGAATCCCCGTCCTCCATGGGATGCGGCACGAAGCATTTTTGGCGAAAAAAAAAGGTCTCTCACACGGGCTATTGTATGAATACTAATTTTATTTACCTTAGGACTCATTACGCAGAAAATTAAAAAAATGAGCAAAATCGAAAATAAGAATAAAAGTTTTAAGCAATTAAATAAAATTATCTATATCTTTCTCGCACAACGATATTTGTACGCAGGTTGTGTAATGTCTATGTCGCTGTCATCTGATTGAATCTGCAGTTTCATTGAACGACTAGCGCGTTTACGTAATGACGACATTTAATTGAATGACTAAAGGAGAACTTGCCAAGTAATTTAATGTTCAACGTCTTGCCTGAACGTCCTTGAGCATAGTCGTCGTTGAATGATTAGGCCATACTTTGCAACTTAAAAGGTGCTCAAAAATGAGGATATGACATAACACACCAAATGAAAATATAACTACGTACTATCTGTGCGAGCTGTTTGCCGCCATATTTGTTATGGTGACTATTAGCGCCTCTGCTGCAAAAAATTAACTAAATTTCAATCACCTGACGGACTTAACTTAACGTCCGCTCCGTTTAAAGGTCTCTGTTACAGCCCGTAACTAGTTGGACGTTGAGTGACGCTTATTCAATCAACGTTCGGCCTAGTCAATCAATTAAATGTCGTCACTTAATAAACTTGAATGCCATGTTACCTTGAATGCCATTTTAATTGATCATGCATTTAAATAGTGTTTCAGAAACCCGCTCATAGTCGTGTCAACCACTCAGTATGAACATAGCCTTACTTCAATTAAATCTGTGATAAGGGAGAGTGCAGACTAATATGTTGTAAGTGTTATCTCGGACTTGTGTCGCTTCTCTCGACTTTATTGCGGCAATGTGTGGTCTTACCTCGCGTCAGGTCATCATCATCATGCTGGGTGCGAGATTTTGTTACTTCTGGCTGTGAAAAAGTATACAATTTGTGTGGAAACAACGGTCGTAATGGCAAAACATGCTAACTATAATTCGATGCCAACCAAATGTGATAAATGGTAATTGTAATTTATTTTGAAAATTGACCCCCAAAAATGGCTTTGTCGTTTAATTTTGAATAAAAACTTTTAATTTTTTTATTGAAGTTAACTTTGTCACGGCGAGCAGTTAAAATAACTCGCCCTCAGCCTATTCTGATTCACCCTGTCGAATCGAACACACGAGCTTCGATTCAAATGTCAGTGCCAAGTTTGACAACTCGACAATAATAATAGTAATGTATATGGACGCTTCACACCACGTCAATCCGAAGAACTTGTGTTACACTTACAGGTACCAGACACCGAAATATATTTAATACTTTTTATACTATACGCATATTTAAGATTTTTATTATATTATACACAGTTTTATTTATTATACACATCCATGACCCAGGCACATTTAAAAAATTTTTTGTTCCCTAGGCGGGATTCAAACCCGTGACCTCTTGCTCGAGCACCAACGCACTGAACCACTGGTTCGATTTTCAAGTCTGTTGTATGGGGAAATGCAGATTAATATAATCCCAGATTCTATGTGCAGATATATACACTCTGCCAAGCCTGCTGGGGGATAGTAAAAAGAGGGAGGAATTTCTAAAATTCTGCACAAAAATAGTGCAAACAGTAAATAAAAGGAATAGTGATGGTGTGGAGTGAGGTATGTAACTGTGATAGTAGTATATTAAGTATATTAATGTATGTAATTTTAAATGTGTTTTATTGAATTGATGAGAAATTTTTAGTTGGGAATTTTTTTTATTATTGTAATTGTATGTTATGAAACCGGAATTGTATTTAAATTGAATTGAAATATTTTGTATTGTCATTGTTATTAATTGTAATTTTGTATTTTATATAATGGAAACAGCATTAATTGCTAGCATGTAAATTGGATTTTTTTATTGGAGCAAATTTTATATATAGTAATAATGTAGAAAGGTAAATTATAAGTGCAAAAATATTTAAAAAAAAGATAACTGATTAATAAAAAAGAAATGAACGAGCCCTGACTATGTTAGGGGCGATGGAAAAAAAAAGACACTCTAGATTGTCAGATAAATTGTCTATGAAAACACTGCGATCAAGATGCTCTGAAATTCTCTCTTTATCTCATTTTTATACAGGAGATTAGAGAGTCAAGCGTCTTCTTTTACTTGGTCTGTCCTAATGTGTAGCTTAGCAAGTAAATTTTCTGATAAATTAATTAGTTCGTGCCTTGCAACTTTATTAAAAAAGGACTAAGATCATTTTGGGCCACGAGTTCAAGTAGCCGTCCTAGTATAACTATCTCTACAAAGCAATTATAAGTTTTTCTTTGACCAGCTACTTCACTTTTGGCCCAGACTCGTATAAACAGTGATCCACGTCCTTTTTACAATCACTAAGTTTTAATATCAGGTTTAGTTGTTTATTTTGAGGTTTCCTCAAAACTTGAACAAGTGAAGACATAACAAATGTTGGATAAGATTTTTTTCTACTCGATTAGATAAAGTTTTCCTATTAAAGTATTATAACAAGTAAATGGGTTTTCGATAATGCGAGCGCAGCTAAAGCTATGACATACATCGCGGCGATGCTATAGATATACTTTTGTGTTAAACTTAAGCATTAATGCTTAAGTTTAACACAAAAGTACATCTTTTTTTATAGTAAAAAATGCACATAAACCAAATATATTTCCCAAACGATGAAAAGTAGGCAATAGGCCTTTAAGCCCAGGGTAGACAAAGATACTCTATTTAGCTATCTATTTGTCAATAAATATACATAGCAATTTGAGATAAATTTACTGGCCACAAATAATAACATTTCATTTTTTTTGTTTTTGGTTAGTCATATTTTAGTAATTAAAAGAAATATGTACCCACATACGTTCTGCCCTAGATTATAAAGCTCAATTTGCGGTGGCTAATTTGATCATGGTTATTAAAACGCGCCCTCGGTTAAGGCCAATGCAAAATAACGCTTGCGTTTTATCAATTAAAGGCGTATTTTTTAATAATGTATATATTACAAAATATGATATATTGCCATACAAAGTAACAGCGGATAGCTGTAAAATTGTAATCTATCTTTTCTAATAGGTAGGTTGGAAGTGCTGTCGGGAGATCTCTGATGCGTCCAATTTCCATGGACGGCGGTAATCACTTACCACAATTCGGTACCACTCCTTAGTTTTGTTCCATAAACAATGCTATAAAATAATTCTCACACACTTGTACAGGCTTTAACAATTAGTTAAAGACATGTAGGTTAATGAAACGAGGCGATAAATAGGTTTTGGCCGATTTTACTTGTAGAATTAGTTAAGCTTTTAATTATAGATAGGGACCGGGCTGTTAGCGCTTCTACATAATCCATCCCAACACCATCCATTTAACATTAATATTATACTATCTTATCGCTCACAGTGCGCCGCGGGTTTGAATCCCGGACAGGGAAATAGCCAAAAGCGTCACGCGTTTACGCGTTACAGAAGTTTAAATCCTCTTAGTGGAAAGTTTTAATAGAACGAATGGGGTTTGCGGCTCAATCAAATATTCATTAACCAATATGCTCCAACTGAAGAGAACATTATTATACAGGGTATAAAAAGAACAGTCACTATAACTATGAGATACGAGTATACTAACTACCTTTCCTTTTTTTAGAAATGTATTTTTTATTTCTTTTTGGTAAAAAAACATATTGTTGCAAGAATAACGAAAAAAAATCGTAGAAGTCCCGGGAAGGTTTAAACGGTGAACCACAAACTGTTCTGAAATCTTCTAGTTTTGTGCTAAGTATTCAAAGATCTTGTGTTCCGGGACCAGACAACGAAAATATATTGAATATACCTACTTAAGATTTTTATTACATACCTACATTTGATAAATATTATATCAATAAGTTTTCGTAGCAGTAACTTTTCAATTATTAAGAAACCTATTATGAATCTGCGACCTCCAGCCAACGCAGTAACCACTGACCCATAGAGAAAGTACTTTTAAATAAAAAAAGAATTGTCAAAATCGGTTCACCCAGGTGAAAGTAGTGAACAATAAGCGTGTTACATTCGTATCACATCTAACAAACGACCTTGAAGATCTGAACCGATTTCCACCAAACATAGCTAAGAACACTCACGACTGATATACCTTTCAAACAAAAGAAACCGCATTAAAATCGGAACATCCGTTTAGGAGCTACGATGCCACAAACAGACACATACACAAGTACATAAACACATCAAACTTATAACAGCTCGCCGTTTTTGCGTCGGGGGTTTAATACATTCGAATTGAGAATCTCCTTTTTTATTGAAAAGAGATTAAAAAGATATATCTTGAGCTGGATATAAAATGCGGACCAGCCTACCCCATTTAACCATAATGTAAAAACTATAAATTCTTTATCTGTTTCTTGTTAAATTAACCGGCAAGTCGTCAGTTAAACCGTATTGAAGGCGGATTATGTGAGGTAGTTTAGGGAGTTTATCGTCGGGTTAGCCGTAGGACTGTTTTCTTTAAATCTGGGGTAAGCCTAGATGTGGTAAATTGCTTTAACTCGAACAGCACGGTACAAAACTTGTGGCGCAGCGCACAGTCGTTTATCTCTTAAAATAAAAATTAAAACTTCATCTGCAATAGATACTCTAAAAATTACATTATAAATTAAAAACTAATCAAAGTGAATTATCTAAACTATAAACGATAGGTTGTTATATAATTTGTTTTAACCCCTGACAAAAACAGATGACTGTTATAAGTTTTGAGGTGACATCGAAGCTCCCAAACGGATGAACCGATTTGAATCTAGATTTTGATGCGGAATGATCTTGGATTCAAGATGCCATCGCTGATTTCACTTACGAAGCTCGAAAACAAAACGTATGGGGCATTTCACGTCAAGCGTGCAAGAAAAATAAAGTCAGATCTTTGGATATTGTTCATAATTGGATCAACTGCACTTCCATAGGACCTGAATAAATGTATGTTCTTATTTATCTTTTTTTTATGCCTAAGTGAGCTAAGCCACATAAGGCTAAGTGATATACGAATTCGCTTTTCATTTAGTGAAACTTTTGTCAAATCATTTTTGTTTTCGAACTTCGTAAGTGATAATATCGATGGCATCTTGAATAAGGGCATAGATAGTACAAAAATCCCTGAAATCCACAACTCGTGTACCGTGCCTTGTGAAAACGGGGTCATGTATAAGGAACACGTAACAGAGGTAGTCTATCGTTCTATAGTCTATAGTCCTGTCTAACTGAAATTGGTATACTGTCACTGACTGATTCTCATCAGGTGCTTGCTGCTTATTACGAGGAAACAGACACAGAAACAGAACAGAAACGACTATTTTTCCACACAGAAATAGACCCCTATTTCTGTGTGGAAAAATAGGCGTTTCTGTTTCCTCCAATATTGCCGCTAGAGTAACAATTTTTTTCCTGAATATCTGTGTAGGTTATTTGTACGTCCTTATTTTTTCCTTTTTATAGCAAAATTATAATTAATATGAACGATCAAAAATAATAAAAAAATTGCCAGATTTTTAGCTGTGTTTTAACATCCAGGAAACTAATTTGATTGCATTATGCAATAAAATCGAAACATAGGAACCTAGCTCAAGCCGACTAGCTGACCCGTGCCCACTTCGTTGAGCATACAAACAGTATTTTCTCACCGTTCAAACCTTCCCTGGACTTCCACGGATATTTCAAGACCAAAAATAGACGAATCTGTTTAGCCGTTCTCAAGTTGTAGCGAGACGAACGTACGGGAATCCATTTATATATACATGTAGAAGAAAAGAAGAGATAGAAGAAATAAGAAAATTATCTAAATCAGTTAAAATTTAAATATATTATATCTAGCAATATCCCGCGAAACAATTTACAACCACAACCTGCAAGCAGATGAGTGAGTGTACGCATAGGCATGCGTTTGATGCACCTCCCTCCTCCCACACTGCTTATGCGTACACTCGCAAGTGTACTTTGCTTTATGCTATGGATTACCGCAAAGTAACGCCTGATTACATTAACTATTGAAATCAGTTAAGTTTTAGAGAAGGAAACAGAAATCCCTAGCGTTTTAGCGGACGTCGTTGATAATATTTATGTATACTGCGCTCGCCTACTCGCCTGTAGAAACTAGACTACTTCCTACTCCTCCTTTTTTCTTCTGATTAATTACATTGTGGGTTCCAAGACAGATGTAGCTTATCCCTCGGATACCCCTGAGATCATATTAAAGGTTTTTCGTGGTTGGTTACCGCTGTCGATCCTGGGTCACAGGAGTTGCAGTGGTGAGAATGTAAGGAGGGTCAACACCCGCCTGCAGTGGACGTCATGACTGAAATGGTGATGATGACCGCAGTTGCCCATAATTTTTATTCAAAATAAAAAATGAAAATCAAATTTTTACAAAAATGTTTTCATAACGCTGTGTCTATGTGATGGTGATGCCTATCACCAGTTCGAGAAATCAGCGAGAAGAACTGGCATAAGAAACTTGCAAGTGGCCATCTTTAAGATGGAATTTATGTCAAGAGTTATTTTTGTCAGCTTAAGTTGATTTGGTGTAGAAATAAATTAAATTGAGCTTCAGACGATATGCTTAATATGGCTTTCACAAATGTGACAGCGCAGAATGGGAAAGTCGCAAGCTCTGTGGGTAAAAAGACCTTGAGGAGAAACCAGATGGAAACGAGGGTGCAAATATTTTCATTTCAAGATTTCTATTTCATGAACCTATATAACATCATTAAACAAAAAAGAATGTGTTCAATTGAATATTTATTTTCTTTGTCTGGTGAACCGTAACATCAGTTCTTTGAAACATTAGCACGTGACCAAATTGATCAGGTGTAATAGTAATAGATATAATTATATTCGTATAAACGTAACGTTAGGCTTGTAAGCACAACTTTTCGCCGAATCCCGACAATTATAACAAATGAGATAAATGGAAACATCAGCGTTTGAACACAAACATAAACATTTAATTAGCGCATTCAACGATAAGTTTAATTAGAATAAGCAATTTGTTGAACAAGTTATTATTGACTACTAGCTGACCCGTGCCCAATTCGTTGAGCATACAAACCGTTTAAACATTCTCTGAACTTCCACGTATATTTTAAGACTGAAAATAGCCGGATCGGTTCAGCCGTTTGCGAGTTTTAGCGAGACTAGCGAACAGCAATTCATTTTTATATAACGGGTGTAAAAAGAGCAGTCACTATAACTTTGGGATATGATTATACTACCTTTTCTCATTCTAGAAATATTTTTTTGTTCATTTTTTTATTACAAAAATAAAATAAAAATTTTGGCTTTATTATTATTTTTGTGACAAAAAAAAAGAAATGGTAAAAAGAAAAAGTATAAGAGAAGAATAAGAAGACGAAATGAAAAAAAGTCGTGAATCGCAACTAGTGCCTATGGACTATGGAGTATGGACTGACTGACTGACTTCCCTTAGCGTCTAAACTATATAATAATAGTAGGGGAGCCCATGGACCCGATTCAGGATAACATCGCTATTCGCTATTATCACTTACGAAGCTCGAGAACAAAATGGAATTTGACATAAGCCTAAATAAGCCACGGAACTTCAGCATAGTGTGTTTAAAGACGCTTATAACGTGTAATCCTTCATATTATAATATTAACTATGTTCTATATCATCACAGACGTAGAAATGCTTTAAGGTTGGTTAAATTCGTTTTTTTTCGTTGGCGCCACTAGTATGACTTTGGCGGTCTATACCTTAGAGACCTTACACTTAACGAGATTTTGTCAATATATATTTTAAGTTTGTATTGAAGAGAACTATCGATTATTGCAGGTTTGATTAATGGCCGCGACTTTTTTTAAAAATTAAAGAAAAAAGAGTAGATAAGCTAGGCTTTATACAAAAATCTAAGCCCTTTCTGCAACTGTATTTTATAAGTAAAACTGGTCCCGCGGCACAAACTAGCGGATATACAGTATGTACCTTTACACACGCTCGTAATGCAGTAATTCTTAGTAGGTAGGTATTATACTACAAAACTATATATTTTTTATGAGTAAGAATATAAGGATAGTTTGGCGGCAATGGGATCTCAGTCTGCTATTATATTATAGTAAGTCTCTATTAAATTTAAACTAAATCGCCTAAGCGTAAACAAACCAAATATATCAAAATTTTCATATTATTAATATATATTATTAATATATTTAAATATTAATAACTGTCACAGTAAAAATACACCATTTTGACAGTGCCGACTGAAGTCTTTTCATAGAGTAGGTATTTATTATGAATTCAAAATTCAAATAAAGTATTTTCTATGGTTGGGTCACAGACAGTTTGTTTACGTATGTGTTAGAAATAATTACTATTAATCAATCCCATTATTACGCATTAGTTGTACTAGTCCTACCGTGGGCTTAACACGTTATTATGTATATTGATCATAACACATTGTCGTAATGTTACCAAATAAAGGAATTATATTTTTTTTGATAAATCTCAACATAATTAATGATCTAAATTAACCGATAAAATATTTGTCCTACAAAATATGGTTTGATCCAAGAGTTCCCTCTTGACAACTTGTATCAATAACGAGGTCATCTTAAATTAATTATTAGTAACCAGCTGATTTTGTTTTTATTACTTAGTTAATATTAATGTAATTCAGCAGACAAAATTATTGTCCTACAAATCCCGGTACGCTCGAAAGTGGATATTTTTTTATCCTTGCTAACTCTGTTAGCTACCACAATCGAGAGTTCCGTCCAAGAAATTATTGAACGTCTCATCAAAATGATACTAATCAAGTAAAAACCATGTATGAGGGAACCGTGACTAATGACTGTATGACATAACATTCATACAATTTTCTTTCGATAACGTTTCGAATACGTTGAACATTGTTTGTGCTGAGTCCACTATCCACTAGTATAAAGGTAATGAGAATTCAGACGTTTATTGTTTAAATGACTTTCAATTGTCAGTATATCGTGTGCCCTAAGGCTCAGAAACCTTTCTATAATGTTATATACATTTTTATTTGGTCGGTCTTTATTTTGTTTAGCTCTGGCAACCATCTTGATTCAAATTACGCGTTTACGGTTTAACCATAAACAGTAATATTTGTTTGCATTTTCCTGCAAATTACGCTGAAATGAGAAGTTTGTTAGTTTAAATTGAACCTTATTGCCATGATGTTAAGATCAATAATGGGTTATTTGCATTCATTTTGGGGCCGGCACGGACCCCGCGACCCGCGAAGCTAACAAATGTAAGATGTGTTCGAGCCAGTCAGAAATAAATCCTTAACAACCAAAATCAATACCATGAGACGGGATGAGGGGAGAGATGGTTTGTTCTACTTGGTACCCCCATAACATACATTTGAGCAAATTGAACGTTAAAGGTAATCTAAGATGCATGATGATTTTTATTAGTAGAAGTTTAGAAGTATACGGTCAATAACAGACATTTTTATAGTGTATTACGATCCCGATAATGCCACATTATTTAATACAATCTTACACTAGGTATGTATAAACAGGAAAATATTGTGAAACCAAGACATCGTGAAATAATAAATTATATTTACAGAGCGCAACACTATACATATCAAAATATTAATTATTGTACTTTGTATGTACCTATCTGGAAAATGTATGATTTCCCAAACAAACATTATTTAACTATACCTATTAATATTAACCTTCATCTAAAAAAAAAATTTGTAGGGATCTACGTAACCCTGTTTCCTCCCTGGACAATGCCGCTAGAGTAATATTTTTTTCCTGAATATCTATGGATATTATTTGTACGTCCCTGTTTTTTCCCTTTTTAATAAAGTAATTATGTATTTAAAGATATATGAACTTAATTTTAATTAAATTTATACCGGCGTAAATTTAATCAAAAACAACGCTTTGTTTACTATCTCTGGGTACCAAGTAGAGCGCACCAAATCTAGAGGATGGCGTCCCGTGTCATTTACCTGTCCTCATTAAAGCCTACTCCGTCACTTTGCCCGACAACGTACTTTATTTTGCGCGCCGTTTCGCATCATCTACTGTGATACATCACTAAAACACTACTATCATCATCATCATCAGGTACCGCAACCGTCGCGATGATGATCATCATCGCCACTTCATTATGGCCTCGAGCAGGCCCGACATCGTAATTTATTTTACACGCAGTTTCTCTGTGACACACCACTACAATACTATTTATAATCATCATCATCACCATCATAAGCCAGTAGCTGGTATCGCGATTATGATCATCATCACCACTTCAGTAAAGTCTGCTCAGTTACTTTGTACTATTATCATGCTCTATTTACCATCATCTGTATTATCGCTAAATGCCGTCATCTACAACATCTTTATCACCAGCAACGATGACGTCATTGTCGTCATCACCGCCACCATAATCATCACTACTTGCAAATAACAACATATTAATCATTATTATTATTAAAACAATTACGGTTTCCATGAGCTCTGCTATTAGGACAATAGTTTTTTAAAGTAACTAAAATAGTTTATACGTGACTAGCTGACCCTTGCCCACTTCGTTGAGCATAAAAACAGTTTATGATGAAATTCAAATAAAAAAAAACAACCCCTGACTCGGGAACGCGGAACCCGCAACGCGGGAACCCGGAACCCGCAGCATGGGAACCCAAAACCCGCAACGCGGGAACCCGGAACCCACAACGCGGGGACCCGAAACCCGCAACGCGGGAACGCGGAACCCGCAGCATGAGAACCCGGAACCCGCAACGCGGGAACCCGGAACCCGCAACGCGGGGACCCAGAACCCGCAACGCGGGAACCAGGAACCCGCAACGCGGGAACCCGGAACCCGGTAACGCGGGAACCCGGAATCCGCACCATAGGAACCCGAAACCCGCAACGCGGAACCCGCAACGCGGGAACCCGGAACCCACAACGCGGGGACCCGGAACCCGCAACGCGGGAACGCGGAACCCGCAGCATGAGAACCCGAAACCCGCAACGCGGGAACCCGGTACCCGCAACGCGGGAAACCGGAACCCGCAACGCGGGAACCCGGAACCCGCAACGCGGGAACCCGGAACCCGCAACCCGGAACCCGCAACGCGGGAACCCGGAACCCGCAACTCGGGAACGCGGAACCCGCAACGCGGGAACCCGGAACCCACAACGCGGGGACCCGGAACCCGCAACGCGGGAACCCGGAACCCGCAGCATGGGAACCCGAAACCCGCAACGCGGAACCCGGAACTTGCAACACGGGAACCCTGAACCCGCGACGCGGAACCCGGAACCCGCAACGCGGAACCCACAACGCCAAACCCTTCCGTGAACGTTGCTGGTTCTACGCTGTCAAATGGAATAAATAGTATCCTATGTCCGTCTACTGGCTCTAAGTTACTTCCTCACCAATTTTCAACCATATCGATAAAGCCGTTCTTGAGCTATAAATAATTTAACTAACACGACTTACTTTAATACAAATAGCTGATGTATAGATGGAACTAACATAAGCTAACGCCCGGTGAATGCTCCCGTCACAGTCGGTCCAGCCGATTCGGTGATCATTAGTTAGGTAACGATGATGATGATGATGATGAAAAGAAGCCTAAATTAATCCTTATAACTTTAGCTATCTACCAGTGAAAGTCTCGTTAAAATCGGTCCAGCCGTTCCAGAGATTAGCCGGAGCAAAGAGACACGCTAACAGACAGACATTTTTTTAAATTGCATTTTCGTTTTCAGTAGCAAGAAAAAAAAGACAGAACAGACAGACGTTAACTTCCCACAAAGACAAATGACGACAAAAGACATAGTGGCGTCTTGACATGACGTTTTCGATTTTTTTTTAATTGTTCGTGAATTATGACCATGGATCTAACTCCTTCGATCTGATTTTTAAATTAACATTTATAATATATTCTTATTACAACTTATAAGTTAAGTACTTTTTTTAAATAGGTATATTTATAGTTGTTAAAAGATTAATCGTTTTTTTGAGTAAGTCTCTAGTGTTTAATAAGAAAAAGTGTTAACTGACGTAACATTATCACGACGTTTATTTCATTAAATCATAATTTGTATATTAAATTTAAGATCGTTAATCAGTGAAAGCAAATCGTAAAAAAACTTATATTGGTTATGTTGACAATAAATATCTAATAATTATTAAATAAAGTTTAGTAAATTCTGCAGTTCTGACAAAAAGAAAATATTTATTTTATTATGTCGTCGTTACAACGTTACGTCGCTCATTTTTGATAAACTGTCAAATGTTACCTATTAAAATGACCCGACTATTTATTAGTGGTGGACAAATAGTTTAATGAATCCAAATAGTTTAAGTTTATGTTAATACGTTATTTATGATTTTTATTTTCCATTTGTAAACAATATTGTTACCATGACACCAGTGTCATATAGACTGGCAACGACGTAAATTGATCGAGTCCAGGTTCAAACCCCGTGTGACCAATACGTATATTTTCTTATTTTTTCTAATTTTCTGCTTATATTTTTCAACATTTTCTTTCATAATAACCTTTTCATGACAATAACGAACATACTGTAAAAAAAATTGCGAAATCGGTCAAGCCGTTGTCGAAGCGCACACGATGTAAGAAATTTTGATGGTTATTTTTTTACACTTTGGGCTACATTTTTGGGGTTTTAGTTAGGAACCCTATTTTTGTTGAAAATATAATATAGCCTATGTTCAGCGCTAGGAATGTAGCTTTCCAACAGCGAAAGTATTTTTCATATTGGTTCAGTGGTTTCAAAGCCTATTCCATTCAAACAAACAAACAAACAAACAAACAAACAAACAATCAAACTTTACCTCTTTATAATATTAGTATAGACAAGCTGTGCCCGCGACTTCGTCCGCGTGGTTGTCGGAAACACTATCGCCATTATCTTTTGATTGCTCACGTTGGTTTTTGTTATCATGGTTATTAAAAAGGAATAATTCTTTCATACATCTTTTTTGAGCTTATGCAGCGCACGCAACGACAGTCCTCAAATGTGAATAATTGTCTCCGTTTTTGCAACATTTGTCACTGACGCTTCGCTCCTATTGGTTGCAGCGTAATGTTATCTAGCCTTACGCCTTCCTCTATAAATGGACAATCCAACAAAAAAGATTTTTTCAAATCGGACCGGTAGATTCTGAGATTAGCGCGATTAAACAAACAAACAAACAAACTCTTACGCTTTATAATAATATTATAGTAGGTATAGATGATAGCTACAGAACCCTCTTCTACTTGTTCTGACATGCTCTTGGTTAGGTGAGGTTTTGTAGGAGCGCTCCCCATTTCAGTTGGAAGTGCAATACCTCATTAGCTAAACTAGCCGATCATAGGGGTTCCTATAGTTAAACAGATCCAAGATACCTTTCATAGCATTTGATGACAAATCGAAGGTGATTTTTACAGTGCTGGTTACATACCTCCAGAACACGTAGTGGAGGTGGCGTAATGACTGTTCTCCTGCCAGATGAAGTAAAAGGTTATCTATTATCTCAATAAGAAATATTGAAGAGATCTAATAATATACCTAGCTACATAACGGTGATACAAGGCCCATATATAAAGCCTTCACACTATATAGAATATAGTGTGAAGAGAAGGACCCGTAGAGCATTTTTTGTTTCGGCACCTCATATAAATTACTTAATATACCTTAAAAAAAATTGATTTTTTTTTTTAAATATAAAATAACCACAAGGAATCTTACTATGCTGGGGCTCGCGGGCTCCTAGTCTGCACACACAAACGCCAGGACCACAATGAAACTCATCTGTTTTGTGACTTTTAAGGAGATCTATAATCTTGATTGGTCGCGTTATGGTAAATAATTTGTATGAGGCACCGAAACAAAAAATGCTCTACGCGTCATTAAATCACACTGTATTCGGCTTAATATAATATGAACAATGAATCATTCTGTATATTAGATCTCTATAATTTATTTCATATGATGGCTACACAGTAAATGTATCTAAACTATTGTACTGTTATCAACATATTATTTTGATTTGATATTTCCGCTTACCACCCCAGAGTTCGAAATTCATCAATAGATCCTTAAATTGTGATTTTAACAAATTGACATATAGTGGGTCCAATATAAAACTAATGGACCTCAACTTCAAGTGGGGCAGACCTAACGCAACCCCGGGATGAATAGCGAAAATAGACTTTATTCTAATGGCATAAGGGTTATTGATGGACAACATTTGACTGTTTTCATAACTGCTTCGGCATAATCCGGGGTAAGAAGGACGTGCCACTTCAAAATGTTTGACGAAATATTAGGGCCGGCACGAACCACTTCTGTTTCTATTCACTTTCATTATATTTTAATAAAACTAGTTAAGTTATATGTCTTATAAATTCCCTTATCTCTTCTTCCTTTCTTTATTATATATAAAAATAAATTGATGTTCGTTAGTCTCGCTAAAACTCGAGAACGGCTGAACCAATTCGGCTATTTTTAGTCTTGAAATATTCGTGGAAGCCCAGGGAAGGTCAGCTAGTATTTTATATAATTTAAATTATTTTATATTATTAATTAATTCATCAAATGTGTTTATAAACAATTAATTATATAAAGTAAAATATAATTAAATATTTAGTTGTTGAGCAAAAAAAGAATTACAAATATTTTATGTTAGTTTCTTTATCACATAATATTCCATTGATAAATTAGTTAAGTTATCTTTTAATTTACGTCAAAACTCTGCCAAAAAGTAGATAAGATTCCACACATTTTGGCAGAAAAAGCAGCATACCACTGCTTAAATGCAATTATAAAAAAAAACATCCCCACAGTTTAAGTTGACGATAGAGACCAGTATAACGCCGACATAATGCAAACTGCAAGCTGTAAACTTAACCTTTCCACTTAGCACTCAAGACGTCGAAAAGCACTCGGTAACTTAATATGAGCTTTCACGTTTGATACTAAAACTTGTAAAGAATTACTTAGTTTGATGATTCTTTAAGTTTAAACAAGTATTGTGACAACATTCGTTTAACTTTAAAGTAATTAAAAACATTTTAAAAAATCTTCCAATTTCCAATCTAATTATGAAATGACATATGCAATATGCATGGCTATCACTTTCACTCTGTGTGTTTTATGTGATTTACAAGGTGTAAAATAAATTAGTAATAATACTTTAGGGTGAGTACTGTGTATGTGCTTCCTATGTAGAGTTTACTGTGAAAATACCAGCGCTGAAAGACTTACTTTCGACTTTCATGTTTGAGAAAGGCCTCAAGCCCATACAATAAATTAAAAAGTATATCTTTCTACTTTCTACTTTCAAAGTAAACTTTATATTCAGACCCGATATAAACCCTAAAGTATTATCACTCATTTATTTTACACCTAGTATGCTACTAACTACTTCAAAAAAAAAACAATTAATAAATAAAATTTTTAGTACTCTAGTAACCCACAGGTTTTTGTCAGGCTAAATTTTTTCTAGCTTTCTCTCACCGCAGGCATTCCCCGGATTTTTATATCAATAAGACCATAGGATTCATAAAATCTAGCATCACTTACAACAAGTGCTGTACTTAAATGCATTACGCTCATTTTCGACAAAGCACCCTTTGATGCTGCACTGTTAGAGTCATCCCCTAATTTTTGTTCCTCATTAATGCTTCCCCATATTTCCTCAAGTAGGCTTTGTGGGGGAGCAAATGAACATTCTGTTTGTATTATTGGTTGAATACGCGCAAGATTTAAATCTGCTCTTCTCAATATTTTGTAGGTACGTATTTGTTATAAACTGTTTTTGACTAAACCGAAATTGTAGCTTGGCGTGTTTCACCCAGTCATGTTAAAGCTAATCCTTCGTTAAATATCATGTTATCCCTCTCGTATTTCCGGTCAATGAATGAGAAGACATAGTATTTTAACATGGCGGTAACTTTAACATCGCTTGGTGAAACACGCTCTTAAAATACCAGATTAAAATCAAATCAATAAACCTATTTACTGTCGAATGGCCAATGCCCCTAAGACACAACTTTGAGTTTGGGTGAATGAGGTAGAGCATACGTTTTATTTTATGAATAATAAATAAATATTTTAAATAGAGGAATTTACGTGAATTATGAATAATTCGGATTTGTTTTATTTTACGAATTAATTATTATCTACACTAATCTACATCTACACTAATATTATAAAGAGGAAAGATTTGTATTTTTGTATGTAACGACTAAACTCAAAAAGTACTGGACCGATTTTAAAACTCTTTTTTCATTAGATAGCTACATTATCACTGAGCAACATAGGCTGTATAAAAATCAATTGCTGTTCGTTAGTCTCGCTAAAACTCGAGATCAGCTGAACTGATTCCGCTATTTTTGGTCTTGAAATATTCGTGGAAGTCCCGGGAAGGTTTAAACGGTTTCCACGCTCATCGAAGTGGGCACGGGTCAGCTAGTAGTTAATATTTTCTGTTGACTAATGAAATATTCAAGATCCACTCCATTATCTAACACACCACGCAGTAGTGTTTGTCGTATGCTTGCTCTACCTTTGATATTTGTGATCCCGTGTCCAACAACCTCAACATTTTTGTTTGCTCTACTTTAACAATGTTTTACCTATTCAATATTGGTTCCTTCCCTGTGACCGTACTGTCTTTGCTCAACCTATTGAACGCGTAAGGTTGCTCCACCTATTTCTGGTATAATTAGTACCAGCGATTGAGTGGTATCACTCGGCGCGTCGTCTGTTGTTGTCCCATTAGCACGGGCTTTTTTCACACCAAACACACTTTGACGGTGTACACTAGGCGCCCTGTTAGTGAACCATAGAGAGCAAGTGTATAGAGGTGACGACGATTTGTCCCTTTCGTGAAAATCCCGATTAGTGGAACTAAATGGTATTAAGATATATTGGAGATGAGTATTTAACTGTTTTCAGGAACAACCCGTGAATAAAAACATCCGTCAGTAAATTCTAGTTATTACCTTTTTTCTACGGGGATCTTGTGGAGGTTGACTTGACATTCCGTAGTGCGATCACTGATCTCCAGCGGTTAACGGTTCTCGAGCAATATGTCCAGACTCGACATATATTTTTTTGTAACGTAAGGTCACATCGGCGATAGGCACGCAAGTAAACACTCTCAAGCTGCAATCTGGTAATAAGAGCTATAGGTATTTTTGTAGGTACGAAGTTCCGTTTTTACCCGACTGCGCGATGCATAGTAGTGGTATAGTGTTTAACAGTACAATATCTATGTATGTATGTTCCTTTGAAGCACTATATCACTACATAGTATAAAAGTACTGGATCGATTTTAATCATTTTTTCAGTGAGTGACATAAGCTATATATTTTAAATACCCGTGCCAAGCCTCAGCGGACCGCTGTGTTTTTATATACAACGTTCAAAGTTTTTCTGTAGTGTATTTAGTATCAGCGTTGTACCCATGCGAAGCAGGGGCCGCTAGTATACATATAAATAAATATTATTTGACAGCCAATCTAAGTTTTCAATGGATCCCTAATGAACAGTCGTTCAGTTGTTAGATTGATTCCATACCACCGGACATGTTAGTGCTTTTTTTCAGTTATTTTTATTATGTACTTGGTTCACTTTCTACGCATCCGGGTTTTAAGATTATTTAATTTCTAGATACGGTGCCGTTCTTAGAAAAAACAGAACACTTAATAGGATCGTTTTTTTACACAATTGACAGTTTAGTAGTCTCTGTGTCAACAGTGGTCTACGTGCAGTTGATTGAAACGTGTTTTAACGAAGCGCTAAAGAGGCGGTCGGTGGCGGCCATATTAGTGTTGCTATTACTAGTACTAAAGAGGAAACTCCACGGTTGAAAGAAATACATAATAGGTATTTATAAAATATATTGCTGTCTCGCAGTGCCCTAGCTAGCCAGCACAGCACTAGAGACAACTGCAGCACAAACTGAAATTACCTATTAAAAACACAAGAAATTTTCTTCTTCAAAACTTAACCGATTTAGATATTTTTTTCATTATGAATTAAAAAAGACTTGACCTGGTTCTTATATTTTGATATTATGGTATAATGCTGTGAAATTTGTGTCCTGGATGTTTAAACACAGCTAAAAGTATAGTAATTTTATTAGATTTTTGAACGTCCATATTTTCTTTAAATATTTTTTTTTAAGGTAAGGAAAAAACAGGGTCATAAAAATAGATATTCAGGAAAAACATAGTTACTCTAGCGGCATTATCCAGGGAGGGAACAGGGGTTGCGCAGACACCTATTTCTGTATGTATAGGTGTCTACGCGACCCCTTTATGATTTTCACCTCCTTTTTGTGTCGAGAGTCAATTATAAATATAAAAGTAAAAAAATCCTAAATTAGCCGTACCGAAACTCAATGTAAAAAATGTTTTGGACAAATGTTGATTCGTTAAAAATTTTGGTGAAATATGTTCATAAAATAAAAACTACAACACCAAACTATGTTAAATTTGTATGGGACCAAATGGATATTCTGCCTCGGATAAAAAAGAATCACGCAAATCGGACCATTAACCTCAGAGTAATCGGTGTACATACATTTAAAAAAAAAACAGGCTGAATTGAGAACCTCCTCCTTTTTTGGAAGACGGTTAAAAACGTGAGTCTATTCATATCTTTAGCTTCATATTAACGTGGCCATTTCAACGTTTTCACTGGCAGTTTAAACCAACAATGTAGCGAAGTTTAAACGCCTCGTTCGAAGACAACGTGTGAAAAATTGTCGGATGATTGCTGGGCACTTACTGTGGACTGGTTACGGCACCTGCGTAAAGGAATTCAGCAAAACATCTTTTTGTTACAGCAAATAAGGGTAATTTAAATAATATAGAGCTCAGAGTTAAGTATTGAAGTGAGAAAGTTATAATTACAGTGTCGGAGGCCTTGGAATATGATCTTTTATCTTTTTATAAAAATATAAATATAAAAATAAGAAAATTATATCAGTCAGGTCAGTTGGAATTCTCGCGTAGAATTGAAGCCAACAAAAGAGGGAAAAAATATCCGGAAATGAGCAGGCAGCGATTTTCTTCGCTATCGACGGAGGTCGGGTTCGATTCCCGCGTTGGAACAACAAAAAAAGTTGTTTTAAAGTTTGGTTAAGACAATGCAGGCTAGTCACCTGACTGTCTAACAAAAAAAAAAAATACGTCAGATGGGCATGTAAAAAGTCAGTCCTGCGCCTGATCTCCCGCCAGTCGTGTCGGTTATCCGTCCCACTGGGCTACGAGAGTGAAGGAAGAGAGAGTGCTTCTGTGTATTGCGCACATACTTGAGCACTATAAAATAACTCCTGCTTAGCTGGCC
Organism: Celastrina argiolus; assembly: GCA_905187575.2. Lineage (NCBI taxonomy): Eukaryota > Metazoa > Arthropoda > Insecta > Lepidoptera > Lycaenidae > Celastrina > Celastrina argiolus. The sequence goes on along the minus strand of LR994579.1, from coordinate 4,794,140 downwards.
TGGAGGCATTATTATTATTATATTTAAAAAGACTGGATTGAGCGTCTAAGATTTTATGTTTATTATTCAATCACACGTTCTTTTTAAACTTATATTTTACAAATACGTTAAATTTTTTTCATAAATAATGTAAAAAACTATAGTTATAATTAGTTTACATATACATCAAATAAGGCAATATTTATGGCAAGTACAAACATAACTGCCCTAACTTCGAAGATTTTGCGGTACACTTCGTGCGAACTTACAAAATGTGCGGTTGTAATCGCAGTAACTTTTTGTTAAAACGACCCTACCCTAACGGCCAAATGCTGCAACGATAGTGAAATTAAGCAGGTGTCCCTCTCATTCCGCCAAACAGTGATAGTGACTGCATGTGTGACGGAATTGACGCGATTTGAAGTAGAACGTTAGGTTCATCAAATGTCGCCACTCTGGGTCAAAGATAGGGTTAGATTTTATTAAGGAAAGGATTTTGGATGTATATTGTATACTGTACAAAACCTCATTTAAAACAAAATCAATGTTATAATACAATGTAATAAAAATATTAAGTTATTTGACTCTACTGAAAAGTTGTAATATTATTGATAAGAGGTTGTGAAGGTAAAGCGACGATATGAGGTTTTCAACACAGTGCAGTATCCCAGAGAAAAACTTTCAAATCACTTATTTCGACTAGGAAAAAGCGATGTATCGATTTTCTAAAGCAATCAAACGATTCGATCACCGCAGTACGTGACGCGATATGACGAATTACAGAGAAAACTGGTGTGAAGTATTTATCTATTAGTACTCCGGAGTGAGACCGGCAACTCGTGGACTACTTTTACAACGTTTGAAAAGATTATCGTTTAAAAAGATTGCAAGTGTGCGTTACGATTGCGCTCTCCGGTCTCAGGACCGGGGCCTCCTCGCGCCGCCTGTTATCTCGCCATTCAGGTCTAAGCCTTCCAAGGCTTTTCCCCTTAGAGTCATGGTTTTCCCCTGCGTTCTGCCGCGGGGGGTTTTCCCTAAAAAACTTGGAATATTTTTGACTCTGGTATCTTCAATACCGGAGCCATACCGCACGTAGAGGGGTTCATTAGCTTCTGGCTTCTGATCGTGATTTCCCGCCCCGGGCCGCTCGGGCTCGGAGTGCGAGGACAGCAATAGGTAGGCGTTACGATTGAAGTAATTGAAGTAAAACTTGTCTAGCTCCATATTCTCTATAACACTATACTTTTTCCCGATAAAAAGTAATTTATGTGTTAATCTAGATTCTAGAATATAAGCTTCCTACATACCAAATTTTCCCAAAATGTATCCAGTTTACGTGTGAAGAGGTACGACGAATGAAACATACACACAAAAGATCGCTGATAATATTAGTCCGATTTCACGACTATAATATTTTTGATATTATTCTATTTAAACTGACTTAAGAGTTCAGTGTCGACCGTATATTTTTGTTTCACCAGTACCAGATAAAAATATATATTTTGACGCTTGACTGTTTTGTAATTCAAAATGCACATACAGAGGGACAGTGGTCGTGGAATTTATTATAATCATTTATACATTCGCCTCCGTCGACTTCGTCCGCTTAAATCACTCAGACGGACTGACAGACTGATTTATTCTAGCTTTTGAAAATTATAATATAGTTTATCAGCGTCGCTATCTAGGAGCCTCCGACATGCCTTCCGATTAAATGAAACTATATTTTTTAACAAACTTTTCGAGGCAAAAGGCACGAGTTTTGAAACCAGATATAAGTGGATAAAGCTGGTTCTTCCTCAGAGAGACGCCTTAGCCATCATTATAAGTAGGAATTTGGATTAGGGTCTTAACAAGCTAAAGCATAAGTGAAGCCGGTGGTCTAAAGCTAAAGTGAAGCCGGTGGTCTTCTAAAGCTAAAGTGAAGCCGATAGGAATGAAGTTTTAGGAACCCCACAACTCCACTGATACCAACACCAGATACTGTACATATTGCCTAAGTATGTGCTCTATACTTACCAAAATATAAGAGTAACGTTGTTAAACCTAATAAGAAACAAATACACATATTCATTTTAATATGAATAAATAGAAGACAAAATGTCGGTTATATGTATATATACTTATAATGTTAATAGCACAGGTAACAGACTTATAATATTTGAATGCGAAACGTAAATATAGACAGCATTTTCACGAAGGCTATACCTAGATTTAAATAAATTTAAAAAGGCAAATAAAAGATGCAAGTCGTGACTACGTACAGGACAATAATAGAAAATATTTGTAAGCAAGATACACACTACAGATATGAAGCCAATATGCCTACAGAATGAGAGACTAATTCTACGTGATTTTGTGATGGCCAAGTGAAATGAAACGAATAGAAATTACAATATATGCAATGAATATGGTGACCATTGTTTGAGACTTACTGAGACAAACGGAATAGCGATAAGAAGTTGGATTTACAGCAAACGAGTGAATGTTTATTATATCCCCAGTCTTCATTTGTTTTAGTGTTTACATAATCGTATACACTAAAAATAAATGAAGACTGGGGATATAATAAATATTATAACGTAGATAATTATTATGTTGTTTTGTCTGCGTTTACTAAGATTCTTACAGTCTACCTCGTTGATACTTTGGTGTTAACGCTGAAAACGACATTTCGTTTCTAGTAAAATATCAAAATTAATGCTTGTTCTAGCTCTATTTATTTTGAAGGTACATCAAAATAACTAGAGCCACCTATACAGTGCTCTATTCTATAGAATTCTCCTATTACCAAAAGTAGCTAGCTCTCTAATGTAGATAGGACTAGGCCATATTTTAAAATTCAGAAGGGTAAAGTAGACCATATCAATCTGGGGGACTGCTTAAAAATCCGTGTTATTAAAAGACTTTGGCTATAAGTCATTAAGTATATAATATTTCCTTTATCAATCTACTGATAAAAATATTTTCCACACTGGATGAAGATTGAAGCTGTATAATATTTTGTCCTTGTCTCTCAAGTGACTTTTGTAACGTATCAGACGAGGAGATCAATAGCATCGATTAGAATTTGAAAAGTATTTCGCGTTTTTTGGCTCTGTCTCAAAAACTGATTTTGTCACTTAGCCGCCTTTTAGTTTGAGGACGGCAGAATATATAAAAGATTGTCACCCTATCTCCGATGGATGCGCCCGCGCAGGGAACAGCGTGCAGAATTCCGAATTCAAATCAGTCTCCTCTCGTCGCTGGTCCGAAGAGCTCGTCACCATTTACATACCCGTCCTCGGGTTTACATTTCTCTTTTATGTTTGAATAAAAAGCGCTTTTTGTGGCTAACGATGTCCGCCATCTTGGGGCTGATGACCTTTATGATGGACGTTTATTGTTTATGCAGAAATGAAACATCTCTGACATATCATTAAGGAACTTGCAACTGTCTTTTGCTGTATGCTAATCTAATATACCTAAGTGAAGCAAAAACTTTGTACCATTTTTCACAAAAATGACGACGAGACAAGGCAAGAAATATTTATCTTCTTACTACCAGTTGAACGCACCTACTCTTTCAATTAAATTAGCATTTTCTCAACAAAACGTTATATTTTAACAAAAGTCCCAGAAGACCAATAACCTAAATTTGCTGAGAACGAACGTTGGGTGGAAGCCGCATTTTGAAATTGTAATTATCTGTGCTCCAGTATCCCATTTGTGGGATTAAAAATGCACGGTGTTGCAGGTGACAAAAATAGGATAATTTGAAAGGTACAGTCGACGGCGACATAAATAGCCGCAGACATAATTAAATTAAAAGCAAAGGATACAGTAAAGAGTTGGAACACAAAAACGGCAAATTGTATAAGCACCATTGTGTTTGTTAAATGTTTGAATAACATTAAGGGTGGTTTTTGTACGTGCGACTAACGAATAAATTATGTAATAATAATGCCTCTCGATTCTGTGACTGCTTTCATTAAAAGCAGGCCACCTATGCAAGAGGTATTTTGTAGTGCCCAAGTGTGCGCGCAATACACAGAAGTTCTCTTCCTGCACTCTCGTAGCCCAGTGGAACGGCTGACATGACTTGCGGAGGATCAGACGCAGGATTGACTTTCTTGTCAAACAATCATGTGCCTGCATTTTCCTAACCAAACTTGAAACGACATTTTTGCTGCTCCAACTCGGGAATCAAACCCACGACCTGCGAGTCGAGACCCAACGTACCAAAAAGTACGGAATCCGTACTTCTTGTTATACAACCTCCGTACCACTACCGTACCTAAAAAGGTACGGTGCACAAGTGTAGCGAAAGAAACATAAAAGTCAATAGTAAGTCTTTCAGCGCTGGCACTTTCACAGAATACTCTACTTGAGAAACACATACACACCCTAGAGAATCACTCATTTATTATAAATGTTGTATACATATATGAATTGCTGTTCGTTAGTCTCGCTAAAACTCTACAACGGATAAACCGATTCGGCTACTTATGTGCGGTTCGCTTTTTGTGTATAATTTTTATAATACGAAGTTCCACTTGGGAAATAAGTCGCAACAGTGAGCCCGCCCTTAAATAATTTTTACTCTCATAAACAGCATCCCTTTGGCGAAGTGTCGCGGCGCGACTCAAACTCTTTCAATTTAAATTTTTCAACTTCTTGCTTTTAAAACCCGACGAATTGTCCGGTAAATAAGCTAAGTTTGTTGGGAGTTCTTCTAGAATTCATTTATATTTCTAATTGTCTAAGTCAACAATATCTGTGTAAATAAAACATTACCCACATTAAAAATTAAAAAAGACCCCCGACATGCAAAGCGTGTAATATTCATAACACACCTAACAAACGACCTGATAACCCTGAAGACCTGAACCGATTCCCACCAAACATAGCTAAGAACACTCTCGACTGATATACGTTTCAAACAAAAAAAACCGCATTAAAATCGGATCATCCGTTTGGGAGCTACGATGCCACAGACAGACACATACACATTTACAAAGACACGTCAAACTTATAACACCCCAGTTGTTGTAGTATCGCGGTTCTGGACATAGACATACAGATAGCGAATGGCGAAGTAATAGTTATAATAGGTTTTACCTAACGGGAACGGAACCCTAAGGCCTCAGCCTCGAATTTTGCGGGTAGCGGGGCGACGGCGGCGCGGGAGCGACAGCATCTTTTGCGTATAATCAAATGGACCGGCCGGCTGATTATAAAACTCGCAACAGCAATTCGACAGGCGTAAATTGTACAATTGTGTACAATATCGCTATCAAACGTATACAGTATACACTAGACCACGATATTGTACACAATTGTACAATTTACGGCTGTCGAATTGCTGTTACGAGTTACATTTAATCAGCCTGCAGTTCTCGAAAACAGCGGCGCGGGAGCGGGTAACGAGTAGATACCGCTCCCGAGTCCCGCGTTGCCGCCGCTCCGGGCGCTGCCTGCAACATTCGAGACCGATGCCTAAGAATCATTAACACTCCTTACAGCTACCATTTTTTCATAAAAGATTTGTAATGAAAAATAAATAAATAACTAAAAAATATTTATCTACAAACATGCCGACGTCGCATTTAATTATTTGACGGTGACTGGTGGACATCAAAGGATTTTTAAGTAAATGAGAATTGTAAAAATGATAACAATTTTAATTTACAGTTACACCTTAATTACAAACATCATTATCAAAAATTTACCCGAGCACCCGCTAGGGATGTGATCCTGTATAATGTTCTACGATACTTGATTTACATCAATTACGTTATACCTAACTTATAAGATCTATTGAGCGTAACATAACTGAAACCGGATAGATTTTATAACGTGTTGTGATAATTTAAGACAATATTAGTTTTGATAAGATAAGTAGATATTATATTTTAACCGACTTCCAAAAAAAGGAGGAGGTTCTCAATTCGTCTGTATTTTTTTTTTATTTAGGTTGTCTGGAAGAGACTGCTGTAAGCAGAAGACCGCCATTTTGTACTTGCCGTATTTGATTAATTATATTATTGTATGTGTTTTTATATTTTAATGTACAAATAAAGAATTTTCTATCTGTCTTTCTATCTATTGCGTTGATAGTTAAGTCACGAAGTGTTTCCGTCGCAGTAAAAAAGTAGCTATGATATTAACTTATTATAGTTAAGTAGGTATAGACTACACTTAAATACTAAGTGTTTTTTGTGCAAGTACCTAACTAAGTTAAGGATCCATACATTAGCATAATATGATATCTCAAGTCAATAAGTTAGACTTCGAAACTTAGTGCGAGTTTTTGTGAAATAGATTACTACAGTACGGCATCATCAGTTACCCTTTTTTGCCATTACACGCATTTGATCCCATACAAATCGCTAAAACTTCGAGTAGGAATATAAACTTGCACTTAGGTATGTTTATATACATACATTTACACATACATATTATTTTATCTATATTATGAATAAAGTTAAAATAGAATTGGACGGATTCAGATTAAACTTGACTGTTGTCATTTACGGTTCCCGAGTAACATATTATTTGTCGTCGATCGGTACTAAAACACATGATTCGTCTATGCTAAAGATTTTTCATATTTATATAAATTTTCTATCTTTAATCTATTGCCTCTCGGCTGCACCATATACATGGCGTCGACAGTCGCTGGTACATCCCTAGTACCGATCGATACCCACTGCCCGTCTGTTACTACGGCTACCGGCACGCGGCCCGGGCTCGGCTGAGGTGAGGGTACACCGAATATTTTGGAAACTTCATCAGGTACAGTGGAGTGGAGAATGAGGTTTACAAAATTGATTGAAACTGTTGTCGCAGTAGGGCTTATACACACTAGTTTTTGTTTCATTGAAAAATACTAAGCATGAATTTACAGCCATTTGAAATTCTTGAATTTGCAGTCGTTGAAAAATGACGTCATCGGATCGAGAATTTGAAATTAAATATTTTGGAAACTACACGACATATCGTAATATTTTTGACTCATATTTTTATTATATTTATTCAAATACACTTAATTGATTTTATGAAAAAGACCTAGTTTTAATGAGTTTACAGACATTTCAAATTTTAGTGTTGTAAAATGACGTCATCGTGTCAAAAATTTGAAACAAGAATGTCGCGGAAACTACACGACATATTGTAATATTTTTTTCAGGCATATTATTTAATTTCAACAAAGTTTACGGAGAAATTAAAATTAAAGTTAATGAACATTCTCATAAAATATTAACATTATTATCCCATAAATACATAATATGTAAAATGAGAGCCATGTTTAATCATAAACAAAAAATAAGTAAAGTCTAAAAGTCCATGCATGCACCTGTATGCAATGCAAATGTATGAGATTTTTTTTCGTATGTCACCTTACGAAGCTTATGTCCAAACTCATAGGTACATTTTGTTTTCGAACTTCGTTAGTGATAATAGTGATGGCATCTTAAATCAGCCCTCTGTGTGCCTAATGTTAAATAAAATTGACATTAGAATAATTGCATTTGAATTTAACAGTTCACCACGACTAAAGCTCCAAGTTGATTTGAAATTGAGTGTCGATTATATGAAACTAATCCATTACAATATAAATATCATCGGTATTGATTTAAAAATGATTTTTGTTTTTTTTTTGTCTTGGAACGGCATTGAAATTAGTTTCGAGACTGTAAGCCCCCTGATATACATATAGGTATAACAACATGAAATGTTTTACAACAACTTAAACTATAGATAATGCCTTCATAAAACGGTCAAAAGTCTGACTTGGCTGATTCTAAATAAAATGATTATTACAAAGTAGATACTATAACGTTATGAAAGAATCTATAAGTATGATGTCTAATTTATACCAATAAGCAAGCAAGAAACACAAAATAATAAGAATTTAAAAATTTATGAAAACTAGCCAAGTCAGTTCAATCCAATAAATGTTAGACGACCATACTTCAGCAGTAGGTAAGCACGAAAGGACCACCCGGTCTCCGTGGAGATACCTACCGTGGCCTCTTATAAACGGTGTAAAATAATGTTAAAGAGATCATCGATTCCTATAACTTAATAAGTAGGTTAATGACAACATTAACCTAGTGACTAGCGGTCGGTTGTTCGAGCACTTGCAAGGGGAAAAAATATCCAATTAAGCGTCGAGCCACGTATGAATGAAATGCAATATCTAATCTATCAATCAATTATGCCGTCGCTGTCAGTGAACTTAGGCCCGTATTGATAAAACAATCTCGGTCTCAAAAATCTCGGCATCCAAAATGAGGAAAGATAGTATAATCGTATCTCAAATTTATAGTGACTATTCTTTTTACATACCTACTGTAGAGTTTACTGTGAAAGTACGCTGAAAGAGGTACTTTTTTAACTTATTGTATGGGAAAATTTATGATGTTGGGGCATTTTTCATAAATCAAATCAAATCAAATATTTTTATTCAGAGTAAATTTATCCAAAAAATGTTTTCTGAACGTCGTTTCTATATGATGCCTACCACCGGTTCGGGAACTATCCCAGCAAGAAGAATGTGCTATCATTCATATTGTCATTAACTTTATAGTAAGATTTTGCACACAAACGTTCTTTGACTACTTTCTTAAACTTATTAGTTCGTGAAATTCAATTTCATAGTAACGTAAAAGTCAAAAGTAAGTCTTGCGCTGGTACTTTCACAGTAGGTATACTCTACATAGGCAGCACATACACACCCTAAAGCATTATCACTCATTTATTTTACATCTTGTACATGTGATAGCATATTAGATATACGTTATTAAAACGGACGGCTAATAATACAATAACGTCTTAAAACGAATGTGCCAAGTCACCATTAAGGCTGGCGCTTTGATATCCCTACTATTCTATAGAAAGTGTATTATTAAAAATTTAAATATACAAATTCACACAATATTAGAGTTAAACACACACAAATGTTTATTAAATATCAGTCGCGCGTGACTAAATGAACAAAGAAAATTTGTTTAAGAGAAAATTTTTGTACTAGATTTTTTTCGTTTAAATAAATTTAAAATCTTGTACATAAATCACGTGAAACTGCTATCTGCTAGCGTGGCAACTGATGAATAACGTGTCACCACGGCAAATTAACATAAAGTAATATAATATTATAAATCTGCCTCTCGAAGTTATATTAAAGATTATTTTTATTGTTTTCCAATAATAGAAACTTCTAGCTAATAATAAGAACAGAACAGGAAATCATTTGCGCTGAAAAATCCCACGAACGTAGAGTTGGCGCCTTCACCATGAATCATCATTCCAGGTATAACGTCCACTACTGAACATAAACCTCCCCCAAAGTATTTCGTGGGAGTAATTGCTTATAATCGCAACGCTTGGCAGGCGGGTTGTCGAGTTTTCAGATTCCAATTACAGCGGAAACGCTGCTGCCCATTTCCGGAAATATATTCAAAGATTGATGCATTCTTTCTCCGGCGGGTTGATGGGGAGGTGCATTCTTTCTCCGGTGGGTTGATGGGGAGGTGCTTCTTTCTCCGGCGGGTTGATGGGGAGAGGCATTCTTTCTCCGGCGGGTTGATGGGGAGATGCATTCTTTCTCCGGTGGGTTGATGGGGAGGTGCATTCTTTCTCCGGCGGGTTGATGGGGAGAGGCATTCTTTCTCCGGCGGGTTGATGGGGATGTGCATTCTTTCTCCGGCGGGTTGATGGGGAGAGGCATTCTTTCTCCGGCGGGTTGATAGGGAGGTGCATTCTTTCTCCGGCGGGTTGATGGGGAGGTGCATTCTTTCTCCGGCGGGTTGATGGGGAGAGGCATTCTTTCTCCGGCGGGTTGATGGGGAGAGGCATTCTTTCTCCGGCGGGTTGATAGGGAGGTGCATTCTTTCTCCGGCGGGTTGATAGGGAGGTGCATTCATTCTGACGGATGAACACACCATGAATACATATTTTTGGGTGGGTTTTACTATTGTTGAGAAATGATAGCAAACTTCTGAGGTACATGGCTATGAAGGATGATCGTTTATATGAAAAATATAGCAATTGCTCTCATTTTCATATTAAGTGCTTTCCTTTCGGCGTTACTCGGTTTGGATGCCGTCCAAAACAAATATTTGTGCATAAATGAACTCCTTATCTGAATAACAAACCGATAAACAATTAAGAGACAAAAGATAAAAGATATAAACATATTCACAAGACATAGCTGGGTAGGTATTTGTCTGCAAAATCTAAAATCATCTATTATTATTTATACTGTACCTATATACTGAGATCGAGCAACAAATAAAAATACCTACTATTGTATCATATCCACCCTATATATTTATTTTATTCTGTTTTAAATTTAAATTTATTCGGGAGTACGCCCCAGGCCTGTCTCGTGGACTCCGAGTGGTCTAATGTGTTTTATTTGTTATAGCGGGAAAAGAAATGACATAATCCTGTGTAAATTTTATTTATTCATCTATAACAATTCATAGGATATAGCCAGAAGAATAGGGCTTACAATAGGAATAGGGTCCCTTTTTAAAAATATTTTTTAATCTAAACTTTGTTTTACCGCTAACTAATCTTCCATCACGCTCACGCAATAGCCATCATATCACCTATCATTTAATTCTTTTACCTATGGCTAGTAATTACAAAAGGCGCAATTTTATGTTTTGTCCGAATCACCCGTAGAGAGGAGACCACAATAGCTTTGTCGATAATACCGATGCGAGATATCGATACCGATATCTACACTAGTGTGTAATGGCAGCAAAAAAATACAATATTATAGTATATAAAATATTAATATTAAGTTATTCGTGGAGTGCCGGACAAAGAATAGTACATCCCTATCAACTATATTTTCTGTGGGTGTCGGAAACGGCGACAGAGGGAATTTTATTTATTAATTTTATTTAGTTATTTATTGACTCACCCACAGAACAAAATTTGGTACATCATCATACAAATAATAAATAAAAGGCCAGATAAAATGAGTCCTGATGATAGTTGAAGTACAACATGCGTTTGCGACAATGTATATGAAATCTTGATAGATATACTAAGTAAGTGCTTACAATACATTGCACACAAATCCGGATATAATATCTAATAATAATATCTATGGACGCTTCACACCACGTCAATCTGGCCCTGTGCTAAGTATCCGAAGAACTTGTGTTACAGGTACCAGACAACGGAAATATATTTAATACTTTTATACCATATACATATTTAAGATTTTAATTATATTATACACAAATTTAATACACATCCATGACCCAGGAACATTGAAAACTTTTTGTTCCCTCGGCGGGATTCGAACCCGCGACCTTTCGTTCGAGCACCAACGCGCTCAACCAACTGCGCTACGGAGGTCGTCAAAGATATGGGCAGTATATTATGTAATATGTATGTATATAATAATAATTTCAAATAATATTATGAATGTCCGCTGTATCCGCGGACATTCATATTATTTGAAATCTGCGGTCGCCAACCCGCCTGCCAAGCGTAGAAAGTAAAGGCAACGATCCCCTATGAAATACTTTGGGAGTAGCTTATGTCAAGTAGTGGACGACATAGCTGAAAGATGAAAATATAATATGTAACCAAACAGGTTACATACTTAGTGCCAATTTCACCAACGCATATTAAAGTTAATCCTTTGTTAAATATCATGTTGTTCCTCTCGTAATATCTATCAATGAATAAGAAGGCATGGTATTTTAACAAGCCGTTAACACTAACAAGCGTTGGTGAAATCGGGACTTATTCGAACATTTTCGTACGTTTATTAGTGCGTCAAGCGCAAAGGAATGGATGTATTTTGATAAAATTTGGTATGTAGCTGACAATACACATAGGCTACTTATAATGTTACCGTGGGTAGGTAGTATTTACGTGGGTGGAGCCGCAGGCAAATCTAGTAAAGAATATAATATTCTCATTAAAATTTTAGGTGGTAAACATTTAAACCCCCTTTAAAGTTTAAACTTTAGAAAGAGAAGAAGGAATCCAAAATTTTCAAACGCGATAAATCTACGAAATTTTCATTGCTGAAAGACTTCACAAGTAGGATTTAGAGAATAAAATACAAAGTTTGAAAGACGTGCCAGATGAAAATATGTTTTAAAAACTACTAGGTACGAAATTTTCTCATTTTCTTGTGTAATATCAGTAACATGTAGTTGTAGTTCTTCTAGCATGGATGGCATCTAGACTTTATAAAATACTTATTTATAATAAAAATACTCAACAATAATTTATTTCTCAATTTAAAGTATAACATAATGCTATTTATCAAATAAAAATAGAACATTTCCACAAAGTATACAATAAAGGTAACTTCGGCCCGTACTAGACACGAAAACTGTGTCACGCTAAATAATTATGTAAGTATCTGCTTAATTAATTTCTCAAACATAATTAATAATAACACCTATGGTCACTTTTTCGCCATTTCTGTATGGTCTCGTGTTTCCAAAGAAATTGTGTCACTAGTACCAGTCAGTAGAAATATAATATTTCTACTGACTGGTACTAGGTAATTCAATTATCATCTATTAACATTTATATCAAAATTTTCTTACATATCTTCTTAATACAAATGAGCAGGGAACACAGAACATGTTGGTCAAGATTTTTATTGTTTTAAGGCATACGTGATTGCGAAAGTTTTTACCTATAATTAATCATCAACTCACAATTTTAAATATTATTAGAGTTTTTTTTGCCATCAGTACCTAGCGTATCACTTGCCTCATTGTAAATGAATAAGAAATGGTATGGTATCTCATCGCATATCGCGGTTGATACTGAGACAATTGCGTGACTAATCGCTTCTCATCATTCATCAAACACAGCACAACACTAGTACAGTCGTCGACAGAGAGTCCAGTGTAACACTAGAGTGCCTACTGCCTACCTACGGCATACTTTTTGTAGGAGCGATTGTCGGGCAGATTATTTTCTACCCGACTTTTTCTATGACATATGCGTTGAACCGACACACCGACAAAAAATCGGTCAACGATTATCGCTCATAAACGTTATAGCCAAGTCAGTTTGACGCTTCCGTGGTCCAGTAGTTTAAAGCTTGGCGAGTCACATGTGGAGTCGATTCCCACTTTCAGAAAAAAATGTTTTCTGAATACGACAATGCAGGCTGATTACCTGATTGTTTCACAAGATGATCCATGGAAGACAGAGTGTACTTGTGTACTACGCACACACTTGGACACTATAAAATGGCTCCTACGTGGCCTTGTTTCAACGTAACCAACCACCGACGTCGAAATCGGTGTGCGATGATAGCTGTCAGTTTCAGTGAGACCGTGAAATCTATCCAATCAAGAAATGACTATATTAAACTGATAGGTTCCTACGAATAGACTTTTCCTCTCCAAATAGATAACTTTTAAAAACATTTATTCAGTAAGATAACTTTTAGTCAAGATATACTTTAAGATTCAAATGCAATATTGCAACATGCAAATATTTATAATGCTACTAAGGGCCGATTTTTTAATCGTTAGATAACTTTTATCTGTTGAATAAACATGTGACTGACATATTTTGTTCCATACAAAATCTGCCAAAGTCACATATTTATTCCTGAGATAAAAGTTACTGACGATTGAAAAATCGGCCCTTAATTACATTAATAGGTACGTCTAATCGAATACTATATGAATGTAAAACTTTTTGTCGATATACGATGGATGACATGGATTTTTGTAACTCTGAAAGAGTTAAAAATGTGTCAAATTTGCTGAGCTGGTTTCGATGTAATTTCGCATGGCAGCTGTTCAGGCTTTGGACTGACACACCGGATACTTACCATCCCAGAAAACCTGAGTTTCTGTGAGATAATGTTACTTGGGCTTAGCTGCGGGCTAAAGCTAGCTGTATCTAAATTAAGACATCTCTCTGTCGTAACTTAACAGAGATACGTCTCTACCATCCATTATGTGACAATCGAAGAGAAAGATATAATTATTTATGAAATGAGGAATGTAAACAATGTGCTTAATAAACATGTACACATAAATGTGCGTCATTAATATGTAACCGGTCTGTGTGTCTGTCTATTCCAAATTACCCCTTCTCGGTAACCCTTGGTGACAGACGGAAAAATTACTCGCGCCCGCAATAGACGTATGCGCATTTCCCCTGTCACTAACGTCACGTTTGCGATGTCGCATTTAAAAATCAGTTTCATTCATCATCCGACTGATAGGGGAATAAAATAGTTATAAAAAAGCTAATTTTTAAATAAACAAATATATAGCGTAAGTAATTAAGTATCCTTCTTATTCACGATACGCACGTTTCTAGAATTTTTTCCAAATTATCGTCTTTGAATCATTAAACAGCTAATATATTTACAGTCATCATCGCTACCTTATGCAAGATATAATTAAATAGAGATTTGTAGCTTTTCAGCCGTGTGGTGACGGCATTAGAATACAATTATCACCACCCCCGATACTATCCTAGGGGAGTCGTAAGAGGCGACTAAAAGGAAACACACACACATCAACAGCTAGTGTGAGAGAAGGAAAACTCGAAACAAAACCCTGTACCAACCCGTCTAGCCAGCGTGGTACCAGTAGGCTTTTTAATCCTCCTAGTATTGGAGAGGCCTATGTCCAGCAGTGGACAGTTAAAGGCTGAAACGACGAGCTTTTTTGCAGTAAATTAGCCCAACTCTGTTATGTTCCAAATGGATTTGCGATCTATAGATGCAGATTAAAATCCTAATAACTAAAAGCGTTACGTGCCTGGCGTGACGCGGGGAAAGAAAACATTGAAGCCCAATCAAGACTGTGTTGTTTTTTTACATCTTATTTTCAACCGCATTAGCCTACTTCTTTAGGAACAGCACCATTTGTACATATAAAATGAGCATCCGTCGCTGTATCCAGCCGCTATAAAACCGCAACGCTTTTCTAGGAACACAGAACGAAACCACGCTGCGCGGTGCCGTCCGTATCAGTGGACACGCGCCCAAACCAGTTTATTCCGTACAATCAAGCACAGGTTCTATTAGCGTGAAATATTCCTCGCATTACCCTAACTAATGGCGACCGGTCGCTAAGTGACTGCACATCGCGATCGTATTGATCAGACGAAGCCGCGGACCGCAGCATCCATCAATAGACAAAATAATCCATCGACAAAAAGTCGGACACCCTAATAGCTGTCTGACTTTTTGTCGGACCGACAATCTGATTTGTATTTCAAATATCTGGTATGTGAGTAGCCGTGTGCGCACTACGTAGGTATATAGGTATATTCGAATATCTTTCAATAATTATTTAAAATATGCCTGACTGAAAAAAATTAATCGGTTACCGATTATGAGGCCGCGGCTCAATTCCTCAGTGCAATTAAAAATCCAAATCCCACAGGGACCGTACATTTTGCCGCGATAAGAAGTAGCATGTTCTTTCCCTTGAACTCTACCTACGAGTAATAGTGTAAAATTTCGTTAATCGGTATATAATAAATATCTCTTCTTTTATCGGCAAATATTTCCTCTTTGTTTGATCCACAATTTCATTAAAATGCTGTAGTTTAATATAGCAGTAGTTTTTTGATACGGGAATGTCTGTCTGTGTTTTTTATTCTCATGTAATAAATGTGAAAGGTTGTTTGTATATTGATGGGAAATTCAATTTTTGATATCGCAATGGTAATAAAATAGACACATGATCTATCAGGGTAGTTCGAATAAAAATATGTAGTCACAACTCTCAAATAATATTTTCAAGCTTTTGTAGAATGTCTAAAAAAGAAGTTGAGAGTGAGGGGGATTTTTTCATAATCTTGAAACCATATACAGGCTATAATATTAATGCGTGATAATACTTTAGGGTATGTATGGGTGCCGTATATAGAGTTTACTGAAAAAGTACCAGCGCTGAGGTACTTTTTTTAATCATCTTATGGGAACATTTTTGATGTTGGGTCAATTATATTCAATAAACATTGTGTTAGGGCTTTTCTCATAGAAATATGAAAGTCAAAAGTAAATCTTTCAGCACTGGTACTTTCACAGTATACTCTACATAGGAGGCACATACACACCTTTAAGTACATCACTCATTTATTTTACACGTTTTATGTATGTGCTTTAAAATGTACCTAACCTTGACAAATAACTACTATAATTGCAGTATAACACAGAAAACTACGGTAACCTGTAAGTCCCAGGGGCCCCGATTCAAGATGCCATCGCTTCTATCGGTTACGAAGTTCGGAAACAAAATGTGTGAAATTTCACATAAGCTTCGCTAAATGACGAGCGATTATATAAGAATTTAGGGTGTGTTTCACCAAGCAATATTAAAGTTAATCCTTCGTTAAATATCATGTTGTTCCTCTCGTAATTCCTGTTAATGAATGAGAAGGCATGGTATTTTAACACGCCGTTAACACTAACATGCGTTGGTAAAATCGGGACTTAGGTATGTCAAATCCTATACATATTTTTGTTTTCGTACATCGTAAGCGATATATAGCGATAATATCTTAAATCTGGGCCCTGGGGCCTCACTCTCAAAACTGATTTGATTTTGATTCAGATACTTACGATCATGCCGCGTATTCCCAAATAAATTGACATTTGTTTATTTTGATTCTCAATTTATTGATATGGTCGGGTGTACAAAAAGTTACGATCTAACAATTTTCTTTATCCTGATTAGTTTCAAAGTAATTCACCAAATAAAGTACGAAAAACCACTGATATCGAACGGATTCGGTTCTCGATTGTGTCGGGAGTAAGCCCGCAGTCAGTACGGGCTTTATATCTGTAACCTAGGTTACGTTCACTTCTATTACGAATGTATTAAAATCGGATCGGTAGTTTGAGCCCGTGTATCACGTTACATCCGAAAAAAGCTAGTTAAAATATATATCTGGAGCATTGCTTTGTATGGTAGCGAGACGTGGACGACACAACGCGATAGAGAGAGATTGGAGATGTGGTGTTGGCGAAGAATGGAAAGAATAAGTTGGACTGAAAAGAAAAGTAATGAAGAAGTTTTGGAATTAGTAAATGAAAAGAGAAAGATATTAAAAACCATCGAGAACAGGAGAGGAAAGATGTTAGGACACTTGATACGGCACGACAACTTAATTAGAGGAATAATTGAAGGAAAGATAGAAGGTAGAAGAAAACGTGGAAGGCCGAGAAAAACTTTTATGGACCAGGTGAAGGAGAAAGTGATGGTCGTGTCGTATCAGGAGGTCAAGAGAAGGGCGGAGTGCAGAGAGGAATGGAGAAAACTCCACCGACAAGAGCGAAGCTCTTAAGTTAGAAGAAGAAGAGAAGTTTGAGCGCTACGGTGCGCGATGGAACAAACATAGTACATGAACCACGAAAATCATTACCCTTTCTTTTAACTTCGCCGCTGTCGTGTTAAAACAAAACTCTCAAAATAGAATATTGGTAAAATATTTCGGTCATCGCGCGTAAGCTGCGGGTATCGCTTTTATATTTGTTAGAACAACAAGGGACCGCTTGATCGATTGTAAATAATAACATTTTCATTAGCTGATGATTCGCTTTGATGTAGATTATCTCTCGCCTCTCAGGGTTCCGTGGGTCAATAAGACTCCAGCATCATCGTCGTTTCAGCTATGACGTTCACAGCTGGACGTAAGTAAGTAATAGTAAAAGTAATTAATTATATTTTTTTAAATTGTAAATTATTAGAAGCCCTTTATACTTTTAGGTAATGTTTAGGAATAGATATTTAATCAAATGTTGTGTATAGTAGTTATAGGATGGCAGTGTAAAATGCCTTTTAATTGTTTCTTTTTATATTATCTACCTGCACTGTTGTCTGTTACTATACCTATTGAATAAAAAAAAATACGCCTTCCCTAAAGCACAAAGTAGATATAAATGACATACCAAATCGCGATCATTTAGCGTACCTTATGTCAAATCCCATACATTTTGTTATCGAACTTTGTAAGCGATATAATTAGCATCTTGAATCAGCCCCCAGCTAAGCCTAAAGAAAAAAGGAAAAGGGCTATGATTTTAGTTGCAATGTATATTCGTAAGGCCATATCACTTAAAATACTGATCCGATTTTAATGAAGGTGTCTATAGATTCGTAATAAAAGATACTAACTTTTGATTATGTCTATCCTTCCCTAGAAAGAAGCGATCTCTATACAAGGTGTAAAATAAATAAGTGATAATACTTTAAGGTGTGTATGTGTAGAGTTTACTGCGAAAGTACCAGCGCTGAAAGACTTACTTCTGATTTTCATGTTTGTATGAGAAATGCCCAAGCATCATAAATTATCACATACAATAATTTTAAAAAGTTACTCTTCTAGCGCTGATATGTTCTCAGTAAACTCTACGTTCGGGACCCATACACCCTAAAGTATTATCACTTATTAATATTATAGCCTGTAAATACGGCACGTGTTACTGTTGGTGTATGGTTGGGCGCTGTGGACAATATTAGGGAGTCTTTTCATCAGCACCATCATATTATAGAGTATCTTGAAGCCAGGGCATTCTACCTACATAATATGTGTCTGTTAGACCATAAGAATTGTTCCAATCCATGGTCTGTCTTTATTTGTTGCTAAAACAAAACTGTAATATACTTTTAAATCCTTTGTAACTGTAATATACTTTATCCTCGTATTGTAGCGACGAACTCTTATCATGCGATCTATGTTGTTTCACTGTCTTATTCGATTTAAACCAAAGCTACAGAACCGTCCCGCAAAACGAAAATCATCCTGGTCTGGTTTTATTGGATGAAAAACGAAATCAGTTACAGACATCTGGCAATTTTGTAAAAGCACACCACGCCCGCTTCCGATGGACGTGTCTAACTCGCGCCATAGACTAGCTCACGTTTAGACATGGCAATTTTTTTTCAGGACCTGGGGGCCTATAACAAGCTCTTAATTCCAGCCAGTTTACGCCATACAACATGGCTGCCTGGAATTTTCGTATTACGATCACCTATTGACAGCAAGTCACGTGACATTTAACTTGCTTCCGAATGTCAATTTCAGACAACCACACTAGGGTGGATCCATTCCGAATAACATGTTGTTGGGTTATGAAAAAGAACAAGGCAGTTTAAGACCGTATTACTGAATTGCCTGGAACCAGGCTGGTATTGTAAAAGATCATAATTCGAACCCTGAAAATTTGTTAAGCTCTGTTTTCCTAAATAAGCGTTTTCTTACAATGGGGCAGCAGATTGTGACGCAAATCATTTTTAACCCCCGACGCAAAAACGACGGTTATAAGTTTGACTGTGTAAATGTGTATGTGTCTGTCTGTGGCATCGTAGCTCCCAAACGGATGATCCGTTTTTAATGCGGTTTTTTTTTGTTTAAAAGGTATATCAGTCGAGAGTGTTCTTAGCTATGTTTGGTGGAAATCGGTTTAGGTCTTCAGGTCAGGTTTGTTAGGTGTGATTCCTATCACATTCCTTTGTTACACGGTAAGTCGAGGGTTTTTTTTAATTTTTAATTTAGTTTTGCAAGAAAGAAAATGACAATATTTTTTATTTGCATATCATTCATAATAGCGTCAACCTTATTAACTACTAGTTCGAGATTTATGTATCTCTATTAAAAAAATATATCTTTAACATATGTTATTGAATGTACTGTAGGTTCTTGATGGAAATACAATATGTTACACAGTAATGTTAGTCATCATCAGGTGACTTAGTCGAAACCAATCGTGTATTTTTATAAATCTGTTAATTTACTAATAAACTGGAAAAAGTGTAAGTAATTTGTGTATCATTACTGTGTATTATATCTATAAGCAAATAATATTACCACTTTAAAACCAATGGCAAAATAAGTCAACAAAATTAAACACTCACTTATTTAAAAAATAAGTATCTGTGAAACTTTTACTTATTTTGCTTTTGTGCCAGAATCTTACTTTGGACTTCCACTGAAATGTCAGTTCATATAGCACCTATCAAACAAAATATTTTGCAAACGCGTCCTTAAAATCAACAGGAAAATATCGTATCTACTATTTTTATACTCTACTACCATCGCCGACGCCTCAAAATGGCTACTTCCGGTCGCGGGGCAAGATGGCCGGCGCAACTTTTCCGGTGAACGTCAAACTTCAAAAAACAGCCTTTGATAGGAAATTTCAAAGAAAAGACTCGTAACCGAATGACG
This sequence comes from Celastrina argiolus, assembly GCA_905187575.2. NCBI lineage: Eukaryota > Metazoa > Arthropoda > Insecta > Lepidoptera > Lycaenidae > Celastrina > Celastrina argiolus. The sequence continues at coordinate 4,773,968 of LR994579.1, read as the reverse complement.
TAGTTATTATGGCGGTAATGTATGTCGATTGCTTTTGAGATGATTAAAAAATGGCGTCATTTTGGCAAGTATTTTGTTGAAGAAAGAGACAAATGATTCGGAAAGCAATATTTGCAGCTTGTAAGCAAGTATTTTTTTAATACTTGGTACCCTACTAATGGGAATGTTGGGAGTTGGGACTAGACATGGGCGCCGAGCAAAATTTTCCGGCTGCGGCGCGCTGACATATCGTAGTCGGCACGGCGACGCCGGCGTCACGCCGCCGTGGAAATAGTAGTCGTCTGCAGGCACTGCGGCGCAAAATTCATACAAATCATAGTTGAACTATACCACGAGACCTTCGACGCGTATGTAAACGTATTACCGTTCGCGTAATATGTACAATAGACGTCATTTGGCGTGCTGGTAGTAGTACTGGTCATCATTTTCATAGGAAAAAAAACGCCACAAGAACCGTTCGTTCGGTGAACCGAGTTGAATCCTCGGCGGCGGCGGTGCTGTCTGAAATCGGCACGGCGCGGCGTGGCATACCCGGCGCGGCGCTCATGTCTAGTTGGGACTAAGGTTCAGAACCGGGAAATCCCAGAACCGGTTCTCAATGGTTGTCAATGCTTTCTCAATAATATATAGGTAGATTACATTAACCTAAAGAATATAAAACTTAATTAAAATACTATAGGTTAATATAAGCTAGATATAATATCACACTTAACTGATCATAATAAAATCTAAAATTATTAAGAGTTTTCTACTGAAAAGTTTTCGTTTTATAGATACGAGGTTGTGACGGTAAAGCGACGATTGTCACCATCCCAATACTGCGGTACTTCGAGGACTCAAGTAGGTACCTACTACAATGATAATTTAAAAACTCAAAACAAAGGCCTGTCAGACAAATATGTGTCTAAAAGCGCCGCATTATTCCATTGTTAACAACTAACAACTCATTTACACAGTGTAAATTAACGTCAACTTGTAGAATCAAATGAAGCTTTTAAAAAGTAAACAATAGACCCCATAAATCAAACCACAAAGAAAATCGAACGATACAAAGGTACTGTCAGGTGAGTAAATGGGTAAGAGGAAATTACATTAGCCATGTCTCGTTGACTGTACTGAATCGCGTTATGCGAGATACGCCAACTCGGCGTCTTATTTTCGTGTGTTTGTTCAATTTATCCAAATGTTGTTAAGGCTTTGGAAGGTTTTTGACTTTTCTTTTTTATGTTAAATGTGTGTTTAACAACGGCGTAGTATTTAAATAAAGAAGTAAAAGCGTGATTTTGTATTTACGAATTATATTATAGTACAACGGGACAGTATTTTCTGTTCAGTTTTAGTACCTGCCTTATACAAGTAATCTAGCTGAAAAAAATACTAATATCTGTCTGACGAAACATCAACTACAGGTAAGAGTGAAGGGCAACGCTATGTCCGTGCCTCTCCGTCATTTTCTAAGGTTTTCCCGGCTTTTCATACTGGAGTCCAATATTACGACGTTGGAATGACGACTTTATTGCATCTTTATTTTAATGTCAATATTTGTACTTAATTCGGCATATTTACATTTTATAATTCACAAGCGTTAATAGTAGTGGCATATATTGCAATATTTTTGTATTTAACATAGATTGTATGGGATGACCTATGATTGGTAGGACATTCTGTAATATAAGAAAATACAAAATGAATTACGTATTATTGAAATAAATCGCATAACGCCATCTAGCGTCGAGCGATGAAAACGCGCAATCAGTCGTATTGTAACTCTCGCATTGTGCATACCGCTTGCATAACACTGTCAATCCTACACCGCCATTGTGCTAAGCGATTCACAACTGACCACTCTCGTTCTTTTATCTTTCACAAAGTAAATCGCTTCATTTGATATCGATTATTGTCGAATATAATAATATTGGACAGATGTTATGTTTCTCAGTCATGCGTGTTTCTATTATTTGGCGAGGAGTCGAAAATTAAGTCCCGAAAGACCCGTGGGTGTAAAGGATGGAAGCATTAACTGGGTGCACGGTACTGCCTCCGCCAAGTTGAGCACGGCCGTACCATCCTTTTCTCAAAGCAGTTCGGGACATTTTCAACCTCCTTTATCTGTTGTGGGTTAAACTAGATGCAAGTATTTTTTTACACACGGTTTGGTGTATTGAGTCTGATCATATTTTCAGCTATGTCGACCACTTCTAGCTAGGTCTACCCGAAAGTATTTCATAGGGGCGTAGTTGTCTATACTTGCCACGCTTGGTAGGCGGTGCGAGCGCAGTTTTTAGATAAAGACATCATCCGCAGAAACTCTGCTGCCCATTTCTGAATATACTTATCCCATCAAAAACATAACTTGTAAAAAGTGCAAAGTCTCGCTACTTAGCTCTTCTACTGTAAAAATTTGTGAGAAACATGTACATGTTATGCCAACTAGAGGTAGTCGGCCGGTCTAACAACATCTTAAAGTGATCATAATCAATGTTATTAATAATCTTTTATGTTTAAAATAAATATTAGGTTGATTTGCAATGGCATTAAACGATCTGATTTCATAATTATGTATCACTTGTGTGATAAATGTCTAGTAGTGGTCAAAATAGCCGAAATTATGATCAGACTCAATCCACCAAAACGTCTGTATTTCCATGCTATTTCCTAAGGCACCTGTATACTATATGAATATATATTGACTGCTCACGCGCTGTTCTATTGTGTGTGCGGCGTGATGGATGGCCGCGAAACGATATTAATGTGGTGCCGTACCAACCAGCGACATACAGAGTGTTATTACATTGTTAAACATACTGTTGAAACCTCTTTTACTATTTTAAAAAGATTTTACATGCCCATCCGACGCGTGGATCATCTTGTCAGACAATCAGGTGATCAGCCTGCATTGTGTGTACCAAACTTGAAAACATTTGTTGTTGTTCCAACGCGGGAATCGAACCCACGACCTCCGAAGAGCGAAGCCACCACTAGAGCACGGACGCGTTGATGAAAACTAAGAACTCGCGATCACGACAGCTTTCAAACAAACTATATCAAAATCGCTTTATCCTATAGACACAATATGTTATACTTCTATATGTTCAACTTACCCACCGACCCCTCTGTTTTTATCGGCGGTTAAAAACCGTGTGAAAAATAAAAGCCTTATAGAACACCCTATACACGATCCACGTCCCCAAATGATCTATAATGAAATATCACTGGCCGCTACAAGACCTGCGGAATGTACCGTAGCACCCCGCCGGCTTCACAATACTTGAACTTACTTAATAGCTATTGATGGGGAACGTCTAATAGCGCACATTATATTCTATAGTCATAAAGGGGGGGTAGAAAGAGAGAAAAGAGAGATCATCGGAAAATCCCGCAAATAATAATAATAACCTTTATTTCGAGCTGCATATGCCCATATTATAAATAATTTACAGACTAACATACATACAATTATATTATCGCCTCCGTGGACTAGTGGTTCAGAGCTTCGCTCTCGCCCAGGAGGTGGTGGGTTCGATTCCCGCATTGGAACAACAAAAAATGTTGTTTTCAAGTTGGGTTAGGACAATGCAGGCTGATCACCTGATTGTCTGACAAGAAAGATGATCCATGCGTCGGATGGGCATGTAAAAAGTCGGTCCTGCGCCTGTTCTCACGTCAGTCGTGTCGGTTTACCGTCCCACTGGGTTATGAGAGTAAAAGGAAGAGAGAGTGTCTTTATGTATTGCGCACACACTTGGGCACTATAACATAACTTCTGCGTAGCAAGCCTGGTTTCAATGAAATCGGATACCGACACCGAAATCGGTGAGGGGAGCTATTATTTTTTATTTATTAAAAATACTTTACATAATATTATAAATATAACTAAGCTTTTTCACGTATTATATACGGTGACGTGATGTGCGCTTCGCTCCGGAGTCTCCCCCGGAACCTTCGGTAGACTACACCCATCGGCCAGCTTCCACCTCGAAGGTCGACAGGCGATGTGTCGGTACTCTCATCACAAAAGAAGTAAAGTTGACTTTATGGCGAGACTCCAGACGCTCGACCCTCAAGTTGAAAGACGTCTTCTTCAAGATGTACCTACCCCACGACATCCTCGAGAGAATGTATGAACTTGCCTATTAAATAGTAGCAAATTCAAATCGGTATTTTACCAGTTTCAAATAAGGATCTCAATTCAGATTTTTTTTTAAATTTTAACCGATTGCTCAAAGACGCATGGCCCCCGATTCAAGACGCCATCTCTATATATCGCTTACGAAGTTCGAAAACAAAATGTATAGGATAATATGACATAAGCTTCGCTAAATGACAAGCGATTTCAAATGCATTTTTTTTTGTTTCAATGTCAATTCAAGTCAAAAAAATTTATACAGAATAAATTTTACAAAAATGTTTTCTGAACGTCGTTTCTATACTACCACCGGTTCGGGAACTAGCCCAGCGAGAAGAACCGTTTGATAGAGTATACTCCTCAAGCGTTCCTATAAGGTAAGGATCTGATAATCCTTGATTAATTGGTGGAGTTCTTAAAATGTTATAAGCAATTTAAACGTTTTTAACCGACTTCCATCAAATTATGTGCTTTTTAACCGACTTCCAAAAAGGAGGAGGTTTTTTTTTAGTTGTTGAAGTCAGTTTTTTGTAAACGTAGTTTCTTTTTTATATCAGGGGGCCTACTCAAGATGCCATCGCTAATTATCGCTTACAACGTTCGATAACAAAATGTATGGGATTTGACATAAGGTACGCTTGAGTAGGCCCACTGGCCGTGGTATTCCTACGACACCGATTAATTCATACCAAAAATTCTTCATTGTTGATTGTTGCACAGCACATTCTCATTCGCTGTTCCTAATAAACTCTAGAATGTAGACTAAGTCCTAAGGTCTAATATAGTTTCCACAGTCCTAAAGTCCTTTCCACATCATAAATTTATTCATTTATCATTATAATATTGAACAAACGGACAAGACAATCCAAGCTATGAATATTCGCTTTGACTCACGCAATATTGTAATATCGCGTGCTCAAGTTATTTCCACTACATTATTTATAGTATAATATAGTGAAAGCTGGATTAATTTTGTACACTTTTACTTTACAAATTGTTATACGGGTGTAAAAAGAACAGTCAATATAACTTTAAGACACTATTAAACTATGCAAATAAAGAGTATTGAGCAACTTTCCTCATTTAGGAAATGTATTTTTTCAATTTTTTGTTTGTCAAAAATTTAAAATATTTTTATAATACTTTTGACCATTTTTGTCGCAAGAATAAATATAAAAAGATTTGGCATAGGTACATATTAGTATAAATAATTATTATGGTTCAATACTTACATCATGCTACATCTTAATATAGTGCATTATTAAATTAAATTGAAGCACAAATTATGTGCAAAGGTGCTACTTAGTACTTATGCCAATTTGAAATTTCTTGCAGTAGATATGTAAGTACATGATTATTTTATTAAGTAATAGCAGTAACATCTTGTTTCTTACAATGTGGGTACTTTCTATTTGTTAAAATATTTTCGACACTATATTTGAAACACACTTATGTGCAGGACAGTACCAACAATTAACAAAGATACAGACCCAGTAAAAACCTCAGGGTACAGACGCGGAGACCGGCTTGTATAACAATTAAGGGGGCATTGTGTCGAAAATCGATTAGGGACGCCAGTCTATTATGTATTCAGGGTACCGTGTGACGAGTGAAAAACGAAGAATGGATTTTATTATAATACTAGCTGTTCCCACGACTTCGTTCGCGTGGTTTTTGAGTGACTTAAGCCGTTTATGCAGCGCACGTAAATAAGTCCCCAAATGTAATTAATTTTCCCCGTTTTTGCAACACTTGTTACTGGCGCTTAGCTCCTATTGGTCGCAGCGTATTGTTATATAGCATCAAGCCTTCCTCTAAAAATGGACTATCCAACAAAAAAAGATTTTTTCAAATCGGAACAGCTCCTGAGATTAACGCGTTTAAAAAAACAAACAAATTCTGATTTATAATATTAGTATACCTAGATGTAAAATAAAAATGTACATTTATGGCTTGTTTCAATTACCGAACTATCTATAACAAAGGATAGGAATATTTTCATATAGATAGATAAGTTAAGTGAAGCGTTGGTACAGAGTTTTACAAAAAGTTGTTTTTACAGGAACTTCTAACAATTATTTTGCTTGATAATATGTCCTTCTTTCTTATTACACTTTTGTATTTAAAACTGTCAGAGTTAATGAGTCATTTTATAAAATTAAATGTATTATTAGCTAACTACTAACGGCCGAATACTGAAACGATAGTTAAATTAAGTGACACTCAATTCTCAAGTTGTCCTTGTCATTTCGCCAAAGAGTGGCAGTGATAGCCTGTAAATAGCAGGGTCCTAAATTTTATTCGCCTCTCTGTAATCGCCCGTAGGCTATATTACGAGTATTATAATATGTATATGATAATATGATTCATCTGACATGTACTTTGACAGCCTTTATTTAAAAAAAAACAAGCGTAAGACTTGAAGTTGATTTTTAGACCCTGACGCAGCAGACCAGAGGAGAGCCAAGCTTTGACACGAATAGGCCAGCCAGAGAAAAAATACATTGCAAGGCCTCATGGAAAACCGTCACGAAATGAGGTTGCATTTTTGTGTCAATGACAGTCATAATGTTATAATACTGTTACTTTTTCTGTGCTTACTGCCCATAATAGCTATTGATTAGATTTCGAAAATAATAGAAAATTGTAAGTTAGGTGCAAGCATGGAATGGGTGTAAATATGTTTTTCGTGGTAAAATATAACCAAACATTCGGTAAATTTTTTGTGGAATTTCCCGTAGAATTTAGTTTATTACTAACTGCAGTTAAATACGGAACCCACTACAAGCTTAACGCCATTGCCGGCGTTTCTGAGAGATATTAATAACCGGTTAAAATGTTCCGTGAAATCTAACCATACAATACAGTTCAACAATAAGCTAATTGAACTGTCTTTTAATTAAGTTTTTTATTCTCTTTTGTCATGGATTCTCTATTTCATTTTGGTAAAGAATTGAAAAGTTGTTGATTGTACATGATAATATTATATCTACATACTGAACAGAAATAACTATAAATCTCTAATAATTTAAATTATAAGACTAAGGGCGTGTTTCACCAAGCAATGTTAAATTTAACGCCATGTTAAATATCATGTTATCCCATGATATTTAACATGGTATTTTAACATGGCGTAACTTTAACATTGCTTGGTGAAACACGGCCTTAGGGCGTGTTTCACCAAGCAATGTTAAAGGTAATCCTTTGTTAAATATCATGTTATCCCTCTCGTATTTCCCTGTCAATGAGAAGGCATGGTATTTTAACATGGCGTTAACTTTAACATTGCTTTGTGAAACACACCCTAAGTCCCGATTTCACCAACGCATGTTAGTGTAACGGCTTGTTAAAATACCATGCCTTCTCATTCATAGCTAGGAATAACGAGAGGAACAACATGATATTTAACGAAGGATTAACTTTTTTAATTGCTTAGTGCAACACGCCCTTAGTATGTCTATTGTGACTTTTTTAACATAATATCTAACAAAGACGAGAAGGAATATTGAATAGCTAATCAGTTGTGTAGGTAAATAGTCTTATTAAAAAGAGGGTTTGTCATTAGGTACGGTCTGCATAACTACTTAATAAATCTTCAATCAGTTTTTGTCTAATAGGTATAATGAATAAACTATTTTTTTACAATAATAAGTATACCACAAGATCAACTGTGTAGTCAACCCTAAATAAGCCCTGAAAATATTCAGTTGAATACTGTCATACACTCAAAGGCAACATAATGAATACTTTATAAATCCATATCAAACTACCTACAAAATGGCTTAACAATAATATCTATAGATTACAGAGTACATAATTGACATAAACGCCTGTCAGCTGGGCTGCGAGATATGAGTATTGGCTATTGAAATAGCTCTGGTATTCCGTTTGGCGCTTGCCCGTGTTATTTGCGGTAGGCGCGTGACATCTGTCACTTTGACTTTCAGATTTTGACAACTGCTTATATTATTGAATTTTATACCACCCGATATGTCGTGTCGTTGAGTGGTAAGGTATCAAAAATGAGTCTAATGTACTTTTAAGCTATTGCATAGCTTCTATCGCGGGCCTTGAGCGTGGGGACCGAATCCAGAAATTCCGTAACGAAAAAAACCTAACACTCCCTAAACAACACTCACTTGGCCCTTTGAGTGGTTCGAATCTTCGAATAATAACTCAAACTCGTTACTAATTACTAATAAAATAGTCCCACACAACAATAAAAGTCCTTCACAATACTTACATAATATTTCACTAAATTCGATAGCGCGATGTAGAAAAGTAACAACGCCATCTAGGTTTAACGTTGTGAACTAAAAGTTACATATTAAGTTTATTGATCCATATAAAATAAAAAGTACCTACTATGCAATAGCTTTACCGCGGCAGTCCCCGAGTGCCACACGTCTTTTTTTGACGCTGAATATTATAGGCTGAAAATGAAAATATCCACAGCCAAACATAATATTGTAGCCTCCGTCTTTTTGGAAGTCGGTTAAAATGCGACGCTCGTGTAAGCCGATGCAAACTCCGGACGGTGATGTTCCGGTCAAAATAGCCTAAACACGGCAGGAAGGAAAAGGAAATACATAATAATAACATTAATTAGTCACACACATATTCTTTCTTCTTTAATCAAAATACTACGTAAATGTCTAGTTTAATTAAAGTAACCTAACTCGTGTTGGAACTATGGATGAGAATAAAATTATTAAATGTTAATAAAATCTATTTTTGGGAACGCGGCATCGTCTCGTGACTCGTCATGCCACAACGACATCGGGACATCATTTTAAACTCGGTTTTGGCGTTAAAATGATTTAGATGGAGTCAGGCCAGAGTTACCCCAAAATAACTGGCCAAGTCAACCTGAACTCTCTCGCTTTATTGGTGCAGTGTTATCGTGTGTCGTTTTACGCTGGTAGATTTTTTGTTTCTCATAAATCGTTTACTGAAGCGGTAGAAGTTATTTTGAGTATTACGGCAGCAATTAGACGGTGAAACGCAATCCTTTATTTGAGAAATGATCAATTAAGTACCGTAGAGGTTGAATTATGAAGCGGGTTGTCTACTTACGTTATAAACAGCGAGGGGAGATTTTAATGAATTTCGTTTAAGAAGATTGTAATATTTTAGGAGCGTTTGGAAGTGGGGAAATATTTTGTTTGTAAAGGTGAGGCTGTCGGTTTACCTTTCCATATACCTAGGTAGGTACAAGTTTATTAATATACACAGATCCCATTATTAGAAAATACTTAGGTAGGTACCTACTACCTACCCATTTAATGTAATTTTAAAGTTTTAACAATATTATTCTATAGCTGGTAATATTCAAGGTGTAAAATAAATCAGTGATAATACTTTAGGGGGTGTATTTGCCTATTATGTAGAGTGTACTGTGAAAGTACTAGGACTGAAAGAATTACTTTTGACTTTTATGTTTCTATGAAAAATGCCCCAACATTTGCCCGTAAAGTTTCATAAATTTGCCCGTACAGAAAAAAAGGCAACTGTTTCGGTATTGGTACTTTCACAGTGAGCTCTGTATACGGGACTCGTACACACCCTACAGTATTATCACTCATTAATGTTACAGCCACATAATTATACAGTTTATAATAGTCCATTGAAAAGTTACATTTTGGGTTGCGTTTTTTAGAGGACGCAATTTTATTTTTTTGATGTGTAGGGGGGGTCAGTGTAAAGCTAAAACCAAGTTTGTGGGGTCGCCACCCTTGTCCCACGGCCGCCATCTTGAAAATAGGGGTTGAAATGGTATTTACGATATATCTCTTAAACTATTTATTTTATAAAAAAAAATTGTTAACATTTTTTGTTGCAAATTAAATTTTCTACAACTTTGCTCCAGTAACTTTTTGTCGTAGAACTATAAATAAAAAAGTTATAAGTGAAAATCTTCGGAAATTTGAGAAAAAAAATTATATTTTTCGATGTAACTTTTTTTTTATCATTTTACGAAAAAATGATATTCGACCATTTTTGTACATCGTTTTTTGAGGAACAACTTTTATTCGCATCATTTTTTCATTAAGTCAAAAGCTAAGGTTTTACAGCGCTCCGAAGTGAGTACTATTTTTCAGTACTCTTAACTATACCTATACCTGTGATAAGTCATCAGTTATTGTTTGTTTTTTTTTTGTTTTTTTTTTACTTTATTATTATAACTTTTTTAATTACAAATTTTGCAATATTATTAATAATTAATTATCGACTCTTTTCCCCACCACCCACGAGGTAGAGTCTAGAGGCGCGTTTTTTTTACGTGGTATCCCCAATAGGCATAATCCACGGTGATTTTCTAAATTAGAACTACTTCGTCCTCAGTCGTTACGATGGACCAGGCTGGGGCTCAGCTTCTGATCGGCTTTCTGAATTAAATACCAGTGGGAGAACTGGAGAAGGAAGGGGTGTTAATGTTGGCGGTTCATCATCAAAGTCATCTTCATTTATTAATTCTGAGAGTTCCATTACGTTGCTGCAAGTCTCTCCAAAACAATGGAAGCACACTGCAGAACATTTCATTCCTGCTTTTCGGCATCCACACATCGCTCCACAGTTTCCTTTGCATTTGCAAAAGATCAATTTTAGAAGCTCAGGGGTGCTGGAGGTTTAGAGGCATCAATAATTTTCCACATTTTTTCCAGCCCCAGTCTTCAGGATCATTATAATTACCAAGCCACGACTGGACCTGATGGTAGACTCAGAAAGTATGAAAGCGAGCTGTGTCTTGTGTTGGAGGAAGTGAGGATAAGTTAAATGTACTTTTTGTCACTGCCTTGGCGAATTGTTTGTATCTTAGGCTGTCAAGAGAATTATCAGATGATAATGATAATAAAGGTAATAAAGATGTGGTAATAAAGATTTATTACCACCGTATAAAGAGATAAAAAAACGTTCACCAATTACAGTGAGCAAAGCAGGGTCAACTCTCTTGTTGAGAAACAAAGCCGTTCCACTTGCAAACTCTAAATGTTTTTCCAGGGTTTTCACAAATTTCATTTTACCGATATTGTATGGAGCTGAAGTTGTGTCACATCCGGAAAAAGCATGAAGAAACAGCAAGTTATTCGCAATGACATCTCCGTACATAAAACCTGACGCACTATATAATTGTTCTGCTGTTCGTCCTTTTGATGGTTTTAAAAAAAAATACATTTGCTTATTTTCTGCCAAGTGCTGTGAGCAATATCAGTATGTCAATATCTTCAGCTACAATAGTAACGGTATTAAATAAAGGAGTACGAACGATAAGAGCGTCTGCGTCTGATTCTGCTTGGTCAACAGTGAAACCCATTTCCGAGAATACAGTTTTAAGAAGTATAATAAAGTTAGATTTGTTCTTCTCATTACCAAGAAATTTCTCTTGTGATAACGTCGGTATGGTGTTCTTGTCACATTTTACTTCTGTCGACTGGTGTTTTTTCGTGCGGCGCAAACGTTCCCAAGACTTTGTTCCTGCGACATCCGGGTCGTCTGAGTAACCGTCAAACACAAAGCCGAAGAGAAGAAAAAAAGTTACATCGAAAAATATTTTTTTTTTCTCAAATTTCCGAAGATTTTCGCTTATAACTTTTTTATTTATAGTTCTACGACAAAAAGTTACTGGAGCAAAGTTGTAGAAAATTTAATTTGCAACAAAAAATGTTAACAATTTTTTTTTATAAAATAAATAGTTTAAGAGATATATCGTAAATACCATTTCAACCCCTATTTTCAAGATGGCGGCCGTGGGACAAGGGTGGCGACCCCACAAACTTGGTTTTAGCTTTACACTAACCCCCCCTACACATCAAAAAAATAAAATTGCGTCCTCTAAAAAACGCAAGGTAAGGCCTAAAAAATGTAACATTTCAATGGACTATAAGCAAAGAATGTTATCGCCAATGCTAGTCTACCAGTATCAGTTTTAGCTTACAATAATTACTTACTTACAATCAGCTTTTAAATAAAAACTACCGTGCAATAATATAGGTACTTATTTACGCAAGTGAACTAAGTGCTAGTTTTGTCACTGCTCGTCGCGATAAAGTTAAAGATAAAGTTAACTTTTGTGCATTCCAGTTGCAAGGATTTTTACGATCTTTAGGCCGTGTTTCACCAAGCAATGTTAAAGTTAACGCCATGTTAAATATCATGTTATCCCTCTCGTATTTCCTGTCAATGAATGAGATGGCATGGTATTTTAAGATGGCATTAACTTTAACATTGCTTGGTGAAACACGGCCTTAACGTTATTAACAATATTTTCAATCACATTCCTGTTTCATTCAGCCTAAGTTCATTCTTTTAAAAAAACCGGCCAAGTGCGTGCTTCGCACTCGCAGTGTTCCGTACAATATAGTTGATTGAATGAAACGTAAAAAGCGGTTTACGATATAATTTTTGAAGATCTACGAGTACCTACCTATATTATAAAAATACGTATTTTATTTATTTAACTAGCTGTGCCCGCGACTTCACGCGCTTCTACACGTGGAAAAGTGATTTAGGACACTTTTATATTTTTAAATATATTTTTAGTTTATTGGCGCAACCGCTGACAACTTTCGCCAATAGGTACTTCCCAGTGTATCCCAGTGTTGATCCCGATCCAGCAAGTCACGTACCCGGCAAGCCTCTTGGTATGCAGGGTATAATAATAATATAGTACCATCCTTTCGGAGCTTGGCAAAAGAAGTAGGCCTTCGAACAATATGTAGAAGTCAGCAAAGGTATTCGAAGTTAGGATAATATTATTCGAATGCACCGTATAGACCCAGCCAATTTTTCACGTTAATTTAGTAAATTATGTAACTTCGATGTCCGTCTGTCTATCTGTCTGGTTGTCAAAACTTTAACACGTGTAGGTATCAAGCTAACAATCCTATTAAATACTCAGGATCTTCTGTCACTTCTGGCTTTGAAAAAAACAGACTCCTTAGCCACATCTACCCAAAGCTTCAGCCGTTTATTTCTCTAATTTTCGACACTCCAAAGGGAACCAAAACCTAAATTTGATACGAAGCAACGTCATAATAATGCCGACATAGGATAAATTGCGAAACCATAAAATTATTTTCAATTTTTTTTAACTTACTACCGTTTTTGTCATTAATATTTTGAGATATTAAATTGAAACATAATATATTGTAATTATTAAGGTATTTAAAACGAAACTCTCGGTTAGACATGGGCGCAGCGGCACGCCCCGTCAAGGATCCAGCAGGCTTACTCTCGACACAACCGAGAATCGAATCAGTTCGATCTCAACGGATTTAGTGTTTTATTTGGTAGATTACTTTGGAACTAATTAGGATAAAGAAAACCTTTGGAACGTAACTTTTTGTACACCCGACGATATTAATCGACATAGAACAAAATAAACAAACGTCAATTTATTCGGGAGTATGCGGCACGATCGAATCTGAATCAAAATCGAATTAGTTTGGGGAGTTACGCCCCAGCTCGGCGCGCCGATCGGTTTTAGTAGCGTTTTTTATTAACCTACCCTGAGTATAACAATAATATAAATAAATTAAATTTAGTTTTAAAGAAAATATAAAATAAAAAAGATTAAATTTGAATTTTTCGCGGTTCCTGCCGCGCGTCATACAAACGTCCAGCATTTTTTTCTAATTATTGTCATAAGTTTTTTATTTATGAACCGTTTGAGATGAAATAAATGTTAAGTCAAGATTACTACAAATATGATTGAACCACATCTACCTCACCTTTACAGACAAAAATAAAAAATAAATTGTTTTGGGTACTATTGCATAAATAAATGTCTCCTATAGTAACACAGGCACAGTTAGCACATTTTAATAGTATTTTTTACCCAGCAGTCTACACTACACTAGCCCGGCTCGGACGTAAGACGTCACGCAGCAGCCTGCATTACGCGGCGCCCGGTCGAATCACGGCGAAACGATTTTAATTTTGCTATATTTCCTAAACTACTCATTATATTTGCATGGTATAAAGGGCAAATATTATAGTCTTCATGGAATACTTAAGCCAACTAACGTAATAAAAATGATAAGGATTAATACCGTGATGGTATAAATAGCTTTCCAAAAACCGCTTAATTGCCCGTTTTTTAGTTTATCGCGAAAGGCTTTCTTTTAATTATACAGTTAATTAAGTTGATTTTATACAATAAATGATAATTTATTTCAATTTGTGAAGCAAGTTCAAAACTACAATTTTTATATTAATATGTCACTGTGAAAACACTGGTTTCCCAGAAAAAAAATCCTGATAGTTAGGTACTTATTTGATGTTCTAATCTACTTTAGTGCCACGTTCTATTGCTTCGCGTCACTGTGTAAGCGATCCCCCCGCGCCCCCCGCACGAACCGTACGACCGCAGGCCGCGCGCGCGAAATTCATCCGACTTGCTTCAAATTTATCGTCACTGCTCGGCTCCTATGTATCGTAGCGTTATGTTATATAGCCTATATCCTGCCCAGGAATATGGGCTACAATCGTACCAAGTTTGGTTAAAATCCCTTCAGTGGTTTTTGTTCCCATCGTGCACATACAGACAGACAGACAAAAATTTTACTTATTGCATTTTTGGCATCAGTATCGATCGCCAATCATCCTCCAATATGTATTTTGAAAAAATATTCAATGTACAGAATTGACCTCTCTACAGTTTTATTATAAGGTATAATATATAGATTACGTATTTTATACGTGTGAGTTTGATGAAAAATTATTTTAGTTTTAATTCTAAGTACGGAGAGCCCCAAAAATTTCTTGTTTTTTTTTTCTTCTATTTTTGTGTAGGTACGTAGCTACTAAGTTTCAACAGTATAGTTAGTTCTCGTAGTTTCAGAAAAAAAGTGGCTGAGATGGACGGACGGACAGACATGACGAATCCATAAGGGTTTAGTTTTTTGCCATTTGGCTACGGAACCCAAAAAAAATTTTGTGATTGCGAATTTCGAAAATAACGTAATTTGAAATTTCCTTGCAACTGGAATTGTATGGAATTGTACCTTTAGCCATATTTGTCGCTATAGGCGTTGTTTCGATGCCATACAAATCGGAGTTAACTTTGTCACTGCCCGTCAAAGAGATGGCTTATAAGATTAATTTCTTAATAGAAAATTGGCTTGTAATTAACAAAAACTCGCGCTCAGCACACAGATATTGTGTCACGTCAAAAAACAAAAACAAACATTTTTTTTTTTCAAATTAATGTAAAGCCTGTAAAGGGCACCAGACTGCGAGGTAGCAGATATACCGCGGGGTTCCGCTAGGGTTGGTTCTCATAAAGAGGATTGTCGACGGGGTCGCGGTTGTACTGTATTTCCCGTGGCTCTGTCGGAGTAGGTACCGCCGAATTTTAGTGGCTATGGCTAACATTTAAACGAAAGCAGCGAGCCCCACATAACCGTGCTATGAATCCTCATTCTCTACGGGATGCGGCAAGTAGAATTTTTGGCATAAAAAAAGAATTCTGTTGCTTCTCATGCATCACCCCCATAGAACAAATTTTAAATAATAATAATAGTCATTTAAAAAAATGCAATAATAATATTTTAATTTATTAACCATTTACAAATTTTAAACTTTACGCGCCTAAAGCGATTTCGTAATTACTTAACAGATATGGCACGCATGAAATTTAAAATCAATTAAAACTTTGCTGTGTTCTTGGAACTGAGACTTCAGAGGATATCACAGTTTGTAATTTGATTCGGTGACATCAAACGCGTAGCTCGCGTTCAGCGTTGTCTATTCTCAGCCGCCATCTTCCGCTGTCGAAATATAGCAAGAAATTATATTACTTATAATTTTGTTAATATTCCTGTATTTTATTATAATATTGTATCAAAATAATGCTGAAGTGAAATGAACTTACTATAATTTTTATGACAAATTGATTTAACAACTTTTTATGAAATTAGTTTTATTAAGTTAATGACAGTGCACCATTGCATCTTAGACATTGGTAGACTTATTACCTATTATTTATAATCAAATGGAATGTATATAAATATAAAAATCTCGTTTTATTTATAATAAACTTAAATCGTAGGTCAGGACTTTCACGGAATGGTCTCAACCTATATTAATTATATTATTTATATTAATTATAAATTAATTATTAATAACATATATTAATTATTAATAAAATTATCTTGATACCACCATTGACTTTATTAAACTTTTCTCAATTTCTTGACCCACCTTAACTATTTACTTAATCTTTTCAAGATTAATTGATAAACAATAAAACAATTAATAGGCTCATTCCTTTGGCATTTCAATTAAGAAATAAAAAAAACAAATGTCCATTTGACATTGACATAACATTCTAATGAGCTATGACAGTGACATCTAAATAAACACGTCAACGCAAACAGCAAAGCTGAATGCTGATGCAAAGTTAATTATATTACCGAATAAAAAGCATTTTAAATATTAAAAACTTGAAATAAAACCTAATATAATAAAAATGGTGCACACCACTATGGAAGGATCTTTATTTGTAAGTAGAATTGATAAAAATGACTACAAATCGAACCTAACCATTGCTTTTACACATGACATGTGAATATTCAGACTCTGCTTAGAAGCAACTTAGAACTATGTATGTTTTAATGCTAATTTATATAAAAAACCCTTTTAACCGATATATAAATAGGTTAGGTACATGCAGCCAGTTTTCGTGTCTCCTAGAGAATTTAAAATTATTTTTCCCTGGTATCTTTAAAACAATTTACGTCATATATGTTGTATATTTGTATATTTTCAGGAGCCTACATTATATATTGTAAAAGGTATGTGCATATTGGATAATGATGGCAACAGAATCCTGGCTAAATACTATGACAAAAACGTCTTGCCTACTGCTAAGGAACAAAAAGCATTTGAGAAGAACTTGTTTAACAAGACACATAGGTAGGTGCACTGTGAACAGAAACTGGCCTTTAGTCACCTAAGCTTATTTGTTTCAAAATCCTATTGATGCAAGTCATATGGTAATGTCATTTTTGTTGTGTGGCATGTTATGTCTTGCCACAACCTTTTTATATCTTTTTGTATAATATAAATTTACTATTTTAAAATATTGCTGTGTTTTAGTATCCTATTTATTTTTGTATGTGCGTGAAATATAAAAAAGCTATGTTTAAAAAAACCGACTTAAAAAAGTATAAAGTGTAAATTTTTTTTTTGTAATGTAGTTTGAACAATGAACAATTCATGTTCTTGTGGATGTTGGTTTCAGAAACTGTAAGAAGAGTTTGTAACAACCTTACATATAGGTCAGCAACTTGAGGATGTTTTTCTTTAACATAATTTTATTATAACTACCTACATTATAAAAAAATATTATTTTATAGTTTTTAGTTGTTGAAGTTGGTTTTTTAAATAAAGTTTTTTTATTTATTACTTTTAAATGCCTTAAACTACAGTAGGATAAATTAGTTCAGACAGTTTGGTAGCTATGATGATTTACACAGACTGACAGGTCATACACACACACCCTCACTCACTCACTCACTAACTCACTCACTCACACACACACACACACTCGCACTCACTCTATATTTATTGTCCCCCTAACTCCTTTGTGTCAAGATTCAATTATAAAGGTGAAAGTGACAAGGTCCTAAATTAAACCATAATTACATCATAAAACTAAAATGTTTGTAACTAAAACAAAATATTCATAAAATAAAAACTGCAGGGCCAAAAAATGTAACATTTTTAGTGACCAAACGGCAGCTATTCTGCATTGGATAAAAAAAAATATTCTCAGCATAATCAGTGTACATACATAAAAACCCAATTCAGAACCTCTTCCTATTTTTGAAGATTAATAATGCAGTAAATTTCATATTAAACTTACTAATTTCAGAGCAAATGCAGAAATTATAATGTTGGATGGACTGACCTGCGTATACAAGAGTAATGTGGACCTATTCTTCTATGTGATGGGCAGTTCACATGAAAATGAGGTATATTTTTTTATATGTATATTATTACTATACTTATAAAGTACTGTATGTTTGTTTGCCATTAAGTGTCCTCCAACACTCCTGGATAGATTTTGGCCTTTTATCACCTCAAACCATGGTTTCTGTGGATTTTTCGTTTGTTGTTTGTTGATGCAGAAATGTGTTTGTAATACATACAATAAGTTTGTACAAAATCACATTGTCTGATAAATATTTGATAAATTATTTTTTATTAAGGAACTAGTATTTAACCTCGTGTTGTTCTGTGTAATGTAAAATTGTTGAATTTAATATTATTATAAAATATGAAAAATGATGACCATACCACGGGCTACCATCCCATACGACCTATGTTTAATACAAAAGAAAATGCAATAGATGTCACTACTATTCACATTTGTAAATTATAAAATGTAAATATGTGGAATTAAGTACAAATATTGACATTAAAATGAAGATTACCATATTTTTTAAACACAACATCACATTAAGATAATTCAAGTCCTTAATTAAGAAGAAGATACGAAACGAAATTAGTAATTAGTATTTTCCAATAGTGGCGCAAGATGGCGGTGTCCGAAATGTGCCTGGACTTCACCTTTTATCTATTAGAAATCGAAGAAAACAAAAATAGCCAGTCGAATTGCCAGTATTAGGGTGATACCATTTTCCAGTACTAGGTTGTGTATCTGTTATTGTATATCTCGTGAGCATACTAATATAATTTAACACACTCTTCTAAAATAAAAATTTCAGTTGATCCTGCAATCAGTTCTCAATGCACTGTACGAGTCGGTCAGTATACTGCTGCGCCGAAACGTGGAGAGGAGGGTATTGTTAGAGAACTTGGACTCTGTAATGTTGGCATTTGACGAGATCTGTGATGGAGGGTAAGTTTTTGTAATAGTTTAGTTTCTGTAAAAAAACTGACGTAGACGCTAGAAAATATTGAATATTACTCTCGTGCTTCTTTTCATCATATCTTTATCAATCTGTAGTAAAATGTCGACTTTCAAATTGAAATTATTATTTAGAATGTTCTAAGTTTCTGGTAATTTTCTTATAGTTTATACTGTACAGGCGTATTAATAAGTGATAGGATTAGGGTGTGTAAATAGAGTTTATTAAGAAAGTACCAGCGCTGAAAGAGGTTTTTTTTTTATTATTGTATAGAAAAATTGATGATGTTGGGGCATTTGTCATACAAACATGAAAGTCAAAAGTAAGTCTTTCAGCACTGGTACTTTTACAGTATACTTCAAAAAGAACATTAATTGGAGGTACATTATAAAAGTATTATTTTATACTTTTTAGTTGTTGATGTCGTTTTTTTTAAACAAAGTTTATTTTTTACTTTTTAAAGTCTCGTAAGTGAAAGTAAAAGATAAATCCGTTTTGTAGCTATGATGCTACAGTTCAGACTACAGACAGACTAACAGACACCATATTTATAATTTCCACCTCCTTTTTGTGTCGAGAGTAAATTAAAAATGCGAAAGTGGAAAACTCAAAACATCGACTTATAAAATGTCGACAAGTGTTGATACGTTAAATATGGTCATAAAATAAAAACTACAGTGCCAAAATATGTAAATTTTTTATGGGACCAAATGGCAGCTATTCTGCGTCGAATAAAAAAAGAATCACGAAAATCGCATCATTAACCTCAGAGCAATCGGTGTACATACATTAAAAAAAACAAAACCGGCCCAATTGAGAATCTTCTTTTTTTGGAAGTCTGTTAAAAACCTATTGTTGTAAATTTTCAGAGTGATCCTAGACTCAGATCCCACATCTATAGTGGCCCGGGCAGCACTCCGGACCGAGGATGTGCCACTTGGAGAGCAGACCGTTGCACAGGTAATGGAACAGTTGAACAAGTATCTTAACTTGTAATTTGGGTAGACCGTTCACTTGTTGGCACCAGGGATGAAATGGATATGATATTTCGGATATGGATACGTAATGGATATTAAATTATTTCGGATTATCCGTTTGTTTCGGATGATTTCGGTTACGGATATTAAATTTTGTGGTCCTTTTTACAGTAGCAAAACTTTTATTTCGGTTACGGTTACGGATAATATTTTATACCGGATATCCGATAGTTTCGGTTACAGTTACGGATAATATTTTATACCGGATAACCGATAGTTTCGGTTACGGTTACGTAGCTTCCTAACATCCCTGGTTGGCACTTGATAGTGAGTTTTTAATTTTCATACTAACATTTTTATAAGAATTTTACTAATGGGTGTTTTTACTTAATTTATTGTCACAAAGCAAGAATGTAAATGTGGAGTTGATTTTTTACTATGACTACTATGAGTGACAAATCTTGATAGTTGATTTTAACTTGCATGAATTGTATTTAGATTGTTGAACAAACTGTATAATACTATGTATTGTGTATAGAGGGTGGTTTTGGATAAAATAAGAAGATAATGATTGATGCATGTAAATAAAAGCTTTGTAGATATCATTTTATTTTTATTTTTAATTTGAGGAGGATTTTCAAATGTAAATCATACTTTGAATTATTGGCAGTGTATTGTAAAACTAGCTGTTCCCGCGACTTCGTTCGCGTGGTTTTTGAGTGACTGAAGCCGTTTTATGCAGCGCACGCAATGAAAGTCCCCAAATGTAATTAATTTTCCCCGCTTTTGCAACATTTCTCACTGACGCTTCGCTCCTATTGGTCGCAGCGTAATGTTATATAGCCTAAAGCCTTCCTCTATAAATGTACTATCCAACAAAAAAATAATTTTTCAAATCGGACCAGTAGTTCCTGAGATTAGCGCGTTTAAACAAACAAACAAACAAACTCTTCCGCTTTATATGGAAAATATTAATATCTTTCTATGGAAAGCAGTTATAAAAGTTACTTACTCATTTTGTTCTATTTAAATACTAGAAATTGACTTGTGCTTAAAAATCTCAGAACCATATATTTTTTCCATTACCATTCTCTCTAATCAAAAACTGTGCAAAATTTCGTCAAAATCGGCCCACTATTCTCAATTAAAAACAAACAAGCGATTAAAGTATTGTTCCTTTTATTTTATAGAACCCCATTTATGGAATTCCGGACTGCCACTTTAAAAATTCCTATCATGTTTCTCGTAGAAACTCAATAAATTTGGTTTTTGTTCACCTCTCCAAAATAATCATGCATGGAAGTATCCTTATTTTTATTAAAAGTCGTCAATGTCACTGTAATATATTATGTTGGAAATGCACTAATCGCCAATACAGTAAGTAATTTTATATTTGTAGTTTTTTTAAGTTTTGTCCGATAAAATATTGTAGTTACTGCTAGTATGCTTTCTACTCACACTTCTATTATCACGTGTTAAAAAAATATTAAAAAAACATTAAGATATGTTGGTACAATACAATATAAAACACTTTTGGTGAGCAAAGATACAACATTAAATGATTTTTATAATAATTTTCACATAAGTCATGTACAAAATACGAACTTATTGCCCCTCTATATATATCAATAAAATAATAGTATCAGACAGTCAACCTTTTGTTTATGGTACTTTAGATAGAGCATTTAAAATTTTCCATGCATCATAATTCACACTTATAAAGAGTAATATAATAATATTACAAGAATGAGAGTTTATTATAAAAGATTAAAACTTTTCAGGTTCTTCATCAAATACTAAATGACCATTTGTAGTGTTGCCACTTCACATTTCCTCAGTGTTACCAAATAATTCGTTGAAAATAGCTTAGTCGTGTAGTCTGTATTTTTGTTCTGTTGGCTATTAAATATTTTATTTTATCGATTTTTATTTATTTATTTTAACCCCCCTTATACTGCTTTGGCTTATACTAATATTTTAAATCTTAATTCACTGCTGTAACTGTGCTTAAGAGGAAACAGCACGCCTGTTTTTCCATACAGAAATAGGCCGGATAATGCATCTAATGTAACAATTTTTTCCTGAATATCTATGTATATTATTTATACGTCCTATTTTTACCTTTTTGTAATAAATTAATTATTTTTAGAATAGAATATCTTTATTTGTACAAGAAAACATAAATATTTTTACAAAAAACAGAAATTAATAATAACAATTATAGATTTGTGTTTTCGAGCACAAGCCGGCCCATCTCAGCATGTGCCGATTGCGAGCAATCCGCGCTGATCTTCCGCTGGGCCGACAGGTGACGTCACGCACGACAATAAGGGCACACTCACATACAAACACAATAGCTTTATAAATATGCTTAAAAAAAAGACGTAAAATGTATAAAAGATTTAAACATTATATTTAAGAAGATATGGACGTTCAAAAATCTTTAAAAATACCAGCTTTTCGCTGTGTTTAAAATTCCAGGAAACAAATTTGACTGCATTATACAATAAAAACAAAACATAGGAACCTACCTCAAGCCTTTTTTTCGTTTATAATGAAAAAAATCGGTTAACCGATTCCGTACATGAGTCCCCCAAACGTCGATTTCGTGTACTTTTAATAGGAAATTTCAGTTTCAGAGTTGCAGTTGTCTTTATCGCGCTAGTGCTGGCTAGATAATGGTCTGCGAGACAGCAAGAGATTTTATAAATACCCATTTTGTATTTTTCTCAACCGTGCTGTTTCCTCTTAATTCCAATGCACCGCTGACAAAATATTATCTGCAATATTTTACTTTTATAATCAATACATTAAGAAATTAATCTACTACTTTAAAGCTTTGATTTTTATTGGAGAATAAATAAGTTTTCGCTATCAAAATATGTATAAAAGCTTTTGTAAATTAAATTACAAACACTGTGCCCAAATGTAAGAGACAAAGAGGCGATATTTTCCGCTAGCGCCTTTTTTATAGTCAATAATATTATTCATACATATCTATTTCAGGTACTTCAATCTGCAAAGGAACAACTAAAATGGTCACTGTTGAAATAACTACTTTTTAAGCATTTAAAATATTATATTGTATTTACACTGATTATTATATTTCTTGAGATAAAAATTCTACAACAGATTGTTTAACAGAATTGTTATCATTCCGTAATTTTACTTGTAGACTAAAGAAGTAATAAATTTTATCTTAAGAAAAATAAGATATCTCAAGATAAAGTTAAGAATGAAATAAAAGTCATAAACAAAATAGTTCACATCATTTATTACATAAAATATATATAAATTTGTAAAACATAAATAACTATTTATCACAATACAGCATTTTGTGTGCTGACCAAGCTCCTAGATATGATTTACATGTAACAAGTAAAAAGTTAATTAGGCCAGGCAAGTATAAATATTTTTAAGACTATCTGAAGCGCAATTCTCTTAAATATTCTCTATATATGAGCGGGACAGACGACAGTCGGATATCCAAACGTGATTTAACGATAATAAGTACAAAAATTGTCCTTCATTTCTTGTGATTTAACCATTTAAAACTTATTATTTAACAATCTCCCTGTCCAAATTCATCAGGTGTTGGCTTCGTGTTCAGTTTGGAAATTGGTTTGAAAACTGGGTTATTCTTGTCTCTCAGTAACTTAAATAACACATTTTCAGAAGTACCCACAAAACATCCGATTGAGTTGAGGCGCTGAAATGAATCAAAAATATCAAATTATTTGCGATATTAAATATTAAGCATCAAAAACATTCTCAATACAAAATATTAGGACTTTAGATAGCACATCCTTTAAACTTTGTCACTTTTAATGGAATGAAAGAAGATCTTTAACTATCACCTAATCATTTTATCCTAATATTTTTAACCTAATTGTTTTAACATTACATCAGACTGGTCCCGTGTCAGGTTCTATAAGAACTTGTGTTACGGGTACTAAACAACGGAAATACATATATTTGAATGCTAATTTATGACTCAGCGACGTGTAGCCTTTTCTATTCCTTTGGCGGGATTCGAACCCGCGACACGCTCAAACCATTAAGCCACAGAGGTCGTCGAAGTTGCTAATAAAACCATTATGTAAACCTTCACTAATATAGACAGTTCATTACTTTTAAAGTTTAGAAAATACATCACTAGATGGCTCTTTCACGAGTTTTGAAATTGCTTTGAAAGATGGATGCTGCTTGTCTCTTAGGAGTTTGAAGAGGACATTCTCAGAGGTTGTGATGATGCAGCCCAAGGATTGCAAGCGCTGAAATATGGATGTTGGTTAGTAGGGAGTGGTAAGTTAGAAACAAACAATACTGATTTTGGATAAGGTAATTGAAGTAAATTTTCCATATTACTTAAATACATATAGAAATACACATAGATGTAACATGTGACTGGATTTTTGTATTGACCAATAGTAGTAAACAATAATTTAATTTAAATAAATAAACAAATAATAATTTAATTAATGTATTACCAGTTGTAATACATAAAAAAAATTATGTATTACAACTGGTAGTAGAGGGAAATTAGCATTAAGGCGAGGAATAACCGCAACTAGCGCCACTCTTTTTAAAATAAATTTTACAATGACACAAAGATCTTATTAAAAAAAGTAATCGGTTCAAACTTTATGTAAATAGTTTAAACTAATTTATTGGCATTTAATTACAGCTCTAAATCCTATACTGTATTTACTCTCGTAAGTAATAACTAAAACGGCCGTTTTAGTTATTACTTACGAGATATAATATAATATAATATTAGTTTAACTATTATATATTACTATAATAAATTAGTTTAACTATTTACTTAAAGTTTGAACCAATTACTTTTTTTAATAAGATCTTTGTGTCATTGTAAAATTTATTTTAGAAAGAGTAGCGCTAGTTGCGGTTATTTAATACAATATTCATTGTTACACAAACTATTGTTACCTACTTAGTACATAACTTTTATTCTCATTTCATAATTTTAAAATGTCATCATGCAGACTATGCAGTAGTTGCGTTTACAAAAAGCTGAGAGAAATGAGCATTTCCAACTTAAAAGGCATAATACTTTAAAAGTATTTTTCGTCTGGGTCTAATATTGTCTACATTATAAGTAACAAGATATTTTTGCAAATGTATTAAGCAAAATGTTAAGCAGTTTTCATTATATTTAGCAATGTGTAAATCAAGATACATGCCATTATGCCACTTATCACATAATTTTAACATTGATAACAGAACAATAGTTTTCATGGGTGGTAAATTTAATTCTAAAATAGAAAATTTGGATACCCAACACAACACATTTTTTTTTTAAATCGGTTCATAATTGAGAAACCTCCTTTTTTGGAAGTCGGTTAAAAAGGACCTAGTAAAGCTGTATTAATATACCCCAAGTCCACATCAGAAGATTTTGATATAATTATCAAACGGTAATTATTGTTGGTACTTTCAAATATTTTTACCTGCAAGGCTAAACTGCGATCCATCAGAGACCGGGATGAGACTCCATCAGCCAATACATGTACAGTTATATCTTCATTCAGGAAATCAATAACTGTTTGCTCTATACACACATGAGCCTGAAACACATAAAATAATATGAATACTTAAAAAATATTCTTCTTTTGGCATATTATCCTCAAAAGTACCCAATAATTTAAATAACTATGATAATTATTGTAATTATATTTCTTGTAACTAGATAGATAGATAGATAGCAGCTGTCAGAGGCTTTCAAGTTTAAAATAGTATAATCCCCAATTGAACACTGAATTATTTTTATTATACGTTAATTATTATTACTTCAATATAACTATACTATTTGCCTACTGACTAAACAAATATGTACAATGAGAAAGAGCAATAATTACTTTACAATTCATTAGCAATAAACATAATTACTTCAATTCCAAAAAGAACAACAGATTTAAGATCGGGCAAGTCTGCCTTAAGTTGCTCCTGCAGCTCCGGAGTGTACATCGAGAACTTGGTTTTGGGGTACACCAGCTTCGCATCTTTGATGTCAATGTCTTTAATTGTATGACCAAGTCCTTTAGGGTATTGTTCAGACACATACAGAGGTATGTTGAATGCTTTAGCAGCTTCAACCTAGAAAATAATAAAGTCACAAAAATTAAATGACTAATTTAGAAGTTAAATAAATAATTACTTATATTAAAAAAGGAAATTCGGCAAGAACCAACACTAGTGTATGCAGCCTATACAATTCCTTGTGGTCCCTATATCTTTGCTAAATTTATATCCAACCAGATTAGAAGCCTCTTGAATCCAAACAAACAAACAAAACATTAATGTTAAACTATCTGTTGTTTATACCAGTTTATAGGGTGTTGTATGTATATACAAGTTTATAGGGTGTGAAAGGTGAACAGTTGTAATTGTAATATTAATGCTACACGCTAACCCACTCTTTAAAGCCTTGAAGAGTATAATTTCAATAAGGAGTTTGAATTGTTATAAATTGTGGGTTTATTGACCTTTATAACTATTAGCCCGATCAAGAATACTGGTAGAATCAAACTTTAATATTCAATATATTGACTACTAAGTAGGTATGCATAAGTACTTACCATTTTGTTTGCTACTTTTACAATATCTCCGAAATGTTTGATATGCGGTCTAAATGTTTCTTGCAAATCACAAAGTAGGAAGGCAGTTTTATGTGCATCTAAGGCACCTAGTTTAAGGATATTACGCGCCATTATAGTATTTTAAATGAAATATTTTATTTGCAAATAAATAACGTAAATATGGAAAATCTGCCCGATAAACAAAATGAACTTTGCACACAGGCTCAGGCTCTCAGCTGATTTTATGACATTTGATAAACAATTATAAATGTCACTTTTTTTTTTTTGGTTTTTGGCACTGACACTTGTAAATGTCACTTGCAATGCTTGACAGATATTTTTTTTCAATAAGTAGGCATAGCATAAAGCTATTGTGTGTGCGATACAGTGTCAAATTGTAAAAAGGGTGGGGATATAATATTATTATTATTATTTTTGTTTCAAATTTCAGTTCTTAATCGTTTAGTCAAATATGAAACATAAAAACAACAATGAAATATTTTCTTAAGCTCGTCAAACCATAAGATGTCTTTTTAATACCGTTATTTTTTAAGTTTACAGTTTACTTTAAAAATTGTAACATTTTGTAACAATACATCATTTAAATTTCAGCAATAAAAATGAATCAAACAATTACGTATATTTTATTATACTTAAGTTTTTTATTGCCACCTAGTGGCGAGTAGCTGAACTTTTAAACCTTGGTGTGGTGTTTTAGTACTGTATAAAGTGCTAGATGGCGCTTATAATATCATAAAATAAAGTATAAAATATTAATATCTTAATATTAATAAAAAAAAAAAAATATAAATATTGTATTTTGCCTTTTTGGCTTTATAAATTTTAAATAACAACAGACAGTGTACGTAAATTGCATTGTATTTATATGCACTGTAATTGAAATACCGACTACAGTTGTATTGTTGCCATCTAGTGGCAACAAGTAGAACTGGTTTTAATTGTAGCTCCCTATTTTAATTTCATTAAATAAACGTAGATGGCGTCCTTTGAGCAATTTCAACATATTATTTTGTTATCTAACATTATTATTTAAATCTAATCAATGTCGGAAAATATTATGATTTATGATAATAATAGTCAATCAAAATGAAGCAAAATTTGCAATAAAGTGCTCTCATCTATCGACCACTGTCGTCATCACGGCATTACCGTCATACATTCTTCGTCGTCATCAACTTATGATTCTTAATATTATGATTGAATTAAGGTGGGCAATATTTTTACTTGCTTATGACAATAGGTACGAGAGTCGCACAAGAAGGTCGCAGGCAAGTTGCAGGGATTCGATCTCCGAACTTGATGTCAAATCCCATACATTTTGTTTTCGAACTTCGTAAGTTATAATTGCGATGTCATCTTGAATCGGGGCTCTGCACCCTCAGTTCGCTAAATAACACGTGAATGCGTATGGCACCTAGCGAAGCTTATGTCAAATTTCATACATATTGTTTCGCGAACTACGTAGCTGATAACTGCGATGGCATTTTGAATCAGGGCCCTGATGCTGTGGACGGCCTAGCTGGAACGACGACAATGAAACCCTTTTATTTTTAATCTTTTTTATCTATGAACGCTTCACACCACGTCAATCTGGCCCCGTGCTAAGTATCCGAAGAAGTTGTGTTACAGGTACCAGACAACGGAAATATATTTAATACTTTTTATACTAAAACAATACACATATTTAAGATTTTGATTATAATATACACAAATTTAATACACATCCATGACTCAGGAACATTAAAAACTTTTTGTTCCTTCGCGCCAACGCGCTCAACCACTACGCCACGGAGGTCGTCAAGTATTATTTTCATATTCCTATGATAATATTAATAAGCTCCCACCGATTTCAGTGTCGGTGGTCGGTTTCGTTGATGGTAGGCCAGCTACGCAGGAGTTATTTTTAAAGTGCCCACGTGTGTGCACATAACACTAGGTTACTTTCTCCCTTTTACTCTATTGTCGTGTGTGATGATACTCAACACGACTGGCGAGAGAACTTTTTACATGTCCTTCCGACGCATGGATCATCTTTGTTGTCAGACAATCAGGTGGTCAGCCTGCACTGTCCTAAACTCTTAACCAAACTTGACAACATTTTTTATTGTTCCAACGCGGGAATCGAACCCACGACCTCAGAGTCCAGAGCTAGGCTTTAAACCACTAGATCACGGAGGCTCTAGCCTCTATTTATATGATCTACTTTAGGTAGGTTTATAGATAATTATGTTAGGATCAGCTCAATGCTCAGTGGTTGAACAAGTCGTGCTCAAGACAAAGGTCGTGGGTTCGAATCCCGCTAAAGACACAATTTTTCTGGGTAATAAATAAAATAAATAGAGTCCGACCGAAACTGGTTTTCCGGCCGAAACCGAAACCGAATGTTCGGCCGGGACTTCAGTTTCGGCCGAAACCGAAACTGTCGTGGTCAAGTTAAAATTCCTTAAAATACTGCTGAAATTTGATGCATTTCACCCATTATTCTGCATTAATTAGGGCATGAAATGGAAACACATGATATTAGGTTGGGGAAAAAGTTTCTTCGCATTTTATATAAAAATTCAAAAGGTTTTTTTATATTTTTGTAATAAAATTATAAATTGTTTCTAATTTCTTCATTAGAATCACTAATTTAAACAATAAGAAAAGCAAATGAAAATCTCACATTTACCTACTCGTATTTTGAATTTGGAATTGTCTTCTGGTTTTTATATAGTTTATTTACAATTAACTAAAATATATAGGTGTCATTTTGTTCGATAACTTTTTGCTATGTTGTTGGTAGAAACATATCCCAATTGCTATAAAAATTTTGGGGCTTCTGAATTCTGATGAAAAAACTGGGACAAGTGGTTTTGGCAGTCCTCATGTGATGTCAACCTGACACTGCGTAAGGAATTCTGCAGCGTCCGAAGCAGGTGGAAATCTGAAGGTGCAAGGTCAGGACTATACGGCGGATGCATTAACACCTCCCAGCCAAACTCCCGTAATTTTTGCTGAGTGGCTAAAGATGTGTGAGGTCTAGCGTTATCATGGTGAAAAACCACACCCCTTCTGTTGATTAATTCCGGCCGCTTTCCCTCAACTTCTTGCTTTAATCTCATCAGTTGTTCGCAGCTCAGTTTAGAATCGATGGTCCTGCCTGGCCGTAATAGCTCATAATGACACAGCATCATCTTGTTGCATCAGTTAACCCGGGTTTAGCTACAGTCTGTGAAGCATAAGTTTGTCCTTAACAGAGCGACGTGCATCTTTGATATAAAAAAATTGCGGATTGAAAACGGTTATACCAAATTTTGCGCTACTCTCATACTGCATTTGGTCCATAAGCATCAAAATTTTTTTTCGCGGCTTGTGTTGCATTTTTACCTTTACTGTAATAAAATTTTAAAATGTGTCTAAAATTACTAATTTTAACAATAAAAAAACATATGAAAATCTCACATTTACCTAGTTTGAATTTGGAAATGTCTTATGTAAAATTAAAACTTTTTAATGATTCCAAAATCAGCCAGATACGATTTGTAGGTATAGCCCAAGAGATTTTATGACAAGTTAATACATACTATAATGCGAAAAGACTTTTTTTCCAACCTAAACAAGTTTGTTGTAATCATTTATTTAATTAAATATAAAAAAATATATATTTTATTTTTTAATCTAAGTTCTCATAGCGAAATGTTTGTAACTTTTGTTGCTACTGAGCTATCCATGAAAATTCGCGAACAGGAATTTACACGCCTTACTCTCTAAACTGATTCAATTTTGATTGAGAAGAGAGAACGAAGTTAGGCGAGCGTGCACGATAACTTCCGAAATCAGTTTCGGTTTCGGTAAAGTTTCGGCCAAAATTTGGCCGAAACCGAAACTTCCGCCGAAACTTGAATTTTAGCCGAAACTCGGCCGAAACCGAAACCGAAACCGAACTTTCGGTCGGACACTAAAAATAAATAAAAATATTTTATTTCAGTAAGGCCGCCAATTTAAACAATTTTTTCTATTTTCATAAATATAATATTATCTAATTTTATTTCCAAATAAAGAATTATTCTTATTATTATAGAAAAATCTCAGCAGATATTAGGTATGTACCCCGTACCACAAGATATTATTTATACCTAGTCAGCACGAGGATATTGCTAATTGCTGTGGAATGAAACGCAACATAATATAATAATATAAATTAATAATATCTATCTATGGGCGCTTCACACCACGTCAATCTGGTCCAGTGCCAAGTATTCGAAGAACTGGTGTTACAGGTACCAAACAACGGAAATAAATATATTTAGATAATACTTTTATACTATACACATATTTAAAATTTTTATTATAATATTAATACACAAATTTAATACACATCCATGACACAGTAACATTTTTTTGTTCCCTCGGCGGGATTAGAACCCGCGACCTCTCGTTCAAGGACGGAGGTCGTCAAATGAAACGTCGATATTATGTTCTATTATTATTTACTTTCTTAAGTGTCTCTCACCATTCTCGTATGAAATGACAGATAAATGTGTGAAACACGAAATTTTCCAAAAGACTGTTAACAAAACTATAAAAGCAACAACATATTTTTTCTATGCCTCAAATTCGCGACCAATAAAAATAATGATAGCCTAATTTTCTATACATTTCTCCGTTATTACTATTGTTTTATGTGTGCCGTCGTACAGGTAAAAGGTGTTTTTGTAAAAGACCTTCCCGCGCGGCGCACGACTGTTGTCAGGGCGCCATGTTTTTTTTTCTTTTTTCTGCGGCCGTGTTTAGGATAGAAGACCGCCGCGGGCCAAACAGTCAGTCAAAAGTCACGCGTTCGGAAACGAACCTGAAAAAATATAAAAGGGTCGTGTGCATCGATATAACTATAGGCGCAGGTGAACAAAATATAATATGCTTTATTTTTTTTAACCTTGACACTGTATGATAACATTTTGTCTCTGTTTAGACAGTCTATTAAACCGTAGTCATCAAGCTACGCAAGAACAGTGACGTTCTGTTCCTAACAATGTAAAATGTAAAATTAATCAATAAGTATTAATAGTCGTTATACGTTAGTAAGGTCCGATTTTTCAATAGTCAGTTAACTTTTATCTGTTGATTAAACATGTGACTTTGAAATTTGTTCCATACAAAATCTGCCAAAGTCACATATTTATTTCTTAGATAAAAGTTATCTGACGATTGAAAAATCGGCCCTAAGACTAATAAGTTTAATCATAATTTTATTATTATATATATATTTTTCAATTCGATGATTTTAGAAGTTCATTAGAGAAAGACTAGTCTTAAAAAGGGTCTTAAAAAAATTAAACTAAAAAAGCACAGGATGAGTCTATGGTCGAACGTCGATGGCGGTGAATGATATAGTTTTTTTTCCAAAATTAGAGATTCGGAGAGGAATATGTTAGAGAAATTGCGTGCGCGCCGTAATCATACGTCTGGTACTCCTGACTTTTCGGAAGAAGGTGGTTTTTTTATAGAGAGCCTTCAAATTATACCCCCAGGCTGGGTGTTTAGGATCTAGTAGGTACCTGTTGCGAATTTGCACGCTTTTGATTATTCCTAATAGATTTATATCTTCCTAGCTTTTGCCCGCGGCTCCGCCCGCGTAAATACAGTATGCCAATTGCAACAGGAACACTGCACTTTTCCGGGATGAAAATATCAAACAAACTATAACTATAACTAAGTACCTATGACAAATTTCATTTGAGACAGACGTTTTCACATTTATAATATTATTATCTAGTATCCCGTTCCTACTTCGTTGAGCATACAAACCGTTTAAACCTTCTCTGGACTTCCACGACCATTTCAAGACCAAAAATAGCCGAATCGGTTCAGCAGTTCTCGAGTTTTAGCGAGACTTACGAACAGCAATTATTTTTAATTATAAGAAGAAGAAGAGAGAATATATGAAGAAGAAGAAGATTGGTAATCACTAATCAAGAACTATCGTATAACAGTCATGATCTCCTTAAACCAGAAAAGAATTAATATAGGTAGTTCTTGTTAAGGTCTTGGTTACCGGAATGGAGTGGTTTAGAACTTAGATGGGAGTCAGAATTAAGCAGTAGATAGATAAACGATTACCTACGTTTACATCAGGAGATGGAAGTATGTTTCTTTACAAGTCGTATGTTGACTACATTATAATAGTATACTTACCTAGTGCCTCGATCTAATAATAATAATAATATCTATGGACGCTTCACATTACGTAAATCTGGCCCCGTGCTAAGTATCCGAAGAACTTGTGTTACAGGTACCAGACAACGGAAATATATTTAATACTTATACAATATAAACATATTTAAGATTTTTACTATATTAATACACAAATTTAATACACATCCATGACTCAGGAACATTTAAAACTTTTTGTTCTCTCAGCGGGATTCGAACCCGCGACCTCCGGGTCAAGAGCCAAGCTCTGAACCACTAGACCACGAAGGCGTCAAATAGATTACATAGATTACATGAAAAAATATAAACACTATTGATATTAAATTGTATAAAATATCTAGTGATAGATAATAAATGTAGTAAATATCCCCAAAAAATAAACACAAAATAACCTAATGTCCCGCGTATAGAGTCGCGGACAATAGTAAGTATTGCGTATGTTTTTTAACATTATAAACCTAAAGTCCACCAAATGTTTATTTATTTTATGTAAGTACCTACCTAAAAAGAGCATCCCATCATTTAATACCTTCTTCGCCATATTTCTATAATATAAAAATGCTGCCGCCAAACAATTAAAGCGGGCCCTCTGGAATACGTAAAGCATCTAATGACTGTAATTATAAGCGATTTTATTATAAAAAAAAAACAACGTCAAAGCACGGGCCGTGCCGCGGGCGCGCGTAGATGGCGCCACTGGCTCCGTTTTTAGCGGGAAATGTTTATGGCCTTTTAGTTTTTAGGTTATAAAATATTATTGCACGAGTTAATTTTAATGTTCAATTAATGTTTGTTGGATTCTGAAAGCGTTTTTAACTATAAAGTACTAATGGATTAAATAGAGACAGTTAATTTCCGCATACATAATACATAATAAATAGGCTGTACAATAATTCAGTGATAATACTTTAGGGTGTGCATGGATCCCGTAAATATAGATAACTAAAAAGGTACCAGCGCTGAAGGATATACTTTAAAAAAATTGTGTGGGCAAGTTTATGATGTTGGGGCATTTCTCATAGAAACATGAATGTCAAAAGCACGTCTTTCAGCGCTGGTACTTTCACAGTATACTCTACACGCAATAGAAGGCACATACACACTCTAAAGTATTATCACTCATTTATTTTCCACCTTGTATGGTTAGATTTCAATCATAAGTTAGCTATTCAAATTTGATTACTACCCTAGAGGCCTGGGATTCTAGGCTACATATTAAAACTCTGTGGTAATTTCACATAGGTACCAAAATGCGCTCTTATCAAAAGCTTTGACTATCCGGTTGTTACACAATATTTATTCTCTAAGTTTGGGGCTGAGAAGACGAACAAAATATTAGTGTCTTGTATGTAACAATTTTGCCACAAATTATCAATTAATCATCTTAGGGTTATCGCTCATTTGAGACACAACTAAAGACAGACTTGTCTCACAAACAAGCCTATCTTAAGACAAATAACACCTACAATTTTAAGACAGTTATGTTTGTCGCTCCTAGATAGATTCGTTAATAAGACTTTCATGCCTTAAGACTGTCTTGTTCAAAACGCTCGCTCAGTCGGTAAATGTACCACTTAATACCCGAATAAATATCGCTAAAATCCATTACTTAATTAAATTATCCCTCCTTTGTTCCTTTGCCGCGGGCGTTAGAAAAAATAAAAAAATAAAAAGTCAAGCGGAAAGCCTCGGCGCCACTGACACTTGGATTTTGTAGATCTGCCCCGCCCTCGGCGCCGAAGCCGAGTAATGGGTACTATGGCGTTCTCTTTCAATGGAATATATTTGAATTAAGGCATTTCTTATCTCTTATAAGAGCAGTAGTGTAATTGCCCACGCAGTACCTTTATGGTATTGCGTGGGTATCAGCAATTAGGGTTGGGTTAGGTTAGTAGTTTCAAGAACAGCGGGCTTAGCATGACCACCGCGTAGACTTCTAGTTCCCTAGAAGTCTACGCGGTGGTTATAAAATATTAGTTATTAACTGTCTATAGGTACTTCCGTACCTATAGACAAATAATAATTATAGCTTAATCCCACTGCAAACTCGTCAACATTTCTTGGTAACCATATTGTCTACATTTGACAGAGGTGCACACAATTTGAGACTCAACGTATACTGATTTCTAGGATAAATTCCGACATATCTAGAAGAAATATTTCTACACGTAGTTGTCAAAAGAAGACAGTAAAATCATCGTTCGAGATCGTGTTTAATCGCCGATGAAATAGAAAGGGAACGATATGTACCTACGCTTCGATCAAGATCGAAGTACCAAGTACCAAGGAACCTTACCATAAGAACTCGATTGCTACAATCGGTATTAACATTTCTATAAACCTATTTTATATAATCTTTCGTAGACTATTCCTGTCTAATATTTAGTTCTTTGGCAGTTTCACGTTTCATCATCATTATACTAAATACCTATTATAGTTGGACTTCTGAGGCCTTACTGATTCGATTTTGATTCAGATTCGATCGTGTCGCGTACTCCCGAATTAATTGACTTTTGTTTAGCAAAAAGTTACGATCTAATTATTTTCTTTATCCTGATTAGGTTCAAAGTAATCCACCAAATAAAATACCAAACACCATTAAGATCGAACTGATTCGATTCTCGATTGTGTCGGTAGTAACTAGTAGGCCTGCAGTACTCCAGAACTTCAATTTAAGCGAAATAACATAATATTATTATTATGTTTTTAGTACATAAAGGAAAAGTCATTTACGTGAGTCAAATTCTTAATTTAAAAATGGAATAACTAAAAGGTGGGCTTACATTAAAATAGCTAGTATAGGAGCATTCTTTCTTGGTCTTCTAATGATTAGTGTAAATGAAAGTTTTCAGTGTTTATATATCAACATACGACAGATGAATGAAATAATGCTCTAGGTCTGTCTACACTAAAATAATGATAGAGTGGGCGTAGTATGAGCATTCGCTCGTCTAACCTAACCTAAATATATTGCACGCACAGGTGTAACCGTTGCCTAAAACTTTTTGCTCTGAAAAAAAAAACACTAATTTTATCCCGCGAAATCTATCAAACGCTACCGAAAGGCTGTATAATTTTATAACCTAGATTGTATCGCGATGAATCAGCCAGTACTTGGAACCGCATT
This sequence comes from Celastrina argiolus, assembly GCA_905187575.2. Taxonomy (NCBI): domain Eukaryota; kingdom Metazoa; phylum Arthropoda; class Insecta; order Lepidoptera; family Lycaenidae; genus Celastrina; species Celastrina argiolus. The sequence continues at coordinate 4,738,044 of LR994579.1, read as the reverse complement.
TAATTAGAAGGTATAATACCATTTGTTAAGACCTGTCGATTCCAACTGGGGCGTAGACTTCTGGCTAAGGAAGTGTTTTCTGTGAGAGCCATGCTGCGGCACGATTGGGTCGGCTGTCTTTGCAAAACAGGGCCTCAGAGTAGAGACGATGATGGTTATGGTCTTAACATCAGGGGAAAGATCTGATCGTTTGTCTGTTTTCCATATTGTGTAAATGCTAAGTACCTAAAAAGTCCTCAACACTAATTTCTTTGCGAGCTATAATAAATATCTAGTAGATATATCTAATTGGTATCTACGCATTAGAAAAGTTTCCGAAAATGAATTTTATCAGGATTATTACCTACATTACCTACACGTAGGACGAAATAAAGTGAAAGTGTTATTATGCTAGAAAGAGGCACACGAAGTGTGCAAGTGAGAGAACAAAACATTAAAATGGCCGCTTAAATCAGAGGTATTCTTTTGTACAGTTACCTATGAAAATCAGATCCAGAGATTGTAGAAATAATTAAAAGTTAGACGCTGTTGTCCGTGGGGTGTCGAAGTATGAATTGTATCCCATCAACCAGACATGAAATGGATATGAAATATCGGATATGGATATTAAATTATTTCGGATTATCCGTTTGTTTCGGATAATTTCGGTTACGGACATTAAATTTTGGTTTCCTTTTTACAGTAGCATAACTTTTATTTCGGAGTAGAGATATAGTTTCGGTTACGGTTACGGAGCACCCTAACATTCCTGCCAACATCTTTCTCTTGTCGTAAAAGGCGATAGAGGGAACACAATATACTTACTTATTATCCGGAAATGGGCCGCAGGTTTTTCGCGTACATTATTATTATTTAACCATGCCATGCATGACAAGCGTGGCAAGTATAGGTGAAAACCCCTTTAAATAGCTAGTGCTATTTTTAATTTAATTTTCAGTGTTTTAAAAAGAATCGAGAAGCCAACACTATTTTCATTTGCCTCGGTATAAAACCTTTTTTGGAGGGCATATCATTTTTTTTTAACTGCAGTGGTATAAAACCTTTTTCGAAGAGCTAAAACAATTTTCATCCGCTTCGGCATAAACCTTTTTCGAAGGGCTAGCGCTATTTTTTTAATCGGAGTGTACAAAAATAGACGGCTTCAATCACGTCTGGCGAAGGAAACGCGATTGTTTTTACGTCTTCGACAACTGACGGCACCACACTACGTGGTTTTATATTGCGTTTAACTTCTATGAGGAAAATAAAACCATAGTTATATGGTCCAGTTAGACCTACTAACTTATGTAGGTAATGTACTATGTAGGCTATAATATTAATGAGTGATATTAGGATGTGTAGGTATGGGTCCCGTATATAGAGTTTACTGAAAAAGTACCAGCGCTGAAAGAGTTACTTTTTTTTAAATTATTGTATGGGAAAACTTTTGATGGTGGGGCATTTTTCATACAAACATGAAAGTCAAAAGACATTCCACAGTATACCTACTCTACATAGGAGGCACATACCTACACACGCTAAAATTCTCATTCATTAGTGTTAACTAAATCATAAATTATGCTAGTAACTGTAAGTAGATCAGTAAACTGGCTAGGAATAATATGCCTGTAGGTGGTATATGAAACTAATACTGTTAAAAAGAAACGAAAGATGTTAGAGCTCTCTCCCTCTAGACAACCACTGGACGTCTACCAACAGAAGCTGTGGTCCCAACATGGAGGATCACTCGCCTAGGTGACCACCACTTTGACGCAGGCCATAATAGTCCGCTAGCGAAGGTGGGTCATGGGGTGTCTTATAGACTACCTAATCCAGAATCCAGACAACTGGAAAAGAACACTCAAAAAAGAACTCTGGATTAATGCAATAGAGTTATAAATTGAGGAAGCGATGAGTGTATTGCGATGAGTATATATAATGTTAATGTAAATTTGACAACTCGACAGTGATTTTTCTCCGGCTGTTTAAATCCCGAATCTTAATAAAGCCCAGCCTGAGCTCTTAAAATGCGATAGTTGGCTCACTGAAGATTTAAAAACAGCAATTCTTATGTACTTATATTTTAATATTCAAAGTTAAATTTAACTGCTACAAAACTCGACCGTGTGGTCCGCGCATGCGTGCTACGCGCCCTGTCATTATACGCGGAGCGGCGCAGACGCAAATTACGTTACACGTGATACATACATATTATATACAATTATACACCGGCTATGTACCTGCACGCAACGCTTTTTGTATTGTGTTTGCTGTGGTTTGAGAACGGAATGGCTGCCGGCCGGTTCCATTTTTAAATTTAGCGTTAGATTTTTTTTACGTTTGAGCAATGGTACAATAGCGTGTATCGTAATGCCAATTTTTGATATTTTTTTATGTAATAAAATTTTACAGCAGCAAAATCAAAAACAGAAAGTAGAGTTACAAACTTTACTTTCTGTTAATTATAGGCGGCTTCTATTAAATTTTCGGTAGGCGATTCAGTTTTATTTTTCGTGTTCAAATGGAACATTTAAGTTTTGAAATTTGCGGTATTCTAAACTGTATAGTATAAAAATAATATTATGCACAGATATTTTTTATCTAAAATCTTGTATTTTTTGTTTTGTATTGAAAACCATTGAAGCCTCATAAAGTTGTAACGTTGAAAAGGAGCGCCATTTTATTTGCTTCATTTGACGCAACTACGTTTACCGTTTTAGATAATCCTATTGTGTTTTGAATATTTGTAAATAAAATCTAACTGTCTACTTTATTATTGGGTAACTTTATTCAATTTAAGCTACTTGTCTTGAGTCACAAAAGTAGGTATTATAAATAAAACTAGATCTCTAAGTTCATAATACTTCATAATATTAATAAAAAATTAAGGTTTCAGCTAATAGAAACCAAAGTAAAAACAAAAAAGTTGCATTCGAAAATTATTAATCTTTGTTACCAAATGTCACGCAATGGCGCGAAGATCACACGCAGCTACCTTTTTTTGAAATATGGATTTCTTTTAGAATTTTAATATTGAGCAACCTTACATTGTGATTTTGCACATCAATCATCTCGCATTGTCGGTCTCGACAGGAGTTCAAACCATTTCTCTCAGAGAAAGCGCACCGACACCGTCGCGAATGCCGTTTCTATTTCTAAATAAAAAAATATCAAGCCGATTTGAAATAACCGTTCCATTTTAAAACATTGAGGTTAAGAAAAAGTTTTTGTTTTAAAAATTAGAAACACGCAGAAACTTATTAGTTAGGTAGCTTAAGTCACTCGGGGCGTAACGAAAATGAGCCCTTTTCTAGAATGTTACGCCTTATCCTGGTAATCCTGATCATGATAATTCCATGACTCGTGGGAATTAAAATAAAGTAAACACGGGCGTCTGAATATTTTTTCAACCGTCTCCTTGCCAAAATGGCTGTGAAAATGCACGTCATCATGCACTAATGCATCTCAGTTAAAAAGGCTGGCTGTCAAATCCAATCGTCACTACTTTGTGTCGCGTCATCCACGAGTCATCCACCAACAAATGGATCCGGTAGCTGACGACTTACTCGAAATACGTCAAAACAACATAGACTTTTGATTTATTATTTTTGTAGAGAACTGTACCACAGTACATATTACGATATCATTACCTTGTTCAGTCACAAATTACTTATATGCCAAAATTTTCATGACAATAGTATGTAAAACTTAGCGCCAAAATGTTAGTTAAAATGTTCTGTCATACTAAATAATAATTAATAAGCATAATTATTATTCTTAAAAAATTTAGCACGTGTCGGTTGTAAGTGTTTGATTAACCGTCTGTTGGTTCTGTCGATTCTGTTTTTTTTAATTAGCGGAGCTGGGTAATGGGTGGGTATTATAGATTAATTTAGAGCTTAAATAAGATAGATTATACAAATAATACGAGAAATGCCTCTCTTATCTTTCAATTTCATAGTTTTTCTCAAATCATGTCAAGAAACCATTGAACACATATTTTTAGTACAGCTTAAGTTATGATAATTATAACTGCAACAAATGCTATTGTAATACTTAAATGTGAGAGTTTGACTTACCTTATCTTAAAATAAAATAAACCTTCATACACATTATACAACCTATCTACTTACTAAAATTTAATATACTTATTATTTTTAAATTATTAATTAGCACCAGTTTTAAAGCTCTCCTAAATTTCGCCTCTACATTTACCCATCTCAATTTCTGTTGGTTAATTTTTTTGTTTACTTATATTCTTTCAGTCTTGACAAAATAAAAAATAAAAATAAAATAATATTGTTATTAATTTTACAAAACGAAAGAAAAAAGTAGACGCATTCGCAATAATTATTTAATTATTATTATGTAGCTAACGCGTCAGCCGTCAACGTCGTAAGATTATTTATCATCTACAATCACATCCATAGACAATATTTCCACTTCATAATTAAATAAACAATAAAAGTGAACGCATTTTAGTGCGCCATTAAAATAGAACATTCGAAATTTAAACTCTACACGTAAAATCATAAGAGCGGTGCCCAGGTAAGCATGTCAAGTCGTTAACGACTAACAAGATCGATTTTAATTATTTTAAAGGCAGTGTTAATTTATTTTTTTACCGGCGTTCTTTGTGTAGCGGCGCCTTTATATTTTTTCATTTGTATAATTTGTGAAATGGCATGTTAGCGCCGGTGTTGGATCTTTTTCAAATTATAAATATTCGGACGTTTCCGGTCGTTTTGTTTCTTTACGACCAGTGACCACCCAAATATATTATGACGCTAATACTCTATTAGTTCAATAATTATTTACTACACAAAAACACCTAATTTTGTCGGCTCTTTTATTTGAATGTGATCAATTATTAAAAAAATTTACCGAAAATAATTGTACTGAAAGACAGATCTAACTTTTGAAAATCTAAACAAGGTTTACTAGGTATGTACGCGTCTAGTTTTCTGAATAAAAAACCTTGCAGTATAAAACTACTGAAAGAAACATTAAGTTTTTTTTTCATCTCATCCAGCTCGCGTGTCGCAAAACGTCAGATTAAAACCCATCCAGAGAGCAATTTAGCAAAAAGTCATGTTTCCATTGAATTTCCCATAATTGTGGCGAACTGGTGAATAATATCGCCATTAATCTATTCAGACATATTACGTCGATTTGTAGCCATTTGTACAGCATGCGAATTGCGACCTGCGCGCACGCATGTTACTACAAATTTATTAGCGATACTTAGGGCTACCCTTTTTATTTATGTACAGCTACAAAGTTAGTCTATTTATTGCTGAGAAATATTTATATACTATTTTCTATAATTATTTTAAGTTATAGAGAAGTTTTAAATAATATTTTTATGCCGCCTTAGACGGCGATCGAAGTTTTATAATAAAAAAAGTATTGGCCTCGTTTTATAAAATAATTTTAATTATCCACCCAACAATGGACAATATCAAAACATTGTAATAATGGAACAACGACACAATATTGGTTTATTCGACGGTGAAATGCAACAATACGTGAAAGGAACCCCTTCTAACCCTCACTCCACCTGTGCACAAAAAATGTGCAATGAGGGTCTAATAGACCCCCCATAACAATGGATGAATAGGGTCGTTATGTTGGCAAAAAATTAGCAAAGCCGATTGTCGTTTGTGATAGAATAATGCTCGAATAAAACGCCAAAGGAACCGCTCTCGAAGGTTGACATCTAGGCTTCTTTTGATGGCGCATGGCGCTTCGGGCGAAAAGAAATGCAAAATCGATGAATACGATTAGCAAATAATACGTTGTTGCTGTCATTTAGTTTTGTTTTTTATTATTCTTCACGTCACACACGCGTTCTTAAAAGTATTGAGGGTTTAGAATAAAAGAGAGGAATTTATCGTTATATACAATTTTATGTTTCAATTAAACTTATTTAATAAATTATTAAGCTAATAACAAAGTTTTATGTTCTCTTTAGTCGCTTAAATATCTTAGAGACTTCCGTACTAAAATATAAAATCTAACATAAAATTTATTATTAATCAAGAAATTATTAACACAACATTAATAGTGAGATTATTAGTATCTTTATGCAAAAAACCCAGCTACCTGTCGTTGAGTAGAACTCAATTTATATTCGTTAGCACAATGCGTTCCGTTTGTCCGGTAGTTAATGAAGTTCGGTCGTGTTTTACGAGCTGTTTTCTCGTTTATTTATAATCTGTGACATTTATTGTTTGTTGGTCGCTCTTCAATAGAACCTTATCTATTTTATGAGGCGTGAACGGACCCTCGATTTGCAGATATACCTGTGATTTGTGAGGTTTTTTCTATTGTTGCATGTTCGATTTATATTAGGTCACAAGGACCTGCGAGAGACGGAGGGTTAAAAGCCAATTACTGTGTTACACAAATTATAATAACAAATATTAATAATAAAATCTTGAATTTTACTAAATTATACTCCTTATTTAATTGATAATAAGTATTTATAATATTTGCTATAATTATCCTGTAATATTCATATTACTTTTATTTGTATAGCCAATAGGCCTCCCATTCAAGAATCGTCTTCCACCACTAGCACCTCTCCGTCAAACATCTTTCCCGTGTCGTAAAAGACGACATTCACAGACAGACAGACAGACAGGCTGACTGGTGAGACATGTGCAATACTTACGGAGAGTACTCGGTACTCGATTCCCATTATAAATTTGTAACAAAATTAGGTACTTAATTTTTACCAAATTTTCCTTTAAATAAATGAATCATGGATACTATGAAAATTACGCGGCTAGACAAGTACCTATGCAGCCGGCGCGGCACGGCGCAGCAGCGTGCGACATCAACGTAGGTAGTACGGGCGCTATCCATGCGTTGGGTAAATAATTAAAAAAGTATTGCTCATGTCTCACCAGTCACACTGTATACAAGGTGTAAATAATGTAAATAAATAAATAAGTGATAATACTTTAGAGTATATGCCTCCTGTGTAGAGTTAACTGAAAGTACCAACGTTGAAAGACGTACTTTTGACTTTCACGTTTCTATGAAAAATGCCCCAACACCGAGACATTTTAAGTTTAGTGCATTAGATCTAAGCCCCATTTGTACCAGTCTGGGTTAAATTAATTACTCGGAGTTACCTCCTATTCTGGAATTAAATACCGAGAGTTAAATGGCGCAAGTAAGCCTGCGCTGTGTAGTTTCACCCGTCACATCATTAACTCTATGTCTATTCATATTATATATTTATTGAATATTTTTAATTATTTCACTAATAAAACACTAATAACATCTAAATTGATTCAATAAGCAAACCTCAGTTCCACGTAGAACAAATAAACAGTAAACATAAATAAAGTCCCTATTACTGGTTCTAGGAAGATTTGAGAGCGGCCAGCCGCATCAGTTTACGGCAGCTATAAACTGTTTTGTGGGCCATTTTAGTGGTACAAAACGCTAACTTTTAATGATTCGAATGAAACTAATGATATTTGGATGAAATTGAAAAAATGTGAAATCAAATATTATGTTTGTTTTAAGCTTATTTGCATGTAATCTTAATAATGATTATTCTCGTAATCACTTGCAAGTTGCAACTGTAGTTGTCACTGGTCCGGATTTTGTTATAAAGTAAAAACTTATTTTAGCGGCATTGTGTACTTTTTTGGGACGAGTAAAAAATTTTAAACTGCGTCAGGACATGACCTTACTCTCCAAACTGATTCGATTTTGATTCAGATTCGATCGTGCCGCATACTCTCGAAATAAATTGACGTTTGTTTATTTTGATAATCAATCGATTCATATGGTCGGGAGTACAAAAAGTTACGATCTAATGATTTTCTTTATCCTGGTTAGTTTCAAAGTAATACACTAAATACCAAAAGCTGTGAAAATCGAACTGATCCGATTCTCGATTGTGTCGGGAGTAAGCCGACTGAGGCCTTACTCTCCAAATTGATTTGATTTTGATTCAGATACGATCATGCGGCGTACTTCCTAATAAATTGACATTTGTTTATTTTGATTCTCAGTCGATTGATATGGTCGGGAGTACAAAAAGTTGCGATCTAACAATTTTCTTTATCCTGATTAGTTTCAAAGTAATTCACCAAATAAAGTACGAAAAACCACTGATATCGAACAGATTCGGTAAAATTCGTACTATGCTTGCTCCTGCTTTTATGTTTTTACTTCTGCCGGCACTCCCGGAGTGCAACTTTTTTTAAATATGAGGGTATTCTGAGTTTTATTATATATTTAGTAATATATATGAGAAATATTCAAGTCGACTACGAAATATTTGGTAATGATAACTTTATTATCAAATAAATAAAAGATACGATATAATAATGTGACTTTAATATCTATTGTATTATATAGTAGGTACATGTAACGATTAATATAAGAATACTCAGGTAAATAACATTTACCATATAAATCGATGTTATTGAACTTATTGATGTATGACGTCTACGTAAGACTCCACCAAAATATTTCATGGGGGGCAGTTTCCTATACTCTCCACGCTTGGCATATCCATCTGGATAATTATCCATGATGATAATGACATACATTAATTGGGTTATTGAATAAAATTTAATACTAGATTTAATTACTTTTGGGCTCATTACGTCGAAAACAAAAAGGTTTAGTGAAATCTAAAATAAGGATTAGGATAATTTTTAAACCATTTAGGTTTAAGCAATTAATTAAAAGGATCTATGTCAATTTCGCAAAACGATATTTGTACTTAGTAGGTTGGTGTAACGTCTATGTAGGGTAAACAACGTGACGTTACATTCGGTTATTCCCTTCTTATTACCACATTCTTCACAGTCTTCATTATTTTTAATGGTACTTAAAAATAATGTTTTACATTATTTGTTTACCAGGGGACCACAATATCATCAATTAAAAAAAAAACATTAAATAAACTAATAATTGTGGTACTGATATTCGCAACAACGCTAGTCAGTAGCACAAGCAGGAACAATATAAAGCTACGGATTTGTGACTTCACCAGTTCCTCCTCCTTCGTATATTCGTAACGTTACGAATACATAAATGTTCTGATGATTCTCGTGTAACCCAGTATTGGCAATTAGTTATTATTTGATTTAACCATTGTGATATCAAAGGCACTTTGTTTTGTTTGTATAGTTGGAAAAGTCCTTAAAGGTAACCTAATCGATTACCTAGTACCTACCGCACGGCAACCATGTTGGAAGGGAAATGAGAGTTGAACATGAAATATTTAATTTTATTAACATTCTAACAAAATTCTCGCGTGCAACAGACATTTACCGGGTAGTCCATGGCTAATGCAATTGACACTTAATTAAATGCGTTCTAGTGTTGCTAACACTAAAATTGTTTTGGCGCCAAAATCGATCGCTCTGTTCTCCGGCTACTAAATTCATGTCACAATTATACCGAATACAGTCGAAACAAATAACCAAAGATACAAACACGTCGCTGTGACGAAATTTTAAATATCTTTAAATATTGTTATGGCCAATTAAAGTTATTATCGATTGCTAAAACTAACATTTTTTCACCTTTAAATCGAATTAACTTTCGGTCGCGTGTCAAATGGAATTTTTTATTTTTTTACACGTCCGTTTAAGGCAAAGGGAGAGATGGTGTTGCTCTAATCGATTAGATCGTGACGAGATTTGGCTTACGTTATTTAAAAAAATTAAATATTATGTTTACTATTTTATCTACGTTCACGGTTGAACTAGTAGTAATACTAGTTTAAGCTTGTGATTTAGTCTGGATCTTTTATCCTATATTTGAATGGAATTATCTGGCCACATTTATTATTTCAGTATTTTAAATAACGTTTTGCTAGGCTATATTATTAATGAGTAATAATACTTTAGGGTGTGTATGGGTCCCGTATACCTATAGAGTTTACTGAGAAAGTACCCGCGCTGAAAGAGGTAGGTACTTTTATTTAAATTATTGCATGGGAAAATTTATGATGTTTAGGTATTTGTCATACAAACACCCTAAACTAATATCACACATTTATTTTACATCTTGTATATATACTTATATAAAAGCTAAAGGTCACCCACTCACTCACAGATTCACGAAATCTTAGAAACTACAAGTGTTATCCCATCAAATTAATGAAAAAGAGATACTGCTAGCAAACAAACGAAAAAAAATCGGCTAGGAAATCTTAATGTTATGGCGGTGGCAGCAAGTGACACTGTACCAGTACAATTTCAAGGTTTTGTAGAGTTACCGTTTAAATATTTTCTTGAAAGAAATACCCTCCCGTGGGTGTCATAGGATGCGATAGAGGAATATATTTATGCGGAAATCGGCAGTGTCGGTGGTCACCTACGTCATTCGAAGCATCATGGATCATCTTTCTTGTCAGACATGCAGGTGATCAGCAGGCTTACTCCCGACTCAATCGAGAATCGAATCAGTTCGATCTCAACGGCTTTTGGTATTTTATTTGGTGGGTTACTTTGAAACTAACCAGGATAAAGAAAATCGTTACATCGTAACTTTTTGTAATCCCGACTGAAGGTTCAAAATAAACAAACGTCAATTTATTGGCAAGTACGCGGCACGATCGAATCTGAATCAAAATCGAATTAGTTTGGAGAGTAAGATTTGGTTAGGACAATACATGATGGGCCCCATCATGCATTGTCCTAACCAAACCTGAATTTTTATTTCTAGTTGTTCCATCGATGATATTAAATAACTAATAAAGTGGAAAAAGTGCAAGTAATTTGTCTATTACTGTGTTGGCATCAAGAGCACACTTCATACTTACGAGAAGGCATAAGTAGAGTAAGAGTAAGAGAGCTCTCCTATTCACACTATCACTGCTTCAACAGCATGAACTTGAGAGCCACTCAATTTAACTATCGTTTGAATGTTCGAACGTTAACGACCTAATTAAAGATAATGCTATTTTCTATCAAAGTAAACTGAAACTCTGCTCAGTATCTATAGTGAAATATATTGCTGTTCCTGCACCTGTTTCAAGGATCAGAAAATAATTATAGATAGATGGTTATTGCCGATCTTGGGTAATTGAAATTCTAGATAAGTTTCTGTTATGTCTATATTTAAGGTATTAGGTACCCACGTCGAATTTTTGCAGCGATTCGCGCGTTCGCACTGATTCTGTCGCGATAGTGTAGCGCGTTAGTAGCAGTGTACATCGCTTCTGCAGCGAGTTGCAAATGCGACTAATCTGCGTTAGTAGCGATGCTGTCGAGCGATTACGAAAATCGCGAACTATAGAAGTCTTAAAAATAGAAAAAAAACTTCTTAGAAATAATTAAAAATCTTGGTTTCTTAGTAGAATATATAATGAATTAGAAATATGCAAGTTTATGACACCCGCTCTTTTGTTATGGGTAATTGAAATTATATATGAGTTTCAATTATGTCTGTAGGAATTTTAGGAACAAAGGACTTGATTACATTTTAGAATAAAATTGGAATAGAGCTATTTAAATGAGACACTACAGTAGTAATCACATTTTGATTAGACACATATTAGTATTCACTATTCAGATGTAGGTACTTTACTTCTGCAGCTCTTAAACATAATCAGAACATCTCAGATATTCTTTAAAAAAATGTAATCTTTGCATTAGTTACCTACCTTATAAGGTACCTATATTATTTTTCTACTTTACAAAATGTAGAGCCATGGCTACTCGTAAGTTACTTTATAGTATTTCTGATTGACTTCAAATAATGGAAGAAGGTAATACAATTTGACTGTAATGGCCGAATAATGAATCGCTAATGCTATGAGCTCCCCATTCACTGTTATTGTCACTGCATGGCGGAACAAGGAGAGCAGGTTACTTGAGAGCCACTTAAATTAACTATCGTTTCAGGCCGATAGCGGGTTTTTTTTGTTCCCCGATGAAATCAGAGGTGTGTTGACATGGCTGCGTGTATGTGTGTGTGTGCGTGCATGTCTGTGTATGTATAGTTCGTCCCTGATAAATTTAACCTGAAGGTAAACAAACCGAAAATATAGAAATTTTCCTATAATCACATATGGTGCACACTTATCAACACTTTCACAGGTATATTAAAGGATTAAACTTCATTATCCAATACATTTTATAACAATTAAACAATAATTAATATATTTAAACATCATGCGTGTGTCTGTGATGAACCGATTTAAATATCTAGTTTCTTTTGTTTCTTGTAAGTTTCTTTAGGTTATATTTTGTTTCTGACATGATCGTAAGTGTTCCTAGTCATTTATCATCACCAGTAATGTCACCGCAATTAGCATTTTTTTTTAATTTTATTTATAGTTATTTAATTATCGTCATACAAACCTCCAAAACAACTAAATAATACAAACCTCCTGAACTGCAACTGAAGCCTGCCACGCTAGCCCACTACAGTACGCCAAGCGGTCACCGCTTGGCGTACTGTAGTGAGTGTTACCGAATGATTAATTGTATAAAAAGCATGACAGCGCCAATACATTCGATAACGTTACATTTACGGAGCTCTCAAAAGTTCCTGCTTCTTCGAGTGTATTATTTGTAATACGCATTGTAAGCATGGATAATGTATTATATTAAAGTGGTACACCGTGTGATTTCCTGATAGCGTCGTCATGCTCCGCTGGTGCGTTGTTGCTGGGATGTCTTGCTCCTGTATACTACTTGGTTACTTGCTGTGAATCAAAGGACTGACGGCCGGTTATAACCTTTCCATCTTTAGCTAAGAGTTAAATAGCTATGACATCGATGGCTAGTTATATATAACTAGCTGACCCTTGCCCACTTCGTTGAGCATAAAAAGAGTTTATGATGAAATTCAACTACAAAAAAACAACGAGGAACCCGCAACACGGGAACCCGAAACCCGAAACGCGGGAACCCGGAACCCACAACTCGGGAACCCGGAACCCACAACGCGGGAACCCGGAACCCGCAACGCGGAACCCACAACGCGAAACCCTAACGCAGAACCCGCAACGTTTACGGAAACGCTGTCAAATGGAATAAATAGTATCCTATGTCCGTCTACTTGCTCTAAGCTACTTCCTCACCAATTTTCGGCCATATCGATAAAGCCGTTCTTGAGTTATATATAATTTCACTAACACGACTTACTTTTATATATATAGATGTATAGATTACTCCTACTAACATAAGCTAACGCCCGGTGAATGCTACCGTCACAGTCGGTCCAGCCGATTCGGTGATCGTTAGATGACGATGATGATGATGATGATGATGATGATGATGATGATGATGATGATGATGATGATGATGAAAAGTAGCCTAAATTAATCCTTATAACTTTAGCTATCTACCAGTGAAAGTCTCGATAAAATCGGTCCAGCCGTTCCAGAGATTAGCCGGAGCAAAGAGACACGCTGACAGACAGACAAACATTTTTTTTTAAATTGCATGTTCGTTTTCAGTAGATATCGTTGCCAATGCCAAAAAAAGAAGAAAATATCGTTTAAAATGTCATATGCATTTAGAAAAACGTTGCTAATTGAAAGTTACAAACTGACCCTTCAATTTTATTTATTTGTATAGATGAATAGATTTGGAAAACCTCCCCGATCTTGGGCCTTGGACCTGGACCGTCTATAGGACTGCGTTTCCACTGACGCGGAGCGGGTGGATAGGAACTTAGTGGTGCCCAAGCGAAGCGGAGCGGAGATTTCGAGCATAGTGATTAGTCAATTCGTGTACCGCAAGCTCCTGTCCGCCTCGCCCTGCGTCAATGGAAACGCAGTTTAATGTCTATAACGTCCAATGGTTGTCATGGTAACAACATTGTTTACAAATGGGAAACAAAATTATGAAATGCTATAAATACCGTATTTATATCAGCTTAAACTATTTGGATTAATATTTTTGTTAATCCAAATAGTTTAAGTTTATGTAAATACGTTATTTATAGCATTTTATAATTTTTATTTTCCATTTGTAAACAACGTTGTTACCATGACACCCGTGTCATATAGACTGGCAACGACGTAAATCGATCAAGTCCGTGTTCAAACCCCGTGTGACCAATACGTTTATTTTCTTCTTTTTTCTAATTTTCTGCTTATTTTTTTCAACATTTTCTTTCATAATAACCTTTTCATGACAATAACGAACATACTGTAAAAAAAATGCGAAATCGGTCAAGCCGTTGTCGAAGCGCACACGATGTAAGAAATTTTGAAGGTTGGTTTTTTACACTTTGGGCTACATTTTTGGGGTTTTAGTAAGGAACCCTATTTTTGTTGAAAATATAATAGCCTATGTTCAGCGCTAGGAATGTAGCTTTCCAACGGCGAAAGTATTTTTCATATTGGTTCAGTGGTTTCAGAGCCTATTCCATTCAAACAAACAAACAAACAAACAAACAATCAAATGTTACCTCTTTATAATATTAGTATAGATAGATAGATCCCCGGTGGGCGGTTTCATTAAAATGAGGCCAACAGGAGTTATTTTTATAGTGCCCAAGTGTGTGGGCATTGCACAGAAGAACTATCTATTCCATTACTCTTATAGCAGTAGGATGGATAACAGACACGACTGGTGGGAGACGAGGTGCAGGACCGATTTTTTACATACCCATGCGACGCATGGATCATCAGACATCAGGTGACCTTTTTTTTTTTTTTTTTTTGTTTTCGCAAGGGAAATGCATTACGCATCCCCCCGGGAGGGTCCCCGAGGGGTATGTGGGACTCCCGGCTCGCTACGGCCGGTTTACCCACTAAAACCACTTGCGGATTGCCATCAGCCGTTATGTTGGGTGGAGTGCCTGGATCTGTCTAAACACAGGCTACTCCTCCCTCGACCGGCCGGTTCACCTCTACAGGGACCGGACTTCCATCAAATTAAGAGAGCGCTCCGGCAAGACATCAGGTGACCTAACCTAACCTTACAAACAATAATATTTTGATGTTCCAACGCGGGAATCGAACTCACGACCTCCGAGTCGAGAGCCAAGCTCTAAACCACTAGACCACGGACGTTATGATCGCTTGTTATACAGTTTGTAATAGTTTATACAAACTGTATAACATCGATATTTAATCTTAATATTATTGTATCTACGTTGTCTGTGATACTACTTATACTACCACCTCTCGCGCCTCCGTGGTCCAGAGGTTCTGAGCTTCGCTCTTGACGCTGAAATCGTGGGTTCGATTCCCGCGTTGGAATAACAAAAAATGTTGTTTTCAAGTTTGGTTAGGACAATGCAGTCTGATCACCTGATTGTCTGACAAGAAAGATGATGCATGCGTCGGATGTCCTGCGACTGTTCTGTCGCCAGACGTATCACTTTACCGTCCCACTGGGTTATGAGAGAAAAAGGAAGAGAGAGTGTCTTTGTGCATTGCGCACACACTTGGGCACTAGAAAATAACTCCTGCGTCCAAGCTGGCCTGGTTTTAATAAAACCGGCTACCGACACCGAAATCGGTGAGGGGAGCTATTATTATTTTTATACTACCACGGCATGGTATGAATGTAAATGGATCCGTAGACGGTACCACCGAGGGCTGTCGTCTGCCTAAGGATCTAGAGGGCTAGATCTCCCTAATGTCCGGGGAACTCTTGGCGAAGAAAGATGGCAGCATAGCCGTCATCTATAATTAGATGATGCCCGATGAGGCAATACGGCAGCGGGGTTGTCGTAGTATAGCAGTTCCCATGTCCCCGCCATAGTTATATACCATAGCCCGGTTAGTCCCCGAACCGGTGGTAGGTCATCATGTAGGACAATTCTAAAAGTGTTAGTAACTAACCTATTTGGAAATAAAAGATTTTTCATTTTCATTTTCATAAAGCGTGAAGACATCGGGGGATTTTAGATGGTAAACTCAGACTTGGCGACTCTCCCCCGGGGTATGCGCAATGCATTTCCCCTGGAGAAAAAAAAGGTAGCTACCAAACAAATGAATCAATTTTGATCTAATTTGTAAGCTGATGTGAATTACGGCGTTCTTATCTAACTCTATCTATCTAATAATCAGCTCGCTTACTACCAAAACCGGCCAAGTACGAGTCATATTTAACAAACGGTTCCGTAGAAAATGTTAATATCAGAGATGCCCACCCGCCTGCCTCTTATACTAACATTTTTACCTCGCCTCATATAAAAGGTGTGTTAATAATGTAGGGTGTGTGTGTGCTATGTAGAGTGTACTGTGAAAATACCAGCGCTGAAAGACTTACTTTTGACTTACACGTTTGTATGAGAAATTCCCCAATGTCATACATTTTCTCGTACAATAATTTAAAAAAAGGACCTCTTTGAACGCTGCTGCTTTCTTAGTAAACTCTATATATACGGGACATATACACCCTAAAGTATTATCACTCATTAATATTATAGCCTGTATAGACTTTCCTATGTTTTCAGTATTTATTTTTATAGAGGCAAACATACATCGTGAAAGTTTAAGCTGTCACGGTTATGGTTCAGGCTGGTGACAAACAAATGGACAGACACCTAAGTCTTTGTTATAGAGTTTAGTTTTTCCCTTTGGGTACCGAACCCTAAAATTACGGTTCATGAGGGTTTATTACTTTTTAATATTATACAGGTTTGCTAGTAGGTCTTTACTTACCCCTATGACCTATTGGGTTCGATAATCTCTGCTTAGAGTGCTTAAAGTATATCTACTTCTATTGAGAAATATTGGTGAGTATTGTTTGTTTATGCGTTTATTAAAATCAATACAAAGGCTTATGGCGTGTTTCAACAAGCAATGTTAAAGTTAATCCTTCGTTAAATATCATGTTGTTCCTCTCGTATTTCCTGTCAATGAATGAGATGGCATGGTATTTTAATATGGCGTTAACTTTAACATTGCTTGGTGAAACACGGCCTTAGGGTGTGTTTCACCAAGCAATGTTAAATTTAATCCTTCGTTAAATATCATGTTGTTCCTCTCGTATTTCCTGTCAATGAATGAGATGGCATGGTATTTTAATATGGCGTTAACACTAACATGCGTTGGTGAAATCGGAACTTAGTGTCAATTTTACCAACACGTATTAAATTTAATCCTTCATGTTATCCCTCTCGTATTTCCTGTCAACGAATGAGAAGGCATGGTATTTTAACAAGCCGTTAACTAACAAGCGTTGGTTAAATCGGGACTCAGACTACATACCGTCATTAGTTTTAATAACCATTTTAGTAATTACGATAACGTTCGCTAATTGACATAGCGCTATACATTTTTGATTTGAAACTTGAAATCGTCATCCTAATTGGCGAGGACATCTTAGTTAAAGGACCCTAATTCAATATGCCAACGCTTTTATGACTTGCGAAGTTTGAAAGCAAACATTTATGGGATTACACATAAGGTTCGCTAAATGAGAAGCGAATTCGTATATGACTTTACATTTTGTACATTTTGGTTTTCGAACTTTATAAGTGATAATAGCGATGAAAACTTGATACGGACCCTGGTTGGTAACAAACTTTGAATTACTGCAGTTGTATTCATTCACACCTTTTTTTTTTGATGTCGCAAGATATATGCGTTAGGCATTCTCCAGGGAGGGTCCCCCAGGGTATGTGGGACTTCCGGCTCAATACGGCGGATTTACCCACTAAATAGTATTCATTCACACCTGCCTACCACCATAATAATTCCCTTAACATATTCTTATAGAACTTATCTATAAACTTATTTAGATAAGTTTGTACCGGTGGCAAAGGGTTGTTATTCTTCAGTGTTCGCCCTAGCCTGTAGGTATACTAGGAATTTGGATGGAAGTCTTCAAAATGCATTGGTTAAGTGAAGCCGGAGGGTATGGAATTATAGAAACGCCACGACACTGGATCAACATATCATCTATATCTTTATAGATGATATATATCGATATTGATTATAGATAGGTATAATAAATGTGTTAAGTATGTCATGTACTTTTACCTTGGCAATAGAACTTGACAAAGATTTTACTATTGTTATGTTCACAAACTAGTTATAAAAACAATGGTAAAATACCTATTTAAGAAAAATTGCCTTTAACGTTTTGGGACTGATCGATAGTTAGTTTAGGTAAACATACAGCGCATAGTTTAGCTAAGTTTTATGTTTTTGAAGAAATTTAATTAGTAATATAGTTATTGGATACAATAATTATTATAATTCAAAAATAATTTAAATTGAAATTTCTTAAAATGTTAATCTAATGTAATAACACCCCAACAATTTGTCACGCCACTCACATTACTACGACTCTACAATCTATATAATAAACTATTATTGAAAAAAATATTACTAATTTGAATAAAATTGTTATACTAAATCTTAATACTCTACCTGTATTTATTGTAATTGTTTATTGCATTTGTTGTAGGCAATTTTACCTACCTATCTAGTAAAACCTTATAGTTAGATATACTTACCTAATTTAAGGTAGGTATTCTTTCTCCTTCATTCTTTGTGAGCTTTTTTATTTTATTGCAATATATTGCTTCATTTCAATGAGTAAGCAATATGCATCCGAATTTTTAAATAATGTTACCTACATAACTAAGTTTATATTTTTATTGCTATTAATTCCACCGCATTGATCACAAATTGGTACTCTATCTAATCTTGATTTATTATATAAAACCCTACAAATTGATGAATGAACCACTTAACACATTTTGTTGACAATACTCTACCATGTCAGAACTCTACCTACAAAGCATCCCATACATCAGCCGCACGGTGGCCCGGCGAGCAAACATCACTCAGTATTGTTGTGAGACGCGAAGAATCAACAGAAATAAAATCTCGTAACTGACACTACACACAAATCAAAGACACCGTCGTCGCGAGAAAAAAACACACGGACGAAAAAAAAACTCGAAAAGCCTACGGCCGGAGTATGGATTGATAGCCGCTGTCTCTCTGCACGTTTCCACGAGCCGGCTGGGCGTGGCCTCCATAACAGGTTACTAAAGCACCGAGCACCGCCAAAAATACCCATGAAAAAATATAATGGCAACTAGGCGCCAACGATCGATGTGGCATTACCAACCCGAACGCCGGGCACGTACAAACGAAAAAAATCGCGCCATTCCCGAGCACCAATCGCGAAACGGCCCCGCCCATTTAACGTTCCACCTTCGAGTAGGCCCCGCCCGCTGCGGCACACTAGCGCCGAAAGTCCCATACAAGCGGAGTAGATCCGTACTAATTAGAGCGAGAGGGGAACACTTTGGGCCGTGCGTTTCTCGGACAATTTCCTTCAACCGATCATTAAGTGTTTAAATTCAACGGGAGTTGGTTGTGTCGGGTTACTTCGGAGGGGAACGCTATTAAAATATCCACAAACATTATCTTTAATTGGACAGAATTTTGTGCTCGTGTGCCTCAGTGTTTTTTTTTCTCGATGACGATTCCGTTTTTTCGAATCTGATGACTGTTATCAGTCGCGCTCCGTGCTCTGATCGGCCGATAAACATGATCGTTGATTGAGACTGTGCAATTTATGTGACAAAAATGACATCAGTGACGTGATTTGGCGAATGTTACCACGTGTTTTCATTCATTTCATTCTTTGATGGTTTCATTTCATTCGTTTGTCTAATTCTAAATTAGTTCTTTCGGTACCGCTGTTTCTCCGTTTTCCTCCGCTCTACGCCGCCGAAGCCGAGTGATTTTCCGAACATATTTGTGTGACTCTGTGTAATAAATTGTGAAGTGATGCTGCATGCACTGTGATTTTCTACGCCACCGTAAGTTTTTTTTATTTGTGACTGAAAATTAGAAGAGTAACATTTCTTGACAACTGTCGAGACTTTCCTCTACCTAAGTAACAAAACTTGTCAATTAACAATGTTTTTAGTTACCAGTTAAATGATTGTTTTGCACCGAAAAAGCAATATTTTTTTAAGGTTATAGGCTAACCTTTTTTTTCTGAGCTCGCAATATGAGGAAAAATATAACTTGTAGAGTTTGCGACACGCCGGTTGCATAGGTAACCAGCTATAAAATATATTTAACATAATATATTTTTGCAATAATATATTAGGTACAATAACTTATAATTTTATTACTAATTTATTCATAGGTAATAAAATGTTGCTTTACATTTTAATAAAACAATGGGGTTTTCCTTTTAAAATTGTAATTTAAACATATTTTAAATATTCGTATTTGTAATTACATATTATGTTTTTGTATCACTTTCTGGTATATTTTCCAAGATTTTTTCTGAATGCTTTTTGTGGTAGAGTCTTGATGTACTGCCAGTAACTTCTAATAGGATTCTGATAAGGTTCTTATATAATTATTTAGAGCTTATACAATGTGTGTAAGCTCTAAGATACTAGCTTGTACCTTGCTTAAATAAAAAAAATTGCTCCAAAGATAACAAGAAAAATTTTTTTTACTACTTTATTGTCACGAGCTCTACCTAAACTCCTTTACTAATAAAACTATAACTATTCAATGTTAATCTATTTGGGTGTCAAGTGACTTTTAAATGGATCAGATAAATACAGCATGGAAGAACATAGAAAAGCTAATCAGTTGAGTAAATATTTCTATTAGTAAAGAGGTAACTGATTTTTACAATGCACAAAACCCATATACCTAATAAAGATAATTTCAATTATTAATGCCTAAAGTGTAACTTTAAAAGTAGATTGGTAGGTATTTACTGTTGACTTATCGTCGAAACGGCCGGTGAAATACCATAGCCTCATAGAAAAGTGGTGCAAAATAATGCTTATGTTGTAATACTGAGTTAGGGTGGTCTAGTGGTGGAGTTTTAAAATACAGACATCCACTTGCAAGTTGCCACATATAGATCTGTCCAGTTACCTACTAGTTTTATTAAAATTAAAATAAAAAAAAAAAATTGGACCAAATGGCAGCGATTCTGCGTCGAAAAAAAAACTCAAATCGGAATATTAACCTCAGAGTAATCGGTGTACATAATAAAACAGGTCGAATTGAGAACCTCCTCCTTTTTTGGAAGTCGGTTAGTAAAACAGCAACCATCTTGAAACTATACAGTAGCAACCGCTTAGTTACTTCTAGAATCTAGACAGTGAATAAGACCACTATGTTACCTACTTACTAACTAACCTTCCCTACGTACTTGGGGAACATCTAGAATTGAGACAAGATAATATGATTATTATTATTTAAAGCATTATATTGTAATTGTATCATCTTTATCACAAAAATCTCAATTTTTTTTAACTCCTCATAGCACAGTTTTAATCTGCTCGATATATGTGAATTTTTAGAACAATTACAATCAAATATTATTTTCTAAAATGGGCCACTTCTGATGTTGATGGATTAGATTTTTTGTGAAACCTATTGAAAAAAACGTCATAAATTAGACCCATCTCTGATGTTATTAAAATGTTGATATCATCAACTATGTGGTTTATTATAGGTAATCTATATATATAAAAATGAATTGCTGTTAGTTAGTCTCGCTAAAACTCGAGAACGGCTGAATCGATTGCCTTGAAATATTCGTAGAAGTCCTGGAAAGGTTTAAACTGTTCTTCTATGCTCAACGAAGTGGGCACGGGGCAGCTAGTATTACATAAAAATCTATCTTTTGACTTCTAATCATTATCTTAAAAACGTAGAGACGTGTAGGTAAATATTTATCTGTTTTTTTACGTTAGCCCTACTTTTCTTTACTCTAAATTATTGTTCTTAAATTTATACATACAATACTATATTTATTTGCATACAAGGTGTAAAATAAATGATTGATAATTCTTTAAGGTGTGTATGTGCCTTCTATGTAGAGCATACTGTGAAAGTACCATCGCCGAAATACTTACTTTTGACTTTCATGTTTGTATGAAAAATGCCTCAACATCATAAATTTTCCCACAAAATAATTAAAAAAGTACATCTTTCAACGCTGGTACTTTCACATACGGGATCCATACACACCCTAAAGTATTTTAACATTAACATTATAGCCTGTATATGCAAATAAAATTAATCTCTAGGTACTTGTATTCCATGCAATAGATAACCTATAATAGCGCTATCAACAAGAAATCACTTTTAAAAAATATTATTTTTTATTCCCCTATTGGTCATAAAAAAGGAAATAGAAAAGTTGGGGTCAATACTACCAACTATATAGGTATACCTACCAATGGGCTTATCTACCAACTAGGTAAAATCACTAGTAGAGTCATATTTTGACCAATCCGCAACATGAAATATAAACATTGAACTAAGTATAGACATTAAACAAGACAAGTTTTCAAACATATCACAAGTTAGTGATTTTATTGTTGTAATTATTACGTGAAACACCAATTTGTATGAGTTCTGTACGAATCAATACTAATCAAACATGTATGTCGGCCGCTTTGATGTGTCATTCATATTTTAGGTATCCGTTACTTTACCCCGCGTATTTTGTACGTTTTATATTTTTATGTAGCCTAAGTCCTCTTTGATGTATTATAAATTACAAGATGGCCCTGTGGTTTTTGTCTTTAATAATAATTAATATAATTTGAATATTAAAAGCGTTTGTTTTATAATAAAAGTGTATCAACTCACACTTAGTTTGAGTAAAGTGATGTACTTTGAGTTGTTATTTTATTGCTTTTAAGTACTGCATTGTTTTAAAAAGACAACTAGCTCTACATAAACTTTAAGTGTCCCAAATATGCCTTTATTTACACAAATCTTGTTAAATTCTACTCAAAGTTAGTTCGGATACATTCAAACGAAACCCAATATACTTTTTATTATTTCTACGCAATATACTTACCGCGAAAAATAACCATAACCTGCAAACAAATGTATCGCAAATGCAAAACATTTGCTTGTAGGTTGTACGTTATTATATATTTTAAATTGTATGCTATGTATTTCCGCAAAGTAACTGATTCAATGGACTACAACCAAATATGTTTGAGATATTTAAATCATCTGTAATGCGCCAGCCGCCACCTACAATGAACAATCGTTAACTTTAAACGCTTCTTAAAATACAATTATCGTAGTGGCCAATAAATTAATCGCTTAAAGTTCAAGTATTTAAATAGTGTTATTTATCTGTGCTGTGGGACATTTTCTTATGCGTTTTTTGTTTATTTACTTTTGCTTACTATTGAATTATTTTATCTTTTTTTGGAGTAGGTATTGTTGTCAACAGAGACATGACAAACTTATCGTAAACACAGCTAGTGCTGAACTCTAGCTCGGTTTACACGATAAGCTTTGTACCTGTTCTACATCTAAAGGATTTAAAATCAAAATCATTTATGAGGATGATTTTTTTTTATTTTGTACCAATGTGCCAATACACATTCTATCAAAACATGCCCAATATCGTCACAATAACTTATCACATAATTTTATAAACTAAGCAAATAGGGGAATCCAATAATAAATTATTATGCATGCTTACTTAATATTAAGATATACCTACCTAAACCATCAACTAAATTAAGGACTGTCTCAGCTTCAAAATCCCGAATTTCTTGACGAATTGTATAATAAGTACACAGTGCACATATTTTATTTCAGCAATAAATAAATGACAGCATTGATGAAGGAAATCTACAATTTTGTCCAAATCACTCATTATGTCTATTTTTGTGTAGACTTAACGCATATAATATGATCATGCTACGAGTCTAAATACCTAAGATGTCTACTCAAGGAAAAAAGAGCATTTCAAATTTCGAATACTATCTCGTCGCATGTCGGACAACATAGGTGGGTACGAATTAACTTGTAATAAACTCAATTCTCAGTATGCAAAAACGGATGGTTGTAGAATTTTCAACAGCTGGCCTGGTTGCGAGACCACACGAAATTCTTATAAAAAAGAACCTGGGCTTCTCGTGAAAATGTTGTCAGTATTCGAGTAACATTTACCGGCCTTTTACGTCTAATTCCACTATTATTCCTTAATGTTGAACCTAATTATGAGCACTAATTCTAGATTTATCGGAAACAGATCTTAAAGCAGGTGTAAGGTGGGTAGTTGAGTACTTATCTTTAATGTAATAATCCTTTTTTGCCTCTTAATTCAACTGAACAAGATGTGAGTGAATGCCGCTGTCGTTTTAAAATTATATGTGCAGCATGTTTTGAAAGGACTAAAGTTATCGATATCCTTATGGATCACCAACAGCTCTAATTTCTATTTTTTTAAAGTTAAACAATTTCTATCCTCAGCATACATCAAAATCATTAGACATTGAAATACTTTTTCTTTGTCATTTCGTTCGAGGTGACGTTGACGCTAATTAGGCGTAACGTTTAGAGAATTTTTAGAGGAAAATTAGACCGTTAATAAATGCAATTAAAAATATGGACGTTATAAATTAAAATGATTTCTTTATAACTGAGACATCTCAATCGGAAACAATAGGATGCACACGGCAAATTGCATCTAGCCTAGACGTAATTACAGAACTAGCTTCCATGTAAGGTTAATACGACAAGATGGCGGCCCGTTTGACAGATGATTAATGGCCGCCACAGTAAATGTCATAACTTGCGCCATTTTACTTTTTGTCACAGATAATAAAAAATATGGAGGTGTGTGATTTTTTTGTTGCAATGAAAATTACCTCCGAACATTAATTTATGCGGATAAAGTTTTTGTAATGCAACTTTGTTATTTATTTGTCTAAAGATAATTCTGTCTAAGGTTTTTGCATTAGACCTTATCGACAACTGCATTAAAGGTCTATAAAGTTTAGTCATATAATCATAGTAATAGAACATAAAGCACGATTCCGCTTCCGTGTAACTAATTCGCTTCTTAAAAAAAACCGCATCTGTTATTTATCATTCATTTTTAATATCATAAAGCAATTCTAAAATATCTTCAGTTTCTACTTCAAGGGTTGTCGGTTGTTAAAATGGAAAATCTACAAATAAAACAATACGAATCAACGTAATACCGTGAAAACGTTTTAACAACATGACTTATAACAAAAAACACAATAGTACAAAAAAATATATTGTGGTAAGTACCAACGTCATAATATTAAAATATTATTAACATTTTACCATCGGTTATAACGACTACATGACCACAACATATTGGTTCCTTCACTATTGCTTTAATCAGTTTTCACGGAACCTACAGGGTTCAGGGTTCTTTAACTTAATTTCACGATTTGGACCTTATTACAATTATATTTCTTCTTTTACATTGAGCCCCGGAATATTGTATCAACGGGGTAGAAACAATAAATTTATTGAATCCAACAAAATTTAGCTGTCGGCTTGTTTTGACGACAAAATGTATCAATCGGCGCAAAAACTAACTGACCACTATACTACTGACAATTAATGTGAAATTTATAGTAACCTTTTAAGTTACGACATATAGAAGCACTCGGTGTAATATACAGTAATAAGAAAGAAATATACTTTTTGTCTGTTTGTACATTTCTGATGTCTATCTCACGCAATGCAAGATAATCTAAAGAGTTTATTAGTTGATACGTATCTCCTCCTGCACGAAGGTTTAAATTAAAAACAGTTGAACAGAATTCGGGGTAGACACTTAGGCTGTTTCGTTACTAGGAGTATGTTGACATTTCTATGCAGTTTCTTCTTTGTCCTAGTTTCAGCTATGATGTCCACTAACTACCCACCCACCACTAACGCCTCCGTGGTCTAGTGGTTCAGAGCTTCGCTCTCGACCCGGAGGTCGTGGGTTCGATTCCCGCGTTGGAACAACAAAAGTATTTGTTTTTCAAGTTCTGGTCAGGACAATGTAGACTGATTTTCTTACAAGAAAGATGATCCATGCGTCGGATGGGCATGTAAAAAGTCGATCCTGCGCCTGTTCTCTCGCCAGTCGTGTCGGTTTACCGTCCCTCTGGGTTATGAGAGTAAAAGGAAGAGCACTCTCTTTGTGTATTGCGCACACACTTGGGCGCTATAAAATAAATCCTGCATAGCTGGCCAGGTTTCAATGAAATCGCCTACCGACGCCGAAATCGGTGAGGGGAGCTATTATTATTATATTATTATATGATGTCCACTGCTTGACATAAGCATACTTCATGGGGGTAGTTGGCTATATACTCTACGCTTGGCAGGCAGGTTGGCGAGCGCAGTGTTAACAATGCTGCAGCCCATTTTCAGTACATAACAATATTATATAATTATTCCCTCTGTCACTTTTTACGGCATCCACGGGTAATATAGTTGATGGGGAGGTACTCTTCAGCTCCTCACAAATGCCGCGTGTAGTAGAGGCAACATGGGCATGATGGAATTAGATTACTCTTGTTAATTCTACATTATTATAATAATATGGGATACACTTCCTCAAGTTATCTCTAAAAAAATAGTCATGAGGATTCGTGGTAATATTAAAAAAACTAGACCTCTAATTTGTATTGAAAAAGTAAGTAGGTATCTACGATTGTATAAAATACAATAAAACATCAATATTTACTCCCATTTTTTTAAATATTTACTATTTCTGTTCATGTTCATTTTTTTCACGATTTTCAATACCTACTAGTAGGTAGTTTAGTTGTACTGAGTAGGTCGTAGTATGATCCTGTCTGAATGGTTCCAGATTTCTGAAGTATGTTTCAAACCGCTGAGTCGATTTAAGGCATTTTTACCTAGACTCGATTTGACAGGTATGTGATAATGTGACAGAGAATACCTATAAAATATATTTAATAAAAATAAAAAAGGTAATCTTAAAAATATCATCTTTTTATATAAAAGGCAATATTGATAGGTATCGTCTAAATCTAAAGTTTTAATAATGTTACAAAGTTCTCAAGTGAGTCTTGAAACTATAGATTTTTCCAAAAATGAAATTAGTATTATGACATTTCCCGCGCTCAACAAGTAGCCGCCATTGTAGCTGTCAACTGTCAATAGACATGACATCTAATTCAAAATGGCTGCCATCGACACGCGATATTGAAGTGTTTACTAATACCTCGCGACAATTTGTAATTATATGCTTAGAATAAAATACTAATGAAATTATAGGTTACTGTTAAGTTGCATTGCCTAGGGAGTCTATTTATGCTAATTCTAGTGATTGTATTCGACGTTATTATGAGTAGTTGGATTAGAATGACGAAGTTATAGCAAGAAACTGGCTAACTTGTTTGAAAGTAAAAATAAAACATTGGTAAACTGTTTGCACCTTGTTATCAGAGATTACTAAGCGACTAAGTATACTTCTCTCTGTCTTAGTAGCAACTAGCAATCACCTAAATAAAATAGTTTACTTAATTATTTCTAAGTGAAAAGTTTTCAAACTTATAATGGTTTGGTGCACGAGGCATAATAACACCTAGCTATGGTCGAGTCTTCATATTATAAAGCATCAGAGTCATTGCCGTGTGGTGACGGCATTAGAATACAATTGTCACCGCCCCCGATACTATCCTAGGGGAGTCGTAAGAGGCGACTAAAAGGAAGCACACACACATAACAACAACTAGTGTGAGAGAAGGAAAACTCGATACAAAACCCTGTACCAACCCGTCTAGCCAGCGTGGTATCAGTAGGCTTTTAAAAACCTCCTATGTTTACGCACCAGAAGACCAGGCCCCTAGTCCCCGGCGGCCCCGCTATTCCTGGCTACGGTAGCGGCCACGGTAACGGCGGGGCGGGGGGTGCTAAGAATCCCCGGAAGAGATCCGGCTACCACCCCCCTTATAAACGACAACTGGCCCTGGTAACACACAACGTGCGCACTTTGAGGTTGGACGAGAAGCTCTTAGAGCTGGAAGAGGAGATGAACAAGTTGCACTGGGACGTTATTGGTTTATCGGAGATCCGAAGAGAGGGCGAGGATACGATAACCTTACAGTCCGGCCACTTGTTCTACTACCGGGAGGGAGAACAGAAGTCCCAAGGTGGTGTTGGGTTTATCGTCCACAAATCTCTCATCAACAACATTGTGTCCATCGAGAGTGTGTCAAATAGGGTTGCATACCTTGTACTGAGAATCTCAAAATGATATTCGTTGAAGATTGTACAGGTATACGCCCCATCGTCAACACATCCAGACGATGAAGTAGAAGCTACGTATGAGGACGTCAGTAGGGCCATACGTAGCCCTAAAACACACTTCACAGTTGTTATGGGAGATTTCAATGCGAGGCTGGGCTGCAGAAGCGATGATGAGCTGAAAGTGGGGCCATTTGGATTTGGGCAGAGGAATCCCAGAGGACAGATGCTGGCGGACTTTATGGAGAAGGAAGGACTCTTCATGATGAATTCTTTCTTCCAAAAGCCGCCGCAGAGGAAATGGACCTGGTTGAGTCCCGACGGTGTAACTAGAAACGAGATTGACTTCATTATGAGCACCAAGCGGCAGATATTCAACGATGTCTCTGTGATCAACATGGTTAAGACCGGTAGTGATCACCGAATCGTCAGAGGCATGTTGAATATCAACGTCAAACTTGAGAGATCGCGTCTGATGAAGTCTACGCTCCGACCGTCGAATGCCCATATCCAAAACCCCGAGAGCTTTCAACTTGAACTGTCAAATCGCTTCCAATGGCTAGACAGCTGCGCATCAGTGGACGATATAAATAGCAGGCTGGTAGAAACTGTCCATACGGTGGGGTCCAAATTTCTCAAGACCCACCGTACAAATAGACCTCAGAAACTATCCGACCAAACCCGGAACCTCATGGCTAGTCGACGTTCAATGACGCTCCAAACTTCGAGTGACGCTGAGTCATATAGGCAGCTCAATAGACAGATTACGAAGTCCTTGCGACACGATATCCGTTCTTTTAATACCCAGCGTATTAAAGAGACGATAGAGCGGAACCAAGGCTCCAAAGTGTTTGCAAGAGACGTTTCTATTGGGCAAAGCCAGCTGACAAAGCTGAAGACCGAAGATGGACGCGTAACGTCAAATAAGTCCGAGGTACTACGGAAGATAGAAAGGTTCTATGGACAGCTGTATACCTCGGTCTCAGCTGAACCTGCTAGTTTAGCTGCAGACCCAAGAGCCAGGCTAACCCGACACTATACCGAAGACATCCCGGACATCAGCCTGTACGAGATTAGGGTAGCTCTCAAACAGCTTAAGAACAACAAGGCTCCGGGTGAGGATGGAATCACTACAGAGCTTCTGAAAGCGGGCGGCACGCCGGTACTAAAAGTCCTTCAGAAGCTCTTCAATTCCTCCTTACTCGATGGGAAAACGCCAGAGGCATGGAACAGGGGTGTTGTGGTCCTGTTCTTCAAAAAAGGCGACAAAACCTTACTGAAGAACTATAGACCCATAACACTGCTGAGCCATGTCTACAAGCTGTTTTCGAGAGTTATTACGATGCGTCTCGAACGCAGGCTAGATGACTTTCAGCCTACCGAACAAGCCGGTTTCCGAAAAGGCTATAGTACCATAGACCACATACATACGCTGCGGCAGATTATACAGAAGACCGAAGAGTATAATCGGCCATTATGCTTGGCGTTTGTGGACTATGAGAAAGCCTTTGATTCCGTCGAAATATGGGCGGTCCTTAGATCTCTCCAGCGTTGCCGTATTGACTATCGGTATATCGAAGTGTTGAAGTGTTTGTATAATAACGCCACCATGTCAGTCCGAGTACAGGAGCACTGCACGAAGGATATCCCTTTAAAGAGAGGAGTAAGACAGGGGGATATCATATCCCCGAAACTGTTTACCGCTGCTCTGGAGGATTCCTTCAAGCTACTGGAATGGCAAGGACTTGGCATCAACATCAATGGCGAATACATCACTCACCTTCGATTTGCCGACGACATAGTAGTCATGGCAGAATCGCTGGAAGATTTGGGGCGCATGCTCGGTGGCCTCAATAGAGTTTCTCAACAAGTGGGTCTTAAAATGAACATGGACAAAACAAAGATCATGCACAATGTCCATGTTGCACCCACCGCACTAACTGTTGGGAGCTCTACTCTTGAAGTTGTTGACGAATACATATACCTAGGGCAGGCTGTCCGATTAGGTAGGTCCAACTTTAAGAGAGAGGTCAGTAGACGGATCCAGCTCGGCTGGGCAGCGTTCGGTAAATTACGTAACGTCTTCTCGTCTAAAATACCTCAGTGCCTAAAGACAAAGGTATACAACCAATGTGTGTTACCAGTGATGACTTACGGTTCTGAGACGTGGTGCTTCACGAAGGATCTTTTCAAAAGGCTTAATGTCGCTCAGCGTGCTATGGAGAGGGCAATGCTCGGTATTTCTCTACGTGATCGAATCAGAAATGAGGAGATCCGTAGAAGAACTAAGGTTGCTGACATTGCCCGTAGGATCAGTCAGCTGAAGTGGCAATGGGCCGGCCACATAGCACGAAGATTGGACGGTCGATGGGGCAAAAAGATCCTAGAGTGGAGGCCACGTACTGGCAAGCGCAGTGTGGGACGGCCACCTACCAGATGGACCGACGACCTGGTGAAAACTGCCGGGTCACGTTGGATGCAGGTGGCAATGGACCGAACACACTGGAAATGTGTTGGAGAGGCCTATGTTCAGCAGTGGACTCTAAAAGGCTGAAACGACGACGAACGACGAGAGTTTACATCGTACAACAATCGCCGACTGACGGGCTGTTCGAACAAACTAGGACAAAATGTCTAAATATGATGTTATTATTGGTAGATGTCATTCTATGTGTAAATGTTAGAATTATGGTCTGAATATAATGCGACGATATTTTTCTCCGAACTGCATCTCAGATACGTCATCTGTCGTGACATTATAATCGCATGATCTATCAAAAGAATCGTTTTAATTATAAAAGACAATAAAAGTTTTTGAATAATCAGGTGATCGCGTGCGGCCGGTTTACGATCGAAAATAGTGGATTGGACACGGTTTCTATCTATTGCCAGTGCACATCGCCGACGAACCCAGTACAGCACTTTTAGACCTTATTGCCTAAGTAATAAGAACGAAACGAGGTACGCCGGCCCTGTCGGCGACTGTACCGCTAGAGCGCGGTGTTTTTGATGTTTTTTATACTTTATAACACGTTTCGTACAAATTCTCCAGAATATTCGAATATGGTATTGATTGTTTTTATATTTCCTTTTTCGGATCGGAAATTTCTCGTGTTCTATTTATGAAGAATGTCGAATGTTTGAAATTACGAAGTTATATTTTTTGTTCTAAAATGGAAAAGATTTTAAGATTTATTTAATTTTGATATATGAAAGAATAACCCTCTAATTTTGTATTACGATTGGTTGATCACCAAACAATAAAAACTAAGTCGCAATGAAAATATAAAAAAATAAATAATGTTAAAGTACCTATAGGTACTTATTCAAATATAATACCTAAGTACATAGTTTATTATACAAAGGCATTTTTAAATGTTTTCAAACTGGAATACCGGAGCATAATGATAATGCCAAATGTAGAGCTACATAATATTATAAAAAAAAATCATACAGACGAATTGAAAACCTCCTCCTTTTTTTGGAAGTCGGTTAAAAATAGTTGAATGTACGTTCACAGATATTTTATTCAAATGTACCGAACAGATCTGATTAAAACATAATGTATTAAACATGAACAATTTGTAAAACGATAATTAATGAATATTTAGCACCTAATTTAGATAACTACATTTTACAAAGATAGACTCATATATTTAACAATTGAACATTGTCGATCTCTACTTACTTTATATCGAACGATACAGACAATATATGTAACTATAGTCTATTTGACACTTATGAGGTATAAGTAAATGATGGAATTTTAAGTAAAATGTAAAAAGTTGTAAATTAGTGATCCAGTCTCTCATTATTTTAGCATTCTTAGCATTTCACTATTTTTCGAAATCGTCTAAATGTAAATCGAAACAATAGGAAAAATTCTTATATCTTAATGGTATGTTTTATATAAGAACTGTAGGTATAAATGAAAATACATAATATGAGCCTATAAAAACACTTATTAAAACAAAAAATCTTTAACCTGACTGCATAAAGTTTACTTTAATGAGTCTTTTGCCACCTCGTTCATTAAAATCGGATCAGTAGCTTAGGCTCTTCTATTTTATAATACATAGACTGCCAAACTAACCCTTCCTGTTGACTCCATCATAGTTAAAAAAAAAGTTTAATAATTCATGTAACTAAATTTATTTTGATGAGAATTTGCTCTTGTCTTAATCTGCTTATATCTAATTGTCTACAAGCGTTCCGTTCTGCTCAGTATTCAGTAATAATTGTCTAAATGTCGTGATTTTGTAAATCACGTCGACTAACAAGATAAGACGAGTCATTATCTGGCACAAGGTGATCCGGTCGCTATGTGAGCAAACAATATCAAATCTAGACTAATAAAACTATGGTCATAAATATACCCACCTACTTGCCAATTAATGAGGATGGATAGTTCCGTGTGTGACTAAAAACTAAATACTCATACTTTGATATTTTTCAAATATCTTGTTATCTCTTATAATACGATCATTTTACGTGTATTTTCTTGGTATTCACTAAAATATATTTAATGGATAGCAAAATTGTAAAATACGTACCTCAGTAATTGTAGACAAAGAATTTTATTCACATTTCGTGTTAATCCGAAAATAAAATTCGCGGCAAAAAAGAAGCAATTTTGTCTGTAGGCGTCGCGAGTAGGTACTCTAGTGCTCTTGTTCCATTTTTGAATTTCCAACATTTTAAACGAAGAATTCGCGTTCCGTTTCTGAAATCCGGTGGCCAATGGCGCGTGAAGTTAAATGAATATTTGATGGTATTTTCTGTACCGGTTTTTTATAATTCTGTATTATTTTCATTTTCCCATTGACCCTTCGTTTCGCTTGGACGGTGATACGTGCGTCGGTTTATTTATTACCTGATCGCCGATTTGATACCGGCTCTATTTTCTTACAATTACATTTTTTTATGCTAGTAAGGTCCAAGTCAAGCGATCTTGCACGACTGAAGTACTGTGTTTCTGGATAGATTTAATCCTCATCATCAGTCATCAGTCACGTATCCAGCCACAAAAACAGCACCGAAAATAGAACCCTGCGCTAAAACTAAAGAGAAAATCTATCAAACTTA
Source organism: Celastrina argiolus (assembly GCA_905187575.2). Classification (NCBI taxonomy): domain Eukaryota; kingdom Metazoa; phylum Arthropoda; class Insecta; order Lepidoptera; family Lycaenidae; genus Celastrina; species Celastrina argiolus. Next base: position 4,705,004 of record LR994579.1, on the reverse strand, counting down.
TATACTTACCTACTAGTTCCAAACTTGCTTGCTAATGTGCCAATTTTCGACTGTATTGTAATTTATAAGTGTATAGTTCGATTTACTAAGCTGTTTTTCCAGTCGGAGAGATTCCGGATATTATTGTTCTAGCTTATAATTAACTTTATGCTTTAAAACATCTAACTACATCGTGAATGGCTATTAAAACCTTATTTTTTTATATCTGAGCATTTAAAAAAACTAATTTTATATCATGAATTACCTATTGCACTTAACATAATATATTATTACCTATAGTCCGATAAAAGACAACACGCAACAGTTTTTTAAGTGTTCTAAAATCAAATTTTTATAAGACCCAAGTTTTCAAATTTCGAAGCACTTTTGGTTCGTTTTATTAGGCTAGTCAATTTGCGTATATCCAATTAATTAATAATTGTATTCTATGTAACAAAAAGTGTTGAATGAATGAACAATAGTGTTGACCGAGCCAACAGCTCCTTAACCTTCTGTACCCTACAGTAAGGGTTCTGACATTATACTCCATCCGGTCATTACCGACCAATACAAAGAATATGCGATTAGGTAGCTAATAAACTAATTACGAAAAGTTTCAAATTGTCGATTACTACAAAGACCTATACATAATATATTACAGACTATCTGTTCTCGCGACTTCGTTCGCGTGGTTTTGAGTGACTTAAGCCGTTTATGCAGCGCACGCAATGAAAGTCCCCAAATGTAATTAATTTTCCCCGTTTTTGCAACATTTCTCACTGAAACTTCGCTCCTATTGGTCGCAGCGTGATGTTATATAGCCTAAAGCCTTTCTCTATAAATGGACTATCCAACAAAAAAAGAATTTTTCCAATCGAACTTGTAGTTCCTGAGATTAGCGCGTTTAAACAAACAAACTCTTCCGCTTTATAATATTAGTATAGATGAGGCATAACGGGGCAAGAAGTGTACGGCACTTTGGGGGATATTTGGAGCACTCGTTTGACATCTGTCATGTATAGTAAAGAGGAAATGGATGGTTTACATTGAATAAGCTCCGAAACTACTGGACCAATTTTGATGAAATTTGGTACAGATATAAAGTAGAATATGAAATACATAGGCTACTTTTTATCGCAGTAATGTGCACTTTTTCAGCGGCCATTCCTATAGTTATAGAAGTCGCAGAAGATGGTAAGATTTAAAGTTAGAATTGGAATTAGTATCATGAATAACAACATTGAATTTTTTTTGGCATTTTTGCCATTTTTGGCATTACACAACATATACCTTTAGTTAAGTTTCTAGTTTCATCTTGTTTCCTCTTTTTATTCCATATGTGTTGTGTGATGATAAAATAAATAATTTTATTCTTATTCTTAATTTTCGATCGGATATTTTCGATATAGGTATTTAACTTCCTTGTTGATAATATTCTTCTTTCACCAACCTATTTATTATGAGTATATTTAAAAAAGTCAACAACATTAATATCACATTATCGCTACAAAAAGCGAAAAAATCAGGAGAAAAATGCAATAATTAAAAATAACGACATCTATTCCACGAGATGCAATAAAATTTTACACCAATTAACGAACCCTAAACATTGTTATTATACAAGCAATCAACACAAACAAACAGATCAAAAAACAAAACGCTCTGACCTGACCTTAGAGGGAGACGGACTTACGTATATTGATTGATGTCAGAGCGAGGAGGATGTTCTGATTAAGTCAAAGAGCCGAAAGAGGTTTTTTAAAGTCAGGTCATGAGTTAGGTCACTTTCAGAAAGTGCGACCAAATGCTGCGTTTTCAATCAGACAATTAATCAATAAAGAATTCTTTTTATGGTTTAATCTATGAAGGTTAACACATAAAGACGGTTTACAGAAAGTGAATGTTTATCTAATGATGTTTTATGCGTCTTACTCAATGCGTTACTAATGACACTATTGAACTCATAAGTGATTGGCATTGATTAGAAATATACGATGTGGATTTTTATGGATTAATGGAAATTATATAATAATATTTTAGATTTATTCAAATAAGTAAGATTCTTTTCAAACTCAAGATTAGGCATATTCCACTGTTGCTTATATAAAACTTATTTGGTACTATTTCTTCGAAATCTTAAAGTAATGATATCTAAAGAACATTTAGAATTTAAAAAGAATCTTATTAAGACATATTTTTGTACTTATTACTTCAATATCTCACTGATGCGTCAAACAATAACAAAATATCATAAATCAACGACCCATATCATATTTTCGAGAATAACTAAATAAAAATACTCGCATTATAAATGTTTTCGTCGGAAATATGCGAATAACCTACTTACACGTGATACTTAATATTCTATTTTTTACAACGCAAATACACACAAGTTGAGTCACACATTTTTCACATTGTGTGTATCCTCTGTTATGTACAACGAAGGTATGTAACGCTTAGCATGTGTAAGAAATATAACTGATTTCTTAGTAAGCATAGCATATCTCAAATATTTGTGTTAGGTATTTATACGTTATAAGCCTATGTTAGTTTGGATATCACGTAGGTAGATATTTCAATTAAATTACGAATACAATACTTAACCCTTACTATTAAAAATATTTACACTCAATACTTATATAGGTATGTTTTCTTTTTTTCTGATACTCTAGAGAAACCACTTGACAGACAAGGATATAGCTTATCCAGTATGTAAATATTGTTATTAGTATGTATTTGTTTTAAAATAAAAAAGAGTAATAACTATAAACAATATTAAACATTTGAAGTAGCCCCCGATTTTTCAAGCATTGAGCGAATTGATGTTGAAAGAACACGCGCGATCTCTTCAGCTTTCAAACAGAAATAACTAGATCGACATCGGTTCATCCGTTTTAAAGCTACGACGCCACAGACAGACATACTCAAGCTTGTATCACCTCTGATACAAGTTATGCTGAAGTAGCCCCCGATTTTTCAAGCATTGAGCGAATTGATGTTGAAAGAACACGCGCGATCTCTTCAGCTTTCAAACAGAAATAACTAGATCGACATCGGTTCATCCGTTTTAAAGCTACGACGCCACAGACAGACATACTCAAGCTTGTATCACCTCTGATACAAGTTATGCTGAAGTAGCCCCCGATTTTTCAAGCATTGAGCGAATTGATGTTGAAAGAACACGCGCGATCTCTTCAGCTTTCAAACAGAAATAACTAGATCGACATCGGTTCATCCGTTTTAAAGCTACGACGCCACAGACAGACATACTCAAGCTTGTATCACCTCTGATACAAGTTATGCTGAAGTAGCCCCCGATTTTTCAAGCATTGAGCGAATTGATGTTGAAAGAACACGCGCGATCTCTTCAGCTTTCAAACAGAAATAACTAGATCGACATCGGTTCATCCGTTTTAAAGCTACGACGCCATAGACAGACATACTCAAGCTTGTATCACCTCTGATACAAGTTATGCTGAAGTAGCCCCCGATTTTTCAAGCATTGAGCGAATTGATGTTGAAAGAACACGCGCGATCTCTTCAGCTTTCAAACAGAAATAACTAGATCGACATCGGTTCATCCGTTTTAAAGCTACGACGCCACAGACAGACATACTCAAGCTTGTATCACCTCTGTTGTAGCCGGGCTTAGAAAATTAATAAGCCCTATAATACGCTCTGTATGTTAAGAGCCTTAGGAGCATTTCTCGCGTTGGTTTTGTGAGAAATTGTTCTGTGAAGGGCCACTCAGTTAAGGCGAGACCCAATTAGTTTTCTAACAAAAAAACCGACCGTGTACGGTGCACGTTTCATGTGTTTTAGGTTTTCTCGGGACCACCGACGCTTTACACATTACGTGTTTCAATTTAACAAGGCTTTAATTGACAGTTAGTATGCGAGTCGTAAAATCTGTAACTGAAGCTTATCTAATAAGTAATCTAAGCTTACTACTTTATTGTCTCATTGAATGTCTAACTCGGTTTAGTAGTGTTCAATAGGTTTTGTTACAGCCCCCATATATCGCAAACTATCTATCGCCCGATAGTTGTCGGGCGATTTACTTGAAGTTAAAAACTTTTACTGTCCGCGAACAATAGATACGTTATTGAAACTAACCGTTAATATATGTGGTATTGCGCGGACATGGATTTGATATAGACCGCCAATTTTTAAACTAAAAGTATCGTCCAACAAGAAAAATCATAAATATTTTTGTACATGCATCTTTCCCAACTTGATTGGCGACTGATGAGCCCTTAACTTAAGCAGAATTTGAGAGGTATTTATCAGGTGCATCACAGTTTACGGCAGTCGATAAGAAGGTATCTGAGAATGGTCAATAGTGCGTGACTTGTAATTGTTTCCGAACGCGTGGGTTGAAGTTACGCTTGGTTAAGACAATACACTAAAATGTTGGAATCGTGAGAAATTTTGATCCTCGATAGGTAGTGGAAGGTTTGACCCTTAAAATAAAGGGTCTAACTCAGATTCGACCACTACGATCAAAATTTTAAAATTAACTGCTGCCTAAATTGAAAACATTGTTTTTAATCCTCGCAAAAACGACGGGGTGTATAAGTTTGCCGTGTTGTGTAAATGTGTGTGTCTGTCTATGGCATCATAGCTTCCAAACGGATGATCCGATTTTAATGCGGTTTTTTTGTTTGAAAGGTATATCAGTCGAGAGTCTTCTTAGCTATGATTGGTGGGAATCGATTCAGGTCTTCAAGGTCATCAGGTCGTTTCTTAAGTGTGATAGGAATATTACACGCTAAGTCGGGGTTTTTTTTAATTTTTAATTTAGTTTATTTGAATAATCTAATAATTTAAAATAGTCTAAATTCTCAAGCAGAGAGCGAATTAATGATGATGAATTATAGCTAAGAACATCCTCGATCATATCTGCTTTAAAAAAACTATATAAAAAGCTGTTCGTCCATTTGGAAGCCACAGACGAAGCATTCTCCTTCCATTATTAAGCATTAAGAATCACGCGACTTTTGGAAGGGACAAATAATTGACCCCAATTGTTTTTGTTGCAGGCTGATCCGGCGGAGTATTCCCAGCGCGCCACCGAAATCTCTCAAAATTACTCGAATTCAATCCCCCGGTAGCAAACCCGGCACCCTGAGTTTCTCAGATCCCTTCGGGCCTCCTCAGTCCTCGGACGGAGGGGGCCCATCCACCCCGCAGCCCGCCATGACTACCCAGGAGGCTCTGGAGCACCACCACCACCTCGGGGGGTCGCAGACGCCCCACGACATCTCCAACTCCACCAACTCCACTCCGACCAACGTCTCCTCTAAATCTGCCTTCATAGAGCTGCAGCAGCACGGATACGGCCCGTTCAAGGGGGGCTACCAGCACCCTCACCATTTCGGCAGTCCGGGTGGTCAGCAGAATCCTCATGAGGCGTCGGGGTTCCCCAGTCCGCGGTCGCTAGGGTATCCCTTTCCCCCCATGCACCAAAACACGTACGGCTATCACTTAGGTTCCTATGCCCCCCAGTGCGCGAGTCCGCCTAAAGACGGTAAGTCGATTTTACTTTTAATAACTTTAGCATTATTGTATAACTAGGTCTAGAAAGCGTGTATATCAAAGTCATAAGTACTTACAAATCATCATAGAGACTTCACCGACATAGATATGTACAATAACTCTCTCAATAGCCTTAAATCTAATAATAAAAATTGAAACGTAAATTTAATATTGTCTGAGATCTTTTACTTGATTTACAAATGTTTCCTCACATTGATACATATTTCTTTTAAATAGTTATTTGCTTATATTATGTACCTAACCTTTTTAAACGCGTCTTTCTAAATAGGAATTTAAATTTATTATTGTTTCTGTTGTTTTTTCTTATGGTAAAAATCATATATATTGCAAGTATTATTCCTGTATATAACTGTTTGTTGCCAAACTAAAGAGAAAATGCCTTAATAAATACATTGCGTCCAGAAGTTTCGTGCTATTTTCATTCACATATTGTGTAGGCTGCCAGTCGCCACACATTGCCTGCTGTGCTCTGTTCCGGCAAGTAATCTAAATTTAAATAAAACTCACTATGGGTGGTTATAATGCTTCCAATTTAAATGTCATTTATTGACTGCGCCATAAAGAAAATCAAAGACACATTAATTTGGTCGAATTTCAATTTTTTTGTTTGAATGTATAACACACTAATTAGGAACAATATATAAAGTTTAAGCATGTAATTCGCCTTTTGGAACAAGGTTTGAAGATACTCAAAATTATGAATCATCAAATTTTATTTTTATTAATGCAATAAATTGCGAGGCAAACAATATAAAATTTTCCGAAGTTTGTAGCGCACGCCGGATTAAGATTTTAAAAATATTGCGAAGTTTAATTTTAATACAAGGAAAATTGGCATTACGTCTTTTCAAAGAATTGAATTGTTTTTATTATTGCCAGAGACAAAGGATCGCCGTTTTTACTACGGGCATTTTATCTCTACGCTAGAGTAGTTTTGTTCGTGCAATTATCTCTATAAAACTTGTAGGAAATAGAAAATACTCAAAAACAAATAGGTGACATATTGAGTGGAAGACAAATAGTATACAATTTACAACAATTTGACTTCGAGTACAATTATGTCACCTCAAGTATACAATTTTCCAAACGCTATAATTTTTTGTCAAACGTTTATTTTTTCCAAGTTTCAAGTTAAGTGTTACGATCGAAATTACTGTATTGTATGGTGAGGATTACAAAATTTACTGTTGCGACTGAGTTGAAAAAAAAAGAAAAAATGTCAAGGATGGAATAATTGATAATCGTTACAAACGACACGGCATTTTATTACAAAGGAAGTTGGAAATAGAAAATATTTTTACATTCAATTTTCTAACATCGCTGTATTTTTACATGACTTTAACGACGGTAAAAGGAAGAATAATGATTTTGGTAGTAGATTGTATAGAGTAGAATATATGTACGTTAGTTTGAATTCCAAATAAAATAAAAGAAATATAAATAGATTCGCAATAATATAATTTATGAAGTCAAATCTTATTTATAAAAATCGTTATTATGTTATATGAAATAAGTATTTTTATATAAATTATCTCTACAATATAGCATACCATAATATAATATGTTCCTTTATTAATTTCGAATACAGCTAGTATAAATTGATGGCATTTTGTCTTGTGGAGGATTAGAATATGATTAAAAAGAATACAATATTATTTGATCCAAAAGGTTCCAGTTAGAATAGTTACACTCGTAGCACAGTTATAGTTATAGAGTTTGTATATAACTAGTTATAGTTCAGAGTTTGTATACGGAACCATATTCAAACACAACACTATAATGATGATAGTCTACATTAAAACAAAATATGTACTTCACTATAGTATGACTAGTATAAAATATTCAACATCATAGTGAGTCATTGACGTAACATTTTCTATGGAAGCGATTTCACAAGTCGATCAACACCTGCTCCACGTGACGTCACTTCTGCAATCTAATTACTAACCATACTAAATTAATTAATAAAAACAACATTTTATTTAATGCAAAATTAAATTCTAAAGGCAAATAACAAATCGAAAAGCGAAGTGACAAAGGGTCTTTGTTAGCGATACCTTAAGGGCGTGTTTCATCAAGCAATGTTAGTTAATCCTTCGTTAAATATCATGTTGTTGCTCTCGTAATTCCTATCAACGAATGGTAATTTAACAAGTCGTTAACACTAACATGCGTTGGTGAAATCAGGACTTGACCCTTTAACTTTATTTGATCTTAATAATAATAAATCGTATATTTGCACAAATGAAATGCACACAGAAGTATTTGTAAGATATGAGTTTTTGATCATCTTTTTCTGCTGATATACAGGCTGTAATATTAATGAGTGATAAATAAACCTGTGTATGTTTAAATAATATTATTTTATGCCATAAAAAGCTTGAATTTTCATTTAAATGTTACTTTCTTCTTGTGATATTTAAATAACATTATAGTCATAAAAAGTGCTATTCGTGTACTTATTTTATTTTACTTAATAATTCTTATTCCGATTAGTTTGTACATCGCTGTATACAGGTGTATATAACTAACGAATGGCTCAATTTACTTTGATCTATGTCTGTAGATAGGCAATGTTGCCACTATAATTTGCAGGTATATTTTTTAAATTACAATAAAATGTATAAATAAAGCCGTTGAATATATTTTACGGTTCAAATGTTTAATACAATAGCGATTTGCATGTGCAGCTTTTCGCATACAAAATAAATGCCACTGCGATACGTCTGAAGTCTGAACCCCGATTCTCGTAATTAGAACTTTGATTCCATCGTCAGTCTGTCTCTTTCGCACGCGCGGTAAATTACACGCGCTTGAGCGGGATAGACTGAGATTTGACACAAAGGCACGAGACCCAGGTCTCAGTTCTTCAACAACTTATGTAACCCAGTGGTTACTTGTCTCTCGACTAGAAGGTCGTGGGTATGGTTCCCGGGGTAAAACAAGTAACAAATTTATTTTCTAGTTTGGTTAGGAACTGAACTCCAGATTGTCCGACAAGTAAATGATCCGTGTGTCAGGCATGATACCATCTTAGCGATTGGATCATACGATGACGAAGTTAGGGATCGAAAAATTATAGCAGTAACGGCTATGTCACTTAGCGAACGTTATGTGAATATGTTTTGATTTTCTAACTTGTAATTAGTGATATTGATTAAGGGGTTTTCTACAATGAGATTCGTTCGCCGTTTGCGGTCAATCTATTTTAATGATCAATAACACAATAAAATAAACATCTCAATGAAAGTAAGAAAATAAACACTAATAATAAACAGGCAAAAGTTTGTGAGTGTGCATGTATGTTTGTTAATTCATCACGGCTGGACCAATCTTGACATAATTTAGTATGCAGTAAGGCAATATATTTTTATCCTAATCAGTAGATAGTGTTCCCATGGGATATATTATGCGAAGCCTTAAGCTAAAGCTAACAAATATATTCAACTGACAAAGAAGACAACAAAGCTTTCGTGTTTTTTCAACAACAAATTACTTGATAATGGAGAATTTTCAAAATTTTTTGTTATTAGTTCTTTGTAAAATATATAAGTGAAAAAAATATTATGATGTGACGGGTAGTTTCCGAGATATATTTTAAATTCTCAACGCGATGACGTCATTTTCCAACACCTTAAATTTATAGGAATTTGAAATAACTGTAAACTCGTTAATTATACTTGGTATTTTTCAAATGAAAACTGTATTCATATAGATGCTTATAAGATTTACTTTGTCAATAGTTTTTTGTATACCAAGTAACATTCACCATTTAAATAAATATCGTGTAACTATAAAATAGTAAATTGTGAATTCAATGATGCGAGGTGTTAATAATGAAGTAATTTAAACCAATTTGAAGAACTGCGTGACTGTGCGAGGGTTTTTGCACTGAATATATTAGCTCGTAACGCGACTTCCAATGATGAATTAGATCTAATGTATAGAAACAGTAATAGTATTCCAGATAAAGAACAACTTTAATAAGCACGATTCTAGTTCGCACTGTGATCAAAATTCGATTTTCAAATTGTTCGTTTTACTTTTTAACCGACTTCCAAAAAAAGGAGGAGGTTCTCAATTCGTCTGTATGTTTTTTTTTTTTTTTTTTTTTTTTTTTTTTTTTATGTTTGTTACGTCAGAACTTTCGCCTGGGTGAACCGATTTGGATGATTTTTTTTTTATTTGAAAGGTGGTGCTTCCCGTTTGGTCCCATTGTCACCAAAGTGGTGACCTGATGATGGGATCCGTGAGGAATCGAGGGAACTCCTCAAAATTTATATGGAAACATATATCGATTTTGGATTTTTCTGAAGTAGCCCAAGCATATGTTACCAAATAGTAAGATTTTGCACCATATCCTGGACCTAAAGTACGGAACAGAACTTCTGAGTCCTTAGAGATACACATTTGAAGATTGCAGCGTTGTTTAAAGAAATGCAAGCATACGCCACTACGTCAATTACAGTGTTGTACCAGTGTTTACCAAAGTGGTGACCTGATGATGGGATCCGTGAGGAATCGAGGGAACTCCTCAAAATTTATATGGAAACATATATCGATTTTGATTTTTTCTGAAGTAGCCCAAGCATATGTTACCAAATAGTAAGATTTTGCACCATATCCTGGACATAAAGTAGTGAACAGAACTTCTGACTCCTTAGAGATACACGTTTGAAGATTTCAGCGTTGTTTAAAGAAATGCAAGCATACGCCACTACGTCAATTACAGTCGAACTTGGTCTCATAGTTATCAAAGTGTATGCCTGTTGATGGAGTCGTGAGGAATCGAGGGAACTCCTCGAAATTTATAGGAACACTCATAGTAATTTTGTATTTTTTTCGAGTACCATAAGCATATCCGACTAAAAACAAACATAATTTTGAATCAACTATCAAGGTATACCACATAGATCAGAAACAGGCATACAGGACTGCTTAGTCTTTGAAGTTATAAGTTTGGAAATTACGACATCGCTTAAAGTACTGCAAGCATATGCCACTATATCAATTACAATACTCAACACCACCTCTGTCTTCGCCAGATAGTAGGTATCTATATATAGGTACTATCATAACAATATGACGAAATAGGTAAATATTAAATCGGTAAAAAATTGTTTTAAGCTAAATAAAGAAATGTAAATCGACTAAATAAATGAATAAATAAAAATAAATAAGTACCTATCCTTACTCAGTCTACCCATAACTAAAAATCTTAAAATAAAATAATTTTAAACAAAAAAAAACCGACTTCAAAAAGTAAACTAAAAAGCAAAAAATAAATTTACTTCGCACAAAGTAATACTTATTTTCACTTAAGTAAATAAATTTATTCTATAATTTTGAAGTCGGTGCCAAGTAAGTACTTCAACAACCTTACTACAATATCAAATTACTAAATATATGTAGGCAATCACAGAAAAAAAGAATCAGAAAAAAATATACAACTATCAATGTAACTATTACTATATATTATGTACCTACCAAAGTACTGGCTTACAAACTAATATTAAATGGAAACAAATTATGAAAGAACGCTAAACTTGGCACCGACTTCAAAATTATAGAATAAATTTATTTACTTAAGTGAAAATAAGTATTACTTTGTGCGAAGTAAATTTATTTTTTGCTTTTTAGTTTACTTTTTGAAGTCGGTTTTTTTTTGTTTAAAATTATTAGTGATCTTTTGCCTTTTAGATGTACAATATGTAAATGTATCTAGTCTATGGAAGCTGAAAGAACGATTAAGAAATTTATCAAAATATCTACTATTGCACAAACGCATACCGTTTGTTGTTGTATATAATTTTATATATCTCTAAGCACGATTTTAGGAAATATAAGCATTTCGCACTGCTCTATAGTAACTATAAGTGTGAAAATTTCATAATCCTCAGTCCGTCAAAAAAAGGGGATTTTGCGTGCTCCTAGTCTCGTGATATTCTCGTACATAAGTAGATCCAATTTTATGTAAAAACTAAATACGATATATCATGCATTATAAATGGATATACACGGTAGTCACGTCAAAACGCAGTCCGATATTCGTGGACTCTAACGACACTTGTATATCGAACGACACGACATATCGTACATTATAAACAGTATGTGACAGTACACGTTAGTCCCATCAAAACGGACTACCATATTCATGGACTCCAGCGACACTTAATATGCATACGACATATCGTGCATTATAAACAGTACACGGTAGTCACGTCACAACACAGGCGACAGGCGGTTGATTGCCGTGAATTAGTAACGTGCAGCGTGCACGGTCCCACCGCCCACCGGTACACCGTGAGAGTTTTACACAGGACGACATGTTTTACAACTGAAGATTGTTATGCATTCAGATATGTCCATGCAAACTACTAATAACTTAACATTTTTGTCTATATAACGACTGAACCGATTCAGCATTTGTAGTCTTGAAATATTCGTGGAAATCCCGGGAAGATTTAAACGGTGAGAAAATATAGAAAATTTCATCACAAAATGTTTGTATGCTCAACTGCTGGTTGTTTATATTATTTTATTACGTAAACGCTTGGCGTATAGGATATATTGTCTATATAACGACTGAACCATTTGTAGTCTTGAAATATTCGTGGAAATCCCGGGAAGATTTAAACGGTGAGAAAATATGGAAAATTTCATCACAAAATGTTTGTATGCTCAACTGCTGGTTGTTTATATTATTTTATTACGTAAACGCTTGGCGCACGCATAGGATATATCTTATCTCTCTTGCCCGACAAATATGGACGTTAGGTATTACTGTCATACCTGTTCCAGCCCAAGCAGGAACATTTGAATACTCCGTAAAGTAATCGAATGTCAATTGTATTTGCGCTGTCATACTTTTCATACAATTGACTTTCGTTTACTGTACTTTACGAAGCTATAAAATGTATATCTTTTCTATAAAGCTAAGTGTAAAGTGCTTCTTTACTACTTCTATTAAATCCGAAGGTAATAGGTTCAATCCTTGGGTCAGAAACAAGACAAAACCGTGTTATAAAGTGTATCTAATTACAACAAAGCATGCTGATTGTCTGGTGATCCATGTATCGGATCCCTCATCAGTCTCACTGGGATATGAGTTAGAGAAATACTCTTATGTACTGTGCACACATTTTGGCAATATAACGCCAACAAAATCTCAAAAGCTATTATTATTATTAAACCTATAGCTACTTTCATATTAATACGTGCGTTATTTTCTTCGTTGTGAAAATCAAAACCTAAAATCTAGCTAATTCTGAATCACTAGTCCGGAGATGGGTCGAGGTTACAAAAACGCGCAAAGGAAATTCAGCTGTAAATTATTACCTTCCGATATACGTTTTCCACGTAACCGGTTTGAACGCCAAGGTCGATTTTCCAATGCATGTTTTCCCCAAATGAATCGCTTTCTCGTTGCCAAGGTTCTTAACTATTAACTATATTTAACATAAATAATTAACATTTAAGACGAAGACAAAAACTAGTAATTTTCCATTGTCAAGAGGTTTTTACTGAACCGTTGTAAGCATTAGCAATTATCAGTTTAGCAGGAGAATTAGACACTGAAATTAAATCAATTCATTATTTTTCTTTAAAAAATTAACTTGGGATTTCGTCTTTAGAACTAAGGCAATGGAAAAAAGTGATAGCGGCCAACTAACCTATTCTATAAGATACCTAAAGAAAAAAGTGTAAAACCTAATAAAGATTGAGATAGGGTGTTTTATACGTAATTTCTTACAAATAGTTGAAGTACCTCCTGTATTTTATAGTTTTACTCTATACTATAAAATACTCTATACTTTTTTTATTCTTTACACGTAACATTTTTTTAAAGGACGAATTGCCCATCACACATTCCCACTCAATCATACATTTTTCCATACAATAATTAAAAAAAAAGTACCTCTTTCAGCTCTGGCATTTTCTTAGTAAACACTATACACGGGACCCATACACGCCCTAAAGTATTATCATACAGTAATTATTGTAGCCTGTTTATTAATAATAATAAGTGACAGTTTCAACTCAATTTTTCATCATCATCATTCATCCATTCGTGTCTTCAATTCTATAAGTGTTTTTTAATGACCTACTTTATAAAAGTTTTGGATTCGAATTTGAATTTGACATGTGTCTATGGACTTTTTTTTGTGTCTATGGACTAGGAGCACTACATTTTTATGGAACCACAGAGCATGGCGCTCCACATGGGCGCTCACCGTAAAATTCATAAACTTATCAAAAGCATATTTTAATGTCATGTTCACATTGATGATTAATTAGCCGTGTTGAGAGTAGGTCGGTGGTGCAGTGCCCTTAGGTCTCCTCCAGACGATTTAGGGTGCCTACCCACGGGATTTGTGACCGACATTTTGTAGGTGATATAGCGCCTCCGTGGTCTAGTGGTTCTGAGCTTCGCTCTCGTCGGTCGTGGGTTCGATTCCCGCGTCAAAATAATAAAAAATATTGTTTTCAAGTTTGGTTAGGACAATGCAGGCTGATCACCTGATTGTCTGACTAGAAAGATAATCCATGCGTCGGATGGGCATGTAAAAAGTCGGTCCTGCGCCTGTTCTCTCGACAGTCGTGTCGGTTTACCGTCCCACTGGGTTATGAGAGTAAAAGAAAGAGAGAGTTTGTGTATTGCGCACACACTTGGCTACCGACACCGAAATCGGTGAGGGGAGCTATTATTACTATAGTGACTGATTTCAATAAAACAGTCAGACACAAAATCGGTCATGTTTGTATCAAGAAAAACGGCACAGAAAAAGTAGGTTATGGGTACCCTAGCAGCTAAACCATTAGTTAACATAAAGGACCCCATGCATAAATCTCATAAAGATTTTGTCTTAAAAGTCTTAAATACTTTTCTACTAAAGTGCTTCACAAGCCACACGTTATCCCAGTCACTCTGCCAAGCAGACGCACTGACAACTATTAAGGGGCCCCTAAAATTGAGCAGCATTTGAGCATCCGTTAATATTCAGATAGCAACACTCCCGTATACTCGTTTACAGGAAAAACACTAATACAATTACATAAACACAGCTAAAATATTTTAATAGTACCCGTATTACATGTTATTTATTCAACAAACAAACAGACACCACCAATTATATAATAATCAAGAATTAAGATTTATGACAGTTGCCATTAAACGATTTTAAACTCTACCGCTATTGTAATAGAGCTCTACATGTTCGAGATGAAGACATTTGTTTAGGTGCATCTATTACAATCACTTAAGCACCTGAGACATAAAAGTATCTCATAATGGATTGAGTTAACGGATTAGGAATTCACCAGGTGAATAGATGAATTTCATCAATTTACTTGATGAATTGCTGTACTTATAGCGGCTTTTAGGTTTTCTTATTTTGAAAATTTCTCCAATAATAGTAACAATAGCTCCCCTCACCGATTTCGATGTCGGTAGCCGATTTCATTGAAACCAGGCCAGCTACGCAGGAGTCATTTTATAGTGCCCAAGTGTGTGCGCAATACACAGAAACACTCTCTCTTCCTTTTACTCTCATAACCCAGTGGGACGGTAAACCGACACGACTAGCGAGAGATCAGGCGCAGGACCGACTTTTTACATGCCCATCCGACGCATGGATCATCTTTCTTGTCAGACAATCAGGTGATCAGCCTGAATTGTCCTAACCAAACTTGAAAACAACATTGTTTGTTGTTCCAACGCGGGAATCGAACCCACGACCTCCGGGTCGAGAGATTTTTTTTTTTTTTGATTCTCCAATAGATTTATCAATTAGGCTTGAGTTAAATTCGCGTTATATAAAAGTTAAAACTTGTGCCTTCGTTTTATATGATACTAGCTTTTGTCCGTGACTTCGTCTGCAATATTTTTTTTAACTCTTCTTAAAAGTGTATAAATTAAAGTTTAGGTTCCTCGAAGATAGCGTAGCATTCTAATGAAGAAGAATTATTGAAATCAAATAGTTTTGAGTTGATTTGTAATTTACAAATAACGAAATCTAATATGTTAATTTTAGATAACACTATTAGCAGTTAGTACAACCTAAAATATACAAGGTGTAAAATAAATTGGTGATAATACTCTAGGGTGTTTTTGTGCCTCCTATGTAGAGTTTACTGTGGAGTACCAGCGCTGAAAGACGTACTTATGACTTTCATGTTTCTATGAGAAATGCCTTAATATCATAAATTTACCCATACAATAATTTTAAAATAGTAACGATTTTTGCGCTGGCACTTTCACAGTTAACTCTATATAATACGAAAAAAAATGTTTGCTTTTTCGTTATTCTTGCGACAAAAAATTGGAAATGGTAAAAGTAAAAAATATTAAAAAAATTGACAAAAAAAATAAAAAAATCATTACCAAAATGAGGACAGGTAGTAGGTACTCGTATAATCGTATCTCAAAGCTAAAGTGACTGTTCTTTTTACACGCTGTATAATATGTTCATAGTATAGCAATTTCAGCAGTATCCATTGCAGCAGATATGCATGTCATGTAGTACCGACAGTCTACGCTTGAACTGATTGTTACCGATTTTGATCTTTTACAAAAAGCGATAACGGCTTTTCAAAAACCTCACATCTTGTCCCAGTCCATCTGTTTCCCCGCAGGCGTCATTAACTAATAACACCGTAGCCTATTTTAATTGTTACTTCGGTGTATATTATTATTATTAGTCTGGAGTAAACATGGCGGAAAGTAAAAACTTTCGCCCGCAGCGTCACGCCTGTACAGCTCCGCCGACAAGTGTTAAGGTACATTTAATTTTGACAGAAGTTGATTTTTCTAAAGGCTAAAATACTCATTTATTACTTAGCTGACTCGTACCCACTGTGTTGGAGATACAAACAGTTTAAAACTTCCCTGGACTTCCACGAATATTTCAAGAACAAAAATAGCCCAATCGGTTTAGCCGTTTTCGAACGAACAGCAATTCATTTTTATATTTAAGATATTTATTATTAAAGGACGAATGACATATATAAAGTTTAATCAAATCGTTTGTGAACAAAGAATTTAATTTATATAAACGATAAATAACGTTTTTTGTGTAAAGTATGAATAATTGCATAATTTCATTTCAAGTTTGTACTTGTTTTTATATTAATATGTAACGTATTTGTATATTGACAAAACTATAAATCTATTGATGCAAATAAATAATTTATTTTGCATACTTATCTACATTTTCCTGTAATCTAGATAAAAAGGTGTTGCTATCCGTCCGTTATATGGCTACCAACTACCAAGTAATTATAGCCTACTTACATGCACATGCATAAAAGCTATAAAAATTACATACAAAGGCTAACATATTTATTAACATATTGAGCGATGAACGATAGCTACTTATAATTTATCAACGCTTCTTAACATAATGAATATACTTTTAATAAAATTTGTGTTTTTCATCACGGTCTATGCAACATTCATGATTAACTTTATTTATATAACATTTATCATTATCGTCTGTTTCAATATTGCAACTATTTTATGGTCAATAAATAAAATGTTTTATTTCTGTGTGTTAACTTAATGTCATTAATTTTTCTAGTCTATATCACCAACGCCTGTTAACGACAAACTATTAACAACAATCGTTCGTTGCATTGATACTGATAATTATTTTAACTGCATATTTATATATCTTACTAACATTATTGCATTACAAATACCAGGTGTAAATACCTGTTATTTTTACCACATTAGTAAAATTTTACTGGTTTGAACCACTTTTGTTCCCGCCTGTACCGGGTCCCCAAACGAGCTGTTGCGGTCCAGCCCGCGGGCGCGGCCCTCCTCCTTATCAGTTATCTAACGCTATGTTCTGACGGATACCCACAGTTTTAGGTGGAGGTGATTTTTGATCCGACCGCCATGATTATCAAAGTCACCTTGAACATAAGCACTAATAAAAAATATTACTATCTCCTTGTCGTTTACGCTAGAAAAGTAACTGGACAGACAAGGTGATTAATTACAAAACATGGTGATTTTGGATCGGACCGTCACTTTTGTCAATATCACCATAAACATAAGCACCCTCAGTAATAAAAAATATTACTATCTCCTTGTCTGTTACACCAAAAAAGTAACTTGATAAACAAGGACAAAACATTGTATAGTTTATCCAGTATGTAATATTGTATTATATTCGCGTTAAGAAGGCGGTAAGAAGTGTGATGTGGCACGGGAGTGATGAGGCGAACCAACAAGCGTCGCAATCCTAAATCGCGCTATCGAACTTTCAGAGATTATTCGCTATTGTATTAGTAGGATTTTATCGAAGATCTTAAAGTATATTTGAAAGATAGAGATACCTCAGATTTATAAACCGGCTCTTTGCAATAATACTAGGTACCTACTACTCTTGGAATCAATTACATCCCATCGATTAGAATTGTAATTTGACAGTTATCTAATCTTGAGCACCACATTGAAGGATTTTATGGCAACTTAGTGAAATTGTGTAAAAAAAATCCCTTTATATTATTGTTTTCAATAGCAAATCACATGATAGCAAAATTAAAATTGAAATTAAATTTAGTTTCAAGCAAAGGAATCGCAAATCCCCCTTGAGGATTCCTTCCGCCATCCCTCAATATGTCAAAATGACTAACTTTAATTGGTTAATGTGACAGTGTTCGTTATTGATAGAAATAAAAAAGATCACCTAGTTCTATCAATGAAAAGGTTGAGTTAGATCGAGTGAAATATTGAAATTTTATGAAATATTAACCACTTTGGTAGCTAAATGCTGAATAACCATTTCGAGGTTTCAGTTATGCGGTGAAAGTGAGCGGAGAGTTATTAAAAATTATAATTAGATTCTCATCAGATTTCTGTTAGTCGTGTTAAACCACGCTCTATACGACCTTTTTGTGGGCACATCGCTTATGGAGTATGCAGTAAGCAGACTTGCGACTTTCATTCTTATTTTTACCCAAATTATAGCTAAAAGGAAGCAATTAGCGTCATATTGGGTTTACTATATTTATAGAGCAATTCTACATTATGTATTTTATACGTTAGTATGGCTTAACATGGCAAAAAGGCTAGAAAACTGTGAATTGAATACTTTAGTAAAACTTTACAATATTCCGGTACAGAGGACCGCTCTTTGTACCGGAATATTGTACAATTTAAGCGAAGCTATAAGCTAGTCAAGCACCTAATTAAAATCTAGCTTCTATAATATAAAGTAGTTTAGACAATGGAGTGGGTATAGCTAGTTTGCAGGTTATGTTTAAAACTACATTATTAAGGTAAAAAGGAGTCAGGTATTGCTATTATATTGATAGATTTGTAGCCATTATTCAAGTACAGACATTCTCAAGTAATCAATTCAAATCTTAAGAAAATCTTGTCGGTGGAGTAACCGCCATGTTTCTCAAGTAATATGTATACATAATTAAAAGCCTATAAAAATAAAGATTACCAAATGCGACCAAAAGTCGCAGCGAAGTCGCTCGTCTGCGCCGCTTCATATTCATAATGCTTTTGGGCGATGCTTAATTTTTGTTAAAAAGGTATATTGTTTTTTAGTGCGCGTCGGTTTTCGGTAGGCGGCGCGGTGGGCGGAGAGGAGACGGTATTGAAGCTTTTTGATTTCAACATCGTTTTACCGACCGCGTCAAAAGGGATTCGGTGTTTTATGTTGGTTTTTTAAGATTATTTATTCATCTTAAAAAAAACAAAGTTTTGATCGAAGTAGTTTGAATTATCAACTTTTTGAGCAGTTAAGTCACGATTTCACCAACGCATGTTAGATTGAACGGCTTGTTAAAATACCATGTCTTCTCATTCATTGATAGGAATTACGAGAGGAACAACATGATAAACAAGGATTAACTTTAACATTGCTTGGTGAAACACGCCCTAAATCTAAGATCTAAGCAAATAACTTGTAAAAATATTTTTGAACTGCTTATACCATGCTGAAATAAAAATACCCAATGTAGAATTTCACATTAACACTTTTTAAGCAAAAAATTTGTAAAAGGTTACGCAAAAATCATGTTGCGTACGTACATCGTTAATTATTTAATCTGATCAAAATGAAGTACAATGGTGTAAAAATTAACATATTAATATGTATAATATGAAATAGATTTTATCTTATGTTCTAAACTTTATAACAGTGATTTGCATAATTATAATTAGGCGATTTAAATATAAAAAAAAAATTTAGAACATCACTAGCCTTGATAAAACGAGGTACATCCCTAGTGGGTGTGTCCGGACCTCGGGCCGTATTGTTTTGTCCGTCTGTCTGTCGGCTTTGTACATACTTTTATGCTGCAAAAGACACGAGAAAGGATTTTATTTAGGCTGTGAAATAAAATATTTTAGTGCTGATAAACTTTTATCGTTTTGTTTCGAATGTTCGAATGTCCTGTAAGCCAAGCCGGGCATTTGAAAGCTTCGTTAAAGTGAAGTTATCGAATGTCAATTGTGTAATCATTCGATAACAAAGCGACCTCTAGTATCTATTAAAACGCGACCAAAAAAAAAACAAACCTAACCATATTATGTAACAAAAATTCACAGAATTAAATTGAAATGTCATATTCAAGATAAAACCAAACCAGCTTTTCGCAGTGTTGCCGCGATAAAAAAGCACTCTCACGTTTTTTTTTTGGTACGAAAATTCATATTCCGTATTGGCGCTGGTGTCCGTCGATCAGATACAGTAATTACAAGTTACCACTGACTATTATCAAGTAGCGACCACCTTTCATATATTTCACGAGCGGAGCCCTCCACGCAGATATATTTAGATTGGTAATTTATTGCCGTTTTACATACGATGATTTACCGGCTCGCAATGTGTTATTAAATTTTGGATATTTGAGCCTTAATAGATTAGATATTCATTTTAAAAGCGTGTATTTTGTAAATATCAAAATCGTATGACGCTTAGTTACACTTATTACGATTTGTAAGTTCTGCTACTTCATGGCTTAACTTAACTTAATTTCGTCTTAATTTAATATTATTGGAGATGACAGATGACTCCCAAAATATACCGACCGAGACGAATCTCCCGGTGCCGGTGGTACAATTTTGAAAATTGGACAAGCTTTTCTCACTTTTTTCGATTTTTCTTTACGGAGCGTTTATAAAATCATGCTTCCTGATCAGCGGATAGTTTAAGGGCGTGTTTCACCAAGCGATGTTAAAGTTAATCCTTCGTTAAATGTCATGTTGTTCCTCTCGTAATTCCTATCCACGAATGAGAAGGCATGGTATTTTAACAAGCCGTTAACACTAACATGCGTTGGTGAAATCGGGACTTAAGGTGGGGTCTCTCTCATTGGGGTCTGTCCTTCCAACATCACCTAACTTGTCCATGTCGTTCCAGAAAAATGTGGTCTCTCCGACGACCCCGGCCTCAGGGTGAACGGCAAGGGGAAGAAGATGAGGAAGCCCCGCACCATCTACTCCAGCCTCCAGCTCCAGCAGCTCAACAGGCGGTTCCAGAGGACGCAGTACCTGGCGCTGCCGGAGAGAGCAGAACTCGCCGCCAGCTTGGGGTTAACGCAGACGCAGGTAAGTTATATCGAGAGTTCTTGGGTATTTTTGGTAGGAGTTAGTGGCGAAGGATTTTAACCCCATTCAAACTCGATCTCCTCGTTTTTTGAAGACCATAAATTGATCTATTATACAGTCTGGGGCTTCCCTCTGAAGAACCAGCCTTCGCCACTAGTAGGAGTGTAATGTAGTAAAAGTAAGCTTAGTTTTTAACCACTAGAAAATACGCGGCCACCACGCGTTATTTCACGTTATTAAAAGAATATTGGATGGTTTGTAGGGTGCTTTAATAGGTATACCACCTCTGCATGAACCATCTAAATAGAGGGAATATATCCAGAAATCAGCATAATTATTATTTTTATACGACGCTCGCCATCTTGTCTGCCAACCGTGGCAAGTATGGGCAATAATCCACTGTGAAATACTTTTGGGAGGCTCATGTCTCAAGCAACCAGGGCACTGATTCTATCGATATTTATCGCTTACGACGTTCGAAAACCGAATGTATGGGATTTGACATAAGCTTCGCTAAGTGACAATACTAATTCGCTTGTCATTTAGCGAACCTTATGTCAAATTCCATACATTTTGTTTTCGAACTTCGTAAGCGATATATAGCGTTGACATGTTCAATCAGGGCCCCAGTCAACGTCATAGCTGAAACGACATTAGACAGGGATTTTCGTCATCGACATACGTCTTATTATTTTCTAACTATTGTACTTCCAAGTATCTATATTGTTGACGTGCAACAGTAGTAGTAGGCCATCAAGCTTACTCCCGACACAATCGAGAATCGAATCAGTTCGATCTCAGCGGCTTTTGGTATTTTATTTGGATATTTACTTTTTTTACTTTGAAACTAACCCAAATATAAAAATCGTTCGATCGTAACTTTTTGTATCCCGACCATATCAATCGACTGAGAATCAAAATAAACAAAGGTCAATTTATTCAAGAGTATGCGGAACGATCGAATCAGTTTGGAGAGTAAGGCCCCTGGTCATGAATCTTATTCCAACGGATCGATTCGGGTCGGGTCTCGTGAAGCTCTAAAATTTGGCATTCAATTTCAAACCAACTTGGTTCTAGCGTCGTGTTAAAGATTATATTATTAGATCACAGTTATAATATACAAAAATAATACACTTTATTTACTAAAGTGGAAAAAGTGCAAGTAATTTGTGTATTATTACTGTGTAACATGTAATTCCGTCAAGAACCTACCAGTACATTCAATAACATTATATTATTAGATCTGTCAAATGTCAATGCAATCCCAATGTCGATTCGTTGAAATAACATTCAAGAATTAGGCCCCCGGCTGGTATGCTCTTAAAAAAAGTTACTTCCAAATATTTGTGTAGTGAAAAAGATTTCAACGCGAGCAAAGTAATGTCAAAATCAGTACATGAATAATAAAATATCAAGATGTAGTAGGTATTAGGTACTAATTGTGACTTGCATATTATTTGCCTATACATAGTATACAATACATCCTTATATTAAAACCACTATTAGCTGAGCTCTTTGCTCTACTTCGGTGCTCTACATACTTACTTTTTTTAACTTTTATAAAACCACAAGTCATTATAAAACAAAAACGTGCAACTTCCGTTTTTCCTGTAGCACAAAGAAATAAACGTGTAGTTAATTAAATGTGTTTTTAATATTTTTTAATACAAATAATAACCGTGTCAGCTTAATTAGTATCCAAAAACAATTTCATCAAACATTTTTTTAGTTCCATTTAATTGGTAAAAAATCTTCGGAGGGGTATTTTGTCACCGAATAATAATTAAACAAGTGTACGTTCACTTGGATTTTTCTAGCTTTTAATATGTCAAGTAAAAATGAACCTTGTGCCTTTAAGAATAGCGCCATTCTCATTAGAGCGTCATGTTTAAACGTAGGGTATAATTAAAGTGAAGAATTTTTTACCTATCTAATCTAAGCAGTGTCGTTTAGTAGTAATTTAGTTTTTATCATTACAACTTTAAATAAGTACTTTTTGAACAATATTGTAGTAAAACGATAATGAAGTATGTGTTGTAATTAGTGTAATATCATGGATAGGTACGTATATAAATTAGCACCTAAAACATTATGTTTCTTGGTTTAGGATTATGTATTAATTTAACGATAATTTAATTTTTAGTTAATTTTGTTTGTTTACTTTAATTGGTCGTGTCGTTAAAATTCATGATACTAATAACTTAATTTACCTATGTATTAAAGTTTTAACATTCAGTGTCTGCTCTGCAGTCTGAACCTAAGTATTTGTAAATCAAACAGTTTTTTTTTAAATTCAAAAAACTGTAGCTAAGAAGTTACTTTTTTAATTATAAATATCTAATACGTTCTATGCTTTGCTGTACACATTCGATTTCTTTTTCTAGATGCACTAGCCTTTCCCATGAAAAAAAAAACAATTCCACATTCGAAAATTAAAATCGCGCCTCCACAGAACAGGTTGTGAACGATTGGACTCGTGACCGATTGATTCGTCATGTGTCACCGTGTAGAATGAGTAATCGTTATCACATACGTTCCGACTCACAATAGAGATGGGCATAATCGATTTTTTCTAATATTTTTTATCGATATGTCACAACAGAATTAACGGATTCATATGGAACTAAATTAAAATTAGATGGAGGAAATGTTTAAATCTATTTTTTAGAAGATACTTACATATATTTTCTATAATTAGTAGTTTGCTTTTCAATAAAATAAATATTATATTTCCATATAAAGCAGTTTTCATAGAGTAAATTGCATAATCAATGGAAACTTTTATAAAACTATACAGATCACTAAAATAATATTTCAAATTACGATGCGGACTTCATAATATTATTATGTACGGATTATTTGTAATTAACAGTAAGAAACATCCGATGTAACAGGTAGTGACTTCCCCAACGGAAACCATTTTGATTTCATATTATCCATCACTGTTCGACCTTGTCTTCATTTTAGGTCGTCCATCTTACCTAACAAATGCTGTAAGTTATACAAAAAACTTGTAAGTTATACGTGGAATATATGAATTGTTATTTAATACTGCTTAGTACCAGTAACTTTCCTTATTCTACCTTCTATTTCACCAAATTGTCTAGGCTCGTATTCTCGATTCTTAATAAACAAAGGCCTATGCCATTCTTCCATAGATGTGTGTGAGAAAAAGTTGAAAAGGATATACATATCTAATTTCGTTTTCTTCGTTATAAAAAGTATCGAGTTAATTTTATTATAATTTAATATTTCTCAGATATTGTCTGTGGCTTTGAAGAGCCCGCTTCGATATCTAGAGAGGGGCAAGTTTGATTAATAACGTCGATATCGGTACAACATGCGCGGAATAGATCTTACTATCGATATTTCTGTTTTTATCGGTTTCATGTATAATGCGACTTGGCGTGTTCTTGCATCTAATAAATGTAATCTCGCGATAAAATATTGTATTTTTATGAATTAATTAATTGGTTAAATACTTTTTGTTTTATTCACACGTTTACAATGGTTAATTGCTTTATAATATCGTCATAATATGCATACAAGTTTGACTCTATATTTAAAACAGTTATTTTATACAATTTATTTGATGATAGTAAATACAATCTGTATTGATATTAAACAGTTTGTCCATAGTGAAAGTACCTCAATAAAACAGTCACACAATACAGAACATGCCCCGAATGTGTTTCTGACAATTTTCATCGACACTCTCTAAAGTCCCACCCTATTTCATACCTCTATTTCCTATACTTGATTCGATTCCTTATTATAAGCTAAAAAAAGCGGAATTAATTTACCCGTCTCTTTCTTACATACAGATAATCAAATCGTTATAGAGGCATTCTTAATGGAATCACAGTTGTGCAACATCAAACTTTATTGCCTTGCAATAAGGCGTCTCGATCACCTGTCGGTTTTTGTCACAGATAATAAATCATTGCATTTGTCTAGGTGATGTTTATTGTCTATTGTTACAGTTATATGTGTTTCCCAATAGTTTTTTGGTGTTGCCATTTAGAAAAACTTTGAGGTTATGCGGATTATTTATTGTTATAATAGGTAATTATAATTGTATAAAGTATTTCTCATTAGACGTAACCGGGCTTTAAACCTTAGCATAAGTTTCATATAAATCACCTTAATCGTATACTTACATATTTTTATATTTTTCCTGCGAATATGTATTTTTATACTTCCCTACTACCAAGATAAAATCAAATAATCTTAATAACGATGGTGATTCTAGCAATAGGTACCAAGATTCTATCTTCTACTGGCAAAAGAATAACCAAAACGAAATTACAAGGTGTTAAATCTTACTTCTTCGAGTAAACGGGATTTCCTTAATTCGTGTGTTTAACCACAAAGGATTTTCTTATAAATATTATCGGTTAAATCACGGTAGGATTTTCAGGCTGTACCGTTCGCAGGGAAATCAGCGCGTTGAACGAAACGAGATCATCGAAAATAAGAGATTGGTCTTCAGATTTCAGCCAAAAGTTCTCACTCGACACCATCAATCATATTTTTCACGCGTACTTTTGACAACAAAAGACTATGTCAGTGAACTTTAAAGGCACACTCGAGTCAAGTGTCAAAAAAAACAGTCATTTGTCGGAAGGTGTCTGAACCAAATGATGATAGATCGTCGGCTACCGTAATTTGAATTATAGCCTGTGACGAAACGGACTGCGGACCACTGTTTTGTGGAATGAAATACGATTTAAATTGACTCCCATGTGGTTAAGACGAGTGGCCCAAAGAAGCTGTTAAGTAATCTGAAAGGCCCCGAAACTTTAAATACCAGCTGAAAATGTAAACTACTACTTAAATGCAAGCAAAACCTATCTAAAAAAAATAAGTAACGGAAAATAATTAGAAAGGAAAAAACTGCTGAAAAGTTTATGGCATTAGCTTCGCTTGTCTGCTATAAACAGCAATACTCCTCACGTCAATTCCTCTCTATTCAATTCATGGAAAAATATGTTACTTGATTACCTATAGTTGGAAAGTAATAGAATTAGCCACGTCCTACCTAGCTAGCCGTAGCGAAATCAACTTGCCTAGTTTTTTACTTATATTTTATTTTCACTTGTGTTACTTATCTAATATTAAAGTTTGCATGCCGACAAAACGTTAAAACGCCGCACTCCCCCTAAACTTCGCTATTTACCTACAGTTTTATCACAAAATACATAAAATATGTCGTAACCAATAAAAATGTCCCCAAATAACGCAAGTCACGACTTCAAATGTTAGAACAGATGACTTTCAAAAATCGAACGCACCATGATTGGCTGTCAAAGAGTAACGTCCAACCAATGGCCGCTCGTCAAATGTCATGACTGTGCACAGATTAGAAATAAAAAAACAACAGCTTCTGTTAAAGTGGCAAAGACTGATTGAGGCTTTCGGCCTGACGGTCGGGACATAAAAGAAACCGACACACAAAAGGATGCAATGACTTTATATTCTGTTTTCGACACTCATTTTTTTCCCACCAATTAATTATGACACATTTGTTTCATTAACCATTTTTATATTCATAAAAAATACTTATGTGTTTACTTATAATAAAACGTATAGAGTCGAATACGTGGCTCTATAGCAGGTGATATGAAGGGCTTTTTTAATAATTGTTCTTGGCTCCGTTGTTTAAACCATTTTTATTTCTGGTTTACAATGACTTAGTTAGAATAGGCACAAATTCCCAAAGACGCGACGCTCATAACACG
Organism: Celastrina argiolus; assembly: GCA_905187575.2. Taxonomy (NCBI): domain Eukaryota; kingdom Metazoa; phylum Arthropoda; class Insecta; order Lepidoptera; family Lycaenidae; genus Celastrina; species Celastrina argiolus. The sequence goes on along the minus strand of LR994579.1, from coordinate 4,678,148 downwards.
GAAGCGTAAACTATTTTATTTCACTTAAACTGAAAGAATGTTATCTGCGATCTTTTTATTTAAAAAGTGGTGAAATAAAATGGGGGAATTGGAAAATTGTCTTCAATTGTAAACAATTAAGTGCAATTGATCCATTTATTACGCAATTGTGTTCGAATAGCGGTGAGACTGAGTGACTGAAGATTCGACGATAAGTCTACCAGGGCATCAGAACTATTTAGCCATTACACTAAATTTGACAGTCGAGTTTATGAGACAAAATAAAAACTGTAAACATTTAGGTGATCGCAGCCTCTAAAGAAAAAAAATAATTTAATAATAATAATAATAGACATTCATTATACATTTGCACATTTGGACTTGAATTTTTGACAATCTTTTACTTTAAACTCAGTCTTTTACTTTGAGTTGATTATAAAGTTAAACATTATGTATATGGTGGAACGATGAAAAACCAATACATTCATCTGTAAAGTAGGTATGTTATGTAATATGTGTTACAATATATACTTAATACATATTATGTCTTGTAATATTCTACTTAGATACAACATTCAGTTTCACAAAGTTACATATTTCCCATGTTTTCATGAAATATGTAAGTCGCTTTTGAATCTTTAAAGATAAACAACTAAGAAGTGAAAATTCAAGAAAACTTTAACAATTATACATTATACTACTAAAATTTATGCCACGCAGTAATTAAAACTTATACCAACTTTTAATTACTTAAGGGATTTAATAGCTCAAAAACAAGTTCAGCTTTCGTGTTTGTTTAATGTTAACATTATTTTCAAACACAGTCATCTAGTTATATAACTTACAAGTACCTAACAGGTAAGTTTAGATGGGACGAAAGAGGCTTTCCAGTATATAGATCTTTCAGACTCCTCATTTCAAAGACTGTTCCAAGCAAACAAACAAACATTTTATAATATTAGTATAGATAAAATACACTTGAGAACATAATTAAATAATAAGTAGGTCTTAATTTTACAACTTACGTTGAAAATGTTTTTATCGCCCCGCGAAGCTACGAGTTTAAAAATTGTATCTAGTTAATACTTTTTTTCAGTTCAAGAAGAACATACTATATTCTGTAATAGCCTTTTTTTAACTATGGAATATCAAGCGCCATGTTTAAATTCAACAATATTATAAATTTAATTTGCGCTTAATTCGATTATCTGATCTTATTTAAAGATAATGCAAGCTTTATTTACGCTAGTTTTTCACGAGACCGTGTACTTGATAATTCAGACATCGATCAGTCGTGATCATTAGCATTTACCGCTTATTTACCCCAGTAACTTATTAATGAAAGGATAAAATCTTAATTAAAATGGAGATTTTTCTCACTCGGTGTTAGATCGACGATATCCCCTGCCAAGCAAATGTGTACCTAATGTTTAATGTAATTTGTTCGCTTTTAGAATAACTCGAATTTATCAAATTATCTGGAACGTTTATCATAACTGTACCCACACAGGTATGCTGGTAGTCTAGAACTATGCTATGTTCAAAAGGAAAATGTAAAATATTCTTAATATTTTGTGTATACTCGTTTCATTAGGACGACAAAACTAATATTTATAAGAAGTGAATGCCATTTCATTACTTATAAAATTCTGTAGTACCTATTTAGCAATATGCGTACCTTGATCACTTACAATTAGATGAGACACCGCTCGTTTACTACTAATAAAAATAATAATGCGGTTTTATTGATACCAGGCCAGCTACACAGGAGTTTATAGTACCCAAGTGCGTGCGCAATACACAGAAGCACTCTCTCTTCCTTCACTCTCCATGGATAACTGATACGACTAGTGGGAGATTAAGCGCAGGACCGACTTTTTACATGTCCATACGACGCATAGATCATCTTATCAGACAATCTGGTGATCAGCCTGCATTGCCTAACCATACTTGAAAACAACATTTTTTGTTGGTCCAACGCGGCAATCCCCTATGAGAGCTAGGTTCTAAACCACTAGACCACGGAGGCGCCCGTTTACTATTGAAGTGGTCACCCCAGTGTTGCCACCGCTAGGGTCGACAGTGTTGCCATAGTTAAGGCTGATAGCGCAAGTCAAGGACGGCTCTATTGTATGCTAATCCTGAGATAGAGGTGCCAAGTGACCATCAGTTTATTAGATGCAGGACCGCATTAAACATTCAATTGAAAAAAAATCTTATAATCAGTATAAAACAAAAAAAGTACTTGTTATTGAAGACATGAATGGATGAAGGTGATATGTTGCTTTTTTTAGAATATTGAGTTTAAACTGTCACTTAAGCATTTTAGGTTATGTAACTTAATAAGTTCTTACATTGATTCTAGAGATGGATCTTAAGATTAATGTACTTAATACATTACGACGTGTTATAAAATGTTTAAATGACAGTTTGAATTTAATTTTCTCTAAATATGAATTTTGCTACATATCACCTCCATCCACTCATGTCTTCATTAGTAATATGGAAAAGCGGTTGATAGCATAATAATAATATCTATTGACGAATCTTATCTTCTTAATGTTCCACATTTTTGATAGTAAATAATTTATATACCTACCTTTTATCTACTACTACTAAGTACGAGTAAATGGAAATTCTGCATGCAACAGCTACATTTATTGCTATGAAAAGTATAATTATACATTATGTACTTTTCCGAAGTATACTCTAAATCTATGCCAAATTGCATTAAAACGGTCCTGTACTTCGATGCCTATTTAATCCAAAAAAATGAATAAATCTTTCCTCTAATGTAAGATTATAAAATGAATTGTCTCATGAAAAATAATAAAAACCTTACAAGCCACTTATAAAGGGTATCACAAATACAAGCAATATAAACTAATGTAATTATTACTTTGTAATGAAGTTATTTGTAAAAGTAAAAGATATAACCACATCAATCATATGTCAGGCTATAACCACACAATTATAATGCTTTAAATTTATTTGTAAAAGCGTATTACTTATTTTAATGCGAATTTATTTAAAACAGTACTCGCAAGTCGCAATACATATGAATTATTAATAAGCGGATAGAAAAAATATGTACAACTTAAATAAAATTAAGTACACTACTTATAAATTACCATTTTAATGTGTGTTTCTTCGTTGATATTTTTGTCTTTGTTTAAGACTACAATGAATAACCTAAAACTACAAATATTATTCCACTAGCAGACTACCAGTTTTAGTTCAAAGATGGCTCTTGATTCAAGATACCATCGCAATCACGAGTTGCTAAGTTCAAAAACAAAATGTATAGGATTTGACATAAGCTTCGCTAGTAACACACGAATTCTCTTGTCATTTAGCGAACCTAATGTCAAATCTCATACATTTTGTTTTTGAACTTCGTAACTAATTATAGCAATGACATCTTAAATAAGGGCCCTGATATATCTATCTGAGACACCTATAAAAATCCTTGATTATGCTAAAGTGTGGTCAGCGCAATCGTTTCGCTGGATGATTTAGTAGGTAGGAAGCCCTACAAAAAGCGGTAGGACCGCCATGCCAAGGAAAAACAGTCATGAACTTTAATCAGTTATCGATAGGGTAAAACAGAACAAATTTTTTAGAAGGTCAAAGTTTAAAACATTAGGATATAAGCACCCGAAACTGAAGAGCGTTTTAAGATAATAATATTTATGGACGTTTTAGACCCTGTCAATCTAGCCCCTAAAATGGTTTAATGAAGCTTCTAAAAAGGTTAAGATTAGGCCACTTCTCAAAACAATATACACTCAGTATATGGCTGAAAAACATGTTTGTTTTTCGAATGTACAGGCTAATTAGATTTTTCTAAAGAGTTTTTATTTGTCCCTGTCAGTCAGTTATGATGGGTGCATACGATATGTATTGTTTAGACTCACACGCACTGGGCTGGAAATTTTTTTGCTCGTGCCGACATTTCCTCCGCTGATAGCGAGCGTGGGGCCTTCATCATCATCAGCGGGCGATTATTTATTTATTTAAGTGCATGAAAAACTAACAAAGATAACTCTATAGTTATTATTCTAGTAACTAGTCAATTACAAGTTTTTACTTCTAGATTACATAACAAAAGACAAAAAAACTGTGAACGGTCATGATAGGAGAACTGAAAAAGGTGAATATAATCTTAATTCATTGGATACACATTACATATACTTTATATAAAAAAACTATAATATAAAAAACACAAAAAATAATAACAAAACGATGCCACAGTTTGCACAATATATAGAATAGTAGATTTTCCTTGACGACTTATATGTATATGTATCCAATGAATTAAGATTATATTCAGCTTTTTCTGTTCTTAACTACTATCATGATATCTTGATATAATTATCAAGAGGCCGGCGCCCAGTGTAGAGAATTCAATGATGAATCTTGATACAACTCTAAGGCCGTGTTTTACCAAGCAATGTTAAAGTTAACGTCATGTTAAATATCATGTTATCCCTCTCGTATTTCGTGTCAGTGAATGAGATGGCATGGTATTTTAACATGGCGTTAACTTTAACATTGCTTGGTGAAACACGGCCTAATGATTGCTGGGGTACAAAATGTCACTTTAATCATGTTTATTTTGCTTCCAAACAAACAAGAAATTGAAAGATTGTTATAATAATTTATATTCAATAACTACAATTTTTGTGAAAGACCTACGTAAATATTATAGCCTATGTTACCCGGGATATTATAAGGAATCTATTGACACCTCATTCATTTAAATTGGATCATTAGTTTAGCCCGTATGGTGGAACAAATACGAGGTGTAAAGTAAATGAGTGATAATAAGGCTGCGTTTGTGCCTCTTATGTACAAAGACTTTACTGTGAAAGTACCAGCACTAAAAGACATACTTTTGACTTTCATGTTTGTATGAGAAATGTCCCAACATTATAAATTTGCCCAAACAATAATTTAAAAAAAGTGACTGTTTCATAAATTTATGTTGTTCCTCTCGTAATTCCTATCAATGAACGAGAAGGCACGGTATTTTAACATGCCGTTAAGACTAATGCCTTCTCATTCATTGATAGGAATTACGAGAGGAATAACGTGATATTTAACGAAGGATTCACTTTAACGTTGCTTGGTGAGACACGCAATAAATATTATAAAATTATAACTTAACAGACGGTTTGCCTGTCTAGTGTCTAGTTCATTGATATTGTTGTAGTATAGTTGAAGTATAAAGTTTTTGTATACTTGTTACACGTTAAAATACCAGGTTTGATACATTTGTAAGAATTATAATACTTTATACCATTATCATAGTGACGCATGCCTCGGAGACTAACTAAAATCATGATGTTTCATTATCTATGGAAAACAAAGTAGCGATAGCAAAAAAGTTCGCAAGAGAATAATAATTCAGACACCTATATTAAAATGCAATTAAAGGATTAACATAATTAAAATAAAACATATTTATTATTTAATTTTTAGATTATAATTTAAGACAGTAAAATTATTTTATATTTATTGTAATTTGTAACGTGTTAAACTTATACCTTTATTTTTATTTACAAATAATGTCAGAAATGGTTATACTATCTCACGGATATATTGATCTCCGAAATTTTAATAAAAAGAGACTACGTTTAAAAAAACCGACTTCGACAACTAAAATGCATAAAATAATAGTTTTATAATGTAGTTTAAATTAATGTTTTTTTTGACATCGTATCACCAAAGGACCAAATGGCAGCTATTCTGCGTCGAATAAAAAAAGAATAACGCAAATCGGATCATTAACCTCAGAGTAATCGGTATACATACATAAAAAACCGGCCGAATTCGACTCCTCCTTTTTTTCGAAGTCGGTCAAAAAGATAAGTGTTTGCATTTGCCGGCTAAGAAAACTTCTACTTATTAAATGTTTTTGCTATCGCTACATACTTGAACAGTGAGTTATCGTACGATCTCCTCGTGTATGTGTTTATGTGTGTATGTATGTGTGTGTATGTGTGTGTGTTTGTGCGTTTCCTGTAATTAAAACAACATAATAAATATGTTTTCTTATTTTACGCATGCGTACTAAATGTGTCATAACTAAATGTTTTTGGTTTTTATGCTGAGTAAAAGGTGCACGCTTGGCTGAACTCGCCTTGATGATCAAGTTCAGTAATTTTTGCTAGGGCCAAACACTTAGAATGGCAACCCCAATTTTGAGGAGCGTTGCTATGCCGTTCTTTGAAATTGGTGTTGCCATTTTATATAAAAAAACAGTTGCCTTTAGGTACGTTGCCTAAAATATTTATTTTTATCTATAAAATTTCGTGGTATTATCAAATGAGGAAAAAGAAAATATACATGACGTTAGCAAACTATGACGCCGCAAATAGTTTTACGAGAATGAAAAAAATATTTGCTTATAATTATTCATCGCAAAATCGTAATTCGTAAATATATCTTTTTAACCCCCGACGCAAAAATGACGGGGTGTTATAAGTTTGTAGTGTCTGGCATCGTAGCTCCGAAACGGATGATCCGATTTTAATGCAGTTTTTTTTGTTTGAAAGGTATAACAGTCGAGAGTGTTCTTAGCTATGTTTGATGTAAATCGGTTCAGGTTTTCAAGGTCATGAGGTCGTTTGTTAGGTGTGATAGGAACGTTACACGCTAAGTCGGATTTTTTTTTTTTATTTAGTTATAGATACAGGTCTATAGACTGAGGCTAAGTTTTGTTAATATACTATATCACAAAGTAGATATATAACAGAGACACGACCTAGAAAATAGTATCACCCTAATACTGGCAATTCAACTGGCTATTTTTGTTTTCTTCGATTTCCAGGCACATTCCGAAAACCTAATTACCTAGCGCCACTATTGGACAATACTAATTACTAATTTAGTTTCGTACCTTCTTCTTAATTATTAAGGAGTTGAATTTAGATAATGTGATGTTATGCTTAAAGTATGCTTATCTTTATTTTAATGTCAATATTTATTTCTTCTTTCTAGTACTTAATTCGGCATATTATTTACATTTTATAATTTGCAAAAGTTTATAGTCGTGACATCTATTGCAATTTTTTGTATTAAAGATAGAATGTATGTGATGGATGGTAGGCCATGACTATATGAATACTAATTACTGCGGAAAATTTTATAATTTATAAACAAAATGATGTATCAAATCCTTACTTTGCAACGTTTCATCACACATCAACATATTAGATGTCACATTTCAGGTGTTGATGGTTTTGCACATAACAACTGTGAAGTTCGCACTTAACATAATTGTTAGTTACGACCTGTTAGTAACTTCGCAACGTTGAAGCAACAAGATAGATGCGGAAAACTCGCGATTGAGTCATTTCATCATTTTTATTGTCAATTAGTCATAAATGTATTATTTACACTCTACCTAGGTACATAAAGTGGATATTAGTAATATTAGACCTTTGCTCTAAGGTTGTACAGTAGTCACACAGGCCTCAGTAGCTCAATAGCTAGCTCGTTTTGTGTATATTACCATTACTTTGTTCTAATTTAGACTATTACCAACATAAGTGCTATGAAAATGAAAAACAAACTTAGTTAATTAGAGTAATTACACACTAGCAACCGATTATTTATCTATCATAATCGATTTACTTAAAACTTCTAGAGACGCTTTTCCGAATATCCTATATTTTTTCTTAGCATTATACTTATTAAGTAATTCTTGGATTTAAACAGCTTTATTAATTAGTTTATTATTTATGATTCTGGTATAATTTATTAGTATAAAATCATGTTAGAAAACATCGACCGTCAATCTGCAGTTCAGCATTCTTTATAATACGCCTTGTTTGCGTAACACTTGCTAGAGCGAGAGGCACACATGCGTAGTGCAGCGCGCGAGAGAGACGGACGTACAATCGTCGGCAAACCCGGTCTACCACTTTTGAACCTTAGAACCATAGTAATAAAGTTCAAAAGTGATACATAAGGTATGCCGGCGACCGTACGCGGTGCAGCTTCAAGGCAATCAACGTTTACTTAGCCCGCGTTTTCCATTTGCAACACTATGTTGTAGAGAATTTATTACAGACTTATCTTCATACAAAATATCTAATATGACTTTCTTTTGGTATTTTTTTCTATTAGATGCCTATAAGATATCCACCGGTGCCGGCTTGTAACCTCCAAACGTTTAAAAAGTTAATTTAAATGAGCTACTTCTGATAATAATAACAAATTTTATTGTTGAAATATAAGTAGTTCAATTCAATTCAAATTATGTTATTTAATAAAAGGGTGTTTTTTTACTTCATACATGCTTATTTACGGTCTTTTAACGAATAGAACGATACTAGTACAGGCTGTATTTGTATAGAATTACTGGTATGGACCTTGCGATGTGTTTCCTTCCAAGTGCCTTGCAAATCATGATCGCCTGGTACTTCGCTCGATATTAATCCTGATTGAGGAAGATTTTTATCTTAAAAATATTTTTTTTAGTATCCTTTAAAATTTATCTTTCCTAAAGATGTATGGGTTTGATTTGAATTTGGTTTTAGTTTTTTTACACCTGCTTTTCATCGCTAGTTGTGTCTTCTTAGTGATGTACAAAATAAGCACAGACTTCTAATTGAAGACATGAATAGATGAAGATGTGCGCAAAAAAAAAATACCCACAAAATGGAGTTTAAGCTATCACTTAAACAGTTTAGGATAAGTAGTAACGTATTAAATACTTACATTGATTCTAGAGACGGATCTTTTGATTAGTATAATACTCGACATAAAATGTTTAAGTGACAATTTGAACTCAATTTTCTCGAAATCAGAATTTTGCTATATACCTTTATCCGTTCATGTCTTCAATTGTTTGTTCGTCAAAGGTCTTACAGTATTTATTCGTTTGCCTTTCATAACATGCCAAAACTAAAGTCAGTATCATCCATCACTGTTAAAACACGTTTCAACTATGTTAGTAAAAAACTTTTCACCTTCGCTCCGAAGAATATAAGGAAAGTTAATTTCAAGAATGAAGAGATTTTAATAAATACGGCGACCACACCCAAGGTTGTTAACGGATAACTGTTACACCGTAAACTATTGTTTAAATACTTTATATTTAGCTAATTCGAATGAAACTCGTATGAAACGTGCACGAATTGAGTATAATGGAAATAACAAAGTCGATATAAATGGAAATATAAAGACCGTTGCTTTAAAACCAGAAGCTACTCATATTAATAAAGCCAACGATCTGGTATTGTTTTTGCGATGCTTTTATTATTGGAACCATAAAATAAAATAGAAAACCTCCATAAGATATATACAAATGTGCGAATACTAAATGCTGCGGAAGAACTGACTTAGGCTCCTAATGACAAACAATATTACATCAGACTTGCTGCTGCTGGTGCAATTTAAAGACTGCTATAGACAATATGTCCAACAGTACAATCTTTTTACTATGAGTTTGTTTCGGCCCGAACCTGATCAAGTCTTTTTATTCAATCAAGAACCAATCTTCGGTGGGCTAAAGTTGAACCAGCAGTTAGCATTTTCTGTAGACATTCCGAAAAAAACTAGTTAGTTTTCAATTGGGTTTTTGTTTCCATTTTCATTTGTACGAACCTATGCCCTTTTAATTTTGTTACACTTCGGTGTAAATGCGCACGTGTATGGGCTCGGGTGTGAATATGTGTGTAAGTGTTCATGAGATGCGAAAATTAATAAATAATAACTTGCCCGCCCCCCAGCTGCGATTTATTGCTTATAAAAATTGTGTTTGATTATAAAATATTAAGATACTTATTGTTATCCATAATGAAGACAAGAGTCAAGATGATAGGGTTGATTAGTTATGTTCACTGTTCAGTGTCGGTGACTGCATGCATATTTATTTATGAAACTATATTTTAATGATATAATCGATAAAGAAAATTAGATGCAGAAAACTTGACTTGTCTTGAACCTTGTCACAATTTTCGTGTCATTCACTCTCTATGTGCTAAAGTGATAATTTCAAATCATTACCAAAATTTTACCAATGATCAATAAAATCAGCCGTGCCATAATCAAATAAACGTAAAAAACAACCTTCACCGGCTCGTAAAAGTGAGCCTTCATGCGCTGGTATATTGAAATAAGTTTTGACACTTGCAATGCCTTCATCAGTTTTATACTTTGACCTCATAAGTTTTTGAAATGTCAGTTGTAGAGAAAGTAAGGTTTATGTGGGGTACCTGCTCCGATGACTTTTAATTGACATTGATAAAAAAACACGATTTTAACACCAAAGGAAATTTTTCATTTTAATTATTTCAAGACTTATTTCGTTCGAATTTCGTTCAAATTGCTTGGTAAGTGTTAGTAGCGGTGCTTTAGAGATTTTGACGTTTTGCTTCATAAAACCAATATTTATTATGATGCACCCGCTATTGTGCGAAAGAAAAACGTAGAAACTGGAAACACGAATAAAATAATGGCCGCTAAAAACTGACGAAGATTCTAAATTCAATGTAATTAAGACGTGGCGCCTAAGCGTAAAAGTTAATTGCTTTGCATCTATGTAAGGCTTTAAATCAAACAGAATTAAAGCAATCAAATAAATAATGATTTGAAAAATCCTTATATAAAGCGTTACACAAGTTTAATATAGTGAGGAGAGGACAAAAACTTATGCAATTAATAAAAATTTCGCCGACAAAAAGTGTTACGGTGCGCGCGCGTTACGTCGCGGCGCGACTCATGCGATATAATTAGGAACGGTTAGGGAAAGGCGAGGCACTCTCTTGTTCTGTACAACTTTGTTGCTCTATAGTCTCTTTGGATATCTCAGGTTTTGCATGCTCGTCTCCATATTATACTGTTTTACATTCTCCTCGTCCTGTCCATATTATACTAATTCTACGGTGGTCATGCTAAATGTCGTATGCGAATCTAGCTGATCTGAACATTTCACTACTAACAAATGAAGACATGAATCGATGAAGGTTAAAATTACCCAGAAAATTGAGATTAAACTTTCAACATTTTGGGATATGTAGTAAAATAAGTACATTGGTTCTAGAGTCGGATCTTTAGATTAATGTACTTACTTACTTTACAGCGTATTTATTCTAAAATGTTTAAGTGACAGTTTGAACTCAATTTTTTTTGCTACATACCACCTTCATCCATTCATATCTTCAAATTTTTTATCTTAAATTTGTTTATCACTACTGGCCATAATGTTGTGCAAAAACTGTGTTAAACTAATTACGTCACTTCGCGAATCCACAATGGACAAATACCTCATCTTTGCGTGTTCAATAACAGAACATCTATATAATTGAATCGTCAGCTTGTGGCTTGTTCTGCCGCTGTTCCTCTCGAATGACCACGCCAGATTCTTATCACATCACCGCGTTTAATATTCAAATGAAAATTTTCAATATAACAAGATATATTGCCAACTTTCTCCAAACGGGTCCTAACTCCTAGGTAATACTTCCCGTTGTTAAAATTATAATTTATGCAATAAGTACTTATTCTTCCTGTGTCTAACGGTGTAATAATCTCCGTCCTGTCTTTACGAGCTGGGGAGACCGAGGTATTTCCTACTCCCATCGTCCTTATGTTCTCCTGGTAATATTGTGGAGAGCACCAGGCGTGCAAAGTGGTTTTGCGGAACGCAAGGTAGTTAGTCTTGGGAAGGTAAAACCACATATACGTGGATTTCACATCAAGACATGCTTCACAAATTTTATTGTTGTTGCTATAAAAACCTTGGAAAAACATTGCTTTTACTAGTGCTATAACTTGTTTGGAGCCAACGTACATTTTACTTTCAAATATCTAATCGTAAAAGTTGCCGTTTGTTTTGTTCTTGCTTCCTTAAAAAAAATATTGTGCACGGTAGAGCAAGTTAACCAGACACTGGGTTCAATAATTCACACAACCAATTAGAAGAAACAATTAAAAAGCTGTTTACGAATGGTAGAGACACTGAAAAATATTGACTAGATTAAAAAAAAACTTATCTTTCAATACTAGGCCCGGATTAATAAAACTATCTAAATCGAAACCTCTACTTGAACGTATTTGACAAATAAAAAAACGTTTCGTTTCACTTTTAGAATGAAGAACTTTGCTTATGTTACGTACTTTCCTTTTTTCTTTTTTAAAGCGTAAAAATAAATATTATAAATGTATTTTACATTATACTTATTTTAATGTTTTTTTATAATTTATACTATAAATATTACGGTTCAAAAAGAAAAGACATTAAATTATGTAACATTAATAAAGTTATTCACTTTTAAAAGTGGAACGAAACGTTGTTTTATCTGCCAAATATGTTCTCATATTTGACAGATAAAACAACGTTTCGTATATAAGAACATATTTGACAGATAAAACAACGTTTCGTATATGAGAATATATTTGACAGATAAAACAACGTTTCGTATATGAGAACATATTTGACAGATAAAACAACGTTTCGTATATGAGAACATATTTGACAGATAGAACAACGTTTCGTATATGAGAACATATTTGACAGATAAAACAACGTTTCGTATATGAGAACATATTTGACAGATAAAACAACGTTTCGTATATGAGAACATATTTGTCAGATAAAACAACGTTTCGTATATGAGAACATATTTGACAGATAAAACAACGTTTCGTATATGAGAACATATTTGACAGATAAAACAACGTTTCGTATATGAGAACATATTTGACAGATAAAACAACGTTTCGTATATGAGAACATATTTGACAGATAAAACAACGTTTCGTATATGAGAACATATTTGACAGATAAAACAACGTTTCGTATATGAGAACATATTTGACAGATAAAACAACGTTTCGTATATGAGAACATATTTGACAGATAAAACAACGTTTCGTATATGAGAACATATTTGACAGATAAAACAACGTTTCGTGTATGAGAACATATTTGACAGATAAAACAACGTTTCGTATATGAGAACATATTTGACAGATAAAACAACGTTCCGTATATGAGAACATATTTCACAGATAAAACAACGTTTCGTATATGAGAACATATTTGACAGATAAAACAACGTTCCGTATATGAGAACATATTTGACAGATAAAACAACTTTTCGTATATGAGAACATATTTGACAGATAAAACAACTTTTCGTATATGAGAACATATTTGACAGATAAAACAACGTTTCGTAGAGGTTGCGATTGAAATTGTTTTATTTATACGGGCCCTAGTCTCTACGTTTGTAACGTAGTCGTACGTCTTAACAAACGTTTATAATATACTCTCCTAAGTATTTGTCAAATACATAAATCCAGCAGGAAGCACATCAACTTCCAAACCTGCAAACTTATCCCTTGCATATCCGTTACGTGAAATCTTCTAGAAATAATGTGCTCAATATCAATCGTAAAGACTACTTTGCACGTAACTGTCAATCAAGCTGCCATCAGAAGAAGCTGGTGCTGTCAATATAATTTGCTACATCGCCGCGACTATCAATCAGCTTCCGACCACCAGGGATCACCAACGTTTATAATATACTCTCCTATGTACTTATTTTTGTGACTAATTTTGTTAAACTTTTACTGTTTTATATTTGATTTTCATATAGTCTATTCCTTTTTTGAATTTAAATATTGAAATTTCAGCTTGTTTGTATAGATTAGTTTTAAGTTTTCGAATAATTGGTAATTGGATACCAACGTTAATACACATAATCTACAGAAATTGTGGTTTCATTCAAGTAGCTATTTTGGGGATTTGTTCAAATTTTGATACGTCTTTTGTACTTTCGCTCGTATCAAATACGACATTATTGGGGAAAATTGTATTGGCTATCAAACTAATTTAGTCCACTATGGTACTGTCAATTTTTGGTGGATTTTGTGTATCAATCAATCATCAACTCCATTTGTACAGTTTTTAACCGACTCCAAAAAAGGAGGAAGTTTTCATTCGGTTTTTTAGGTACTTACATAAAAAAGTCAGCTAAAGAATAACTTCCTAAAGTTAACCTGTAAGGTTGTTACAAACTCGCCTTTGCGTCATTTCAAAAAGAACATCACTTGTTACATTATAAAAATGTACCTATATTATCTAAGTTTTTTTTAAACGTAGTTTTGTGCATTGACAGTCAAGTCCATTAAAAGTTTGTGCATTATCGAGGACTGTCACAAAACTTTATGCATTGACAGTTTAGTGCATTCTGTGCATTTGTGCAACACTGACGTCACCAATGACGGCAACTATCCAAACACTGATTGCTCATTAATTTCCAGCGGAATTTACATCATAGTAATATGAATAGAGGGCGTACTGTATGGCCTCGATATGACTGGTACAGTTATGAGAACAAGTTTCAACTCGTATATTGTATGGTGTATATTGAGATAGTGTGTCTGGAATACCTTATTTGTACTTACTTAATTAAAATTAAGGTTTAAATATAGCAGTAACCGGTATGAAAAATCTACAATAAATTTAATAATATTCATAGAAGCTTAATAGACGATTCACACCACGTCAATCTAGCCCCGTGCTAAGTATCCGAAGAACTTGTGTTACAGGTACCAGACAACGGAAATATATTTAATACATAAATTTAATACACATCCATGGCAGAAAACTTTTTTGTTCCTTCGCCGGGATTCGAACCCGCGATCTCTCGCTCGAGAATCAACGCATCCACTACAAAGGTTGTCTACTATATCGATACTATAACTACATATGTAAGATTATCGCCTCCGTGGTCTAGTGGTTCAGAGCTTCGCTCTCGACCCGGAGGTCGTGGGTTCGATTCCCGCGTTGGAACAACAAATAATGTTGTTTTCAAGTTTGGTTAGGACAATTCAGGCTGATCACCTGATTGTCTGACAAGAAAGATGATCCATGCGTCGGATGGGCATGTAAAAAGTCGGTCCTGCGCCTGATCTCTCGCTAGTCGTGTCGGTTTACCGTCCCACAGGGTTATGAGAGTAAAATGAAGAGAGAGTGCTTCTGTGTATTGCGCACACACTTGGGCACTATAAAATAACTCCTGCGTAGCTGGCCTGGTTTCAATGAAATCGGCTACCGACACCGAAATCGGTGAGGGGAGCTATTATTATATGTAAGACGATAACTAAAATGATAATACAGAAACATTTACTAAATGCCAATTTTTTGATAGTGATTAATGTAAACTAGTTCATAATATTACAATATAAATTGTAATATACGTTATGCCCATCAAGTTATGTACAGTACACATAAACTTGTATAATCACAAACAGGACCCTAGGTTTCTTCCCCTTTTCGTGGAAAAGAGAGCGAGTGGGAAACGTGGAGCTTTGAATTGTTCCAAGGGTTCGCGACCCAATGGTTTTGGATTTATATTGTACTAGCTGTTCCCGCGACTTCGTTCGCGTGGTTTTTGAGTGACTTAAGCCGTTTATGCAGCGCACGCAATGAAAGTCCACAAATGTGATTAATTTTGCCCGTTTTTGCAACATTTCTCACTGCCGCTTCGCTCCTATTGGTCGCAGCGTAATGTATTATAGCCTAAAACCTTCCTCTATAAATGGACTATCTAACAAAAAAAGATTTTTTCAAATCGGACCAGTAGTTTCTGAGATTAGCGCGTTTAAACAAACAAACAAACAAACTCTTCCGCTTTATAATATTAATATAGATTGTGAAGACATCAATTATATTAGTGAAACGTCGATTCTATGTGAATAATTATTAGATTTAAAACCCCCTTCTAAAATAACAACGGGAAGTACAATCGCTGAAATAATCATTTAAATCATTGCTGAATCCAGTCGAGAGTTCTGAAATAGAAGTTGGACACTTGTACCCCAGAATAAAAAAAAAACACTGTCATTTTTAATTAAAAAACCCCACCTTTTCTAAAATGGTTAAAAGACTATAAAACCGTTCCTATCATTAAGTTCGTGTTTCACCAAGCAATGTTAAAGTTAATCCTTCGTTAAATATCATGTTATCCCTCTCGTAATTCCTATCGGGACTAAGTCCCAATTTCACCAACGTATGCTAGTGTTAGCGGCTTAATGTAAATTACCATGCCTTCGCATTCATGCCAGAAACGAGAGGGATAAAATAACATTCAATAAAGGATTAACTTTAACATGGGCTGGTGAATCTACCATTAAGTTCGCTGGGCTACTATAATAAGCACTATATATTACAAAAATGATAATTATCGTGATGGTGATAACGCAGATGTTGATAGCGATGATAAAACTGATGATGATGACAACACAGGTTACAATAAACACGATGATGGTGAACAAAAACACGCCACCACCACGTGTGTGCAATGCGGGCTTCCAAGTAAACATATTTATTCATGGTTCGCCTTTACAACTCCGCTGGGTTTTTATAGGATTTTAATAGACGTCTATTTGCAGTCTAGTCTAGACCTAAATACTTTTACTCGGTCCAAAGGTCCAAAAAACATAATGAATACAGCTGATTTCGATTCCTAAGTAGATAGTACAAAATGTGTTTACGGTTTGTCAAAAGTTCGCAGTGCAGAAAACCCCGTTTTGTTTTTTTTTACGATTTTGACAGAACTTAATTTATAAATTTGTATCTAGTACATAATATTATTAAACTTAAAAATTTGTGCCTAATTGCCTATTGACAAACATCCTAATTACTGCAGGATTTAACGCAAATGAAAATGCAACCTTAATATGCCCACATGAGAAATTTTATTACAGCAGTCTATTAAATTATATAATATGTTTATTATTATATACCGTATCTACTGCATCTGTCTATCAGTTGTGAGCTATTTTATGTCTTAGTCCACCGTCATAAAGCTGTATTTACCTGTACTGTGCCTTTAATGTTGTTTTTTGTTATCCTATAATGACATTATTGCTTTTTAATCAACTCTATGTGAGGGCTAGAATTTGTGTTAGGCTTTTCACGTCACGATGTATGAAAATGTCACCAGTTTTTATTGCTCGTAAAAAATTAATTGCACTTCGCTGAAGATCGCCATTTTTTTCAACATGGCGTCAAAGTATGTCAATTGAATAATATAGCTAAGAAAATAATGTATCTTAATATAATAGGTAAAATATGTATCAACTTGGGTAAACTTACAAAGAAGGATAATCAAAATAATTGTAATTTTTTGTGTATTTATCTGAACGGCGAAGCTAAAAGAGTAAGTAATGATTTTTCCATTATACGTATGTTATATGTTTGTATCTTTGTTTCACCTGCACTGTCCTAAACTATCGGATCAGCATCCGATTTGAAAGAGATGTCAATAAATTCCAAATAATAGCCCGGGTAAAAAGAGCTACTTATAATTTAAGTAGTCAGGTTATTTTTTATGAACATGTGTTTTTTGGTTAACGACCAAATGATATTGACAAACCTATAGTACAAATTTTGGAGGACTCGTGATGTAAAATAATATTATTACCTCTATAATTTTAAACCGCATCATGATTATTAAAAATAGCCGGGCTGGGCTATAAATAAAAGAAACATGAAGTGTTACGCAATCAACTTGTTACAATTGCAACTACAAACTTGCATACATCCGTCTCCTTTAATTGGTGTTCTGTCTCGCTCTATCTTATAACGATACAAGCTGTGCTCGCCACTCCGTCCACGTAAACTAGTGAAATAAAACCCCCGATTTTAAAACATACTTCATTAGAGTTCTGCTCCTAATGTACTTAACGTGACGATACATGTTAGCCTTTCTCGATAAATGTACTATCCAACACTGTAGAAATTTTTCAAATCAAACCAGCAATTCCTGAGATTAACTTGTTCAAACAAACTCTTCAGTTTTATAATATAAGTAAGATATAGAGCAATATAGGTATAGAGCAATATACTCTATATATAACTAAAAGACTGTTTAAAAACAGTTTTAGTGCGATTATTTATTTTTGAACCATACCACGTAACTACTATATGTAGAGTTTGCGTGTGAATGTTTATCACATACCTACTATGCAGATCTAATACAATGTGATAAGCCAATTATAGCACTACAAAACCCTATAGACACGGCCTGGGTATGCAAGTTGCATCGTATTTGCAATCTGATTGATTTTCTCACATCAAACGTCTTCATAGTCGAAAAAGCTGAAATAAGACAATGTGATTATGTCTAGAACAATGCCTGCGCCAGCCTGCCGCCTAGTGCCTACACAATTCACACAGGAAAAAAACCAATCGAATGATATACGACAGATTATGTCAATCCAGATTCACGTAAGTCTCTCGACCTCTTTCGCTTAACTGCATTTCGGTTTGTGACCCGCGCTCTGCGCCCTGCGCCCGCGCATGTCACTCAACCCGCCCCAGTAATTTTAATGTCAAGAACGGAAAAAATGCACGATATAAATATTGATGATTTTATGCAACTAATTTCTTTTAATAAAACATTAGCACACAATAGAAGCCGTTTTAATTGGCGCCAATTATCGGGAATCCTTTCCAGCCGGCGATCGTTCGGGGATCGAACGTACTCGTGAAATTGGAACAAATCTCGGTGCGGGACGCTCGGACCTAAGTAGGAAGTCCCGATTAAACTCGTAATGTGCTCAAGTGACGTTCCTCTCGTTGTTAAACCGGCACCAGCGGAGCGAGGCCTCCCCCGCCCCGCGCTCACCTTCCACCGGGGGCCGCGCGCGATGGCCCGGGGGTCGCTGTATTTTGGCGATCCGTCGGTCCGTCGGCGGAGCCTTTGAGATCTCAAACCGGCCGGCCAAGCCTGGTCCGCGCCGGCGCACCGGGCTGGTCCCGCGCGGCGCAGGAGCGGCGCGGCGCCGGCCCGCGAGGGGTCGAGCTAATCTGGCCAGTATATTGACTCGATTGATCGCCGGATGCTTGCCCAAGACGGTTGCCGTGTTACTTCTAGAGTTTGTAGGTATAGTTTTTGCCGGTTTTGCAACTTTGCGTCGAAATGATGGCCTTCGACCGAGGTTTCCCTGAGGCCGGCGTGGTATCTCGTCTGCTTGTGTCTAATCAGCGGCGTTCGTTCGCGTCGCGTGCAATATCGAGCTATAAATAAAAATAGCTTGGAAATAGTTTTCTACTGAACATGGCGTACAGCATTGACAGTGAACTATTTCGTTTCGTAGAAAGTTGTATAATTCTATATTGCTGCAATAAGTTTAAATTATAAACCGCTTCGTAATAATCAGTTACCCGATGCTATGAAGGTGCTTAGCCTTGGTTTTCAACGTTTTCCAAGCTGAATATTTATTGGGTTTCCATTAAACATTGTTTTTAAAATAATGGTTGTTGTTATATTACGAAAACTACGAAGGCTCTTGAATTATTATACCCAGAGGCTGTGAATATAGAGTATCTAAGAACTGACAGGAAAACAATAAACATGCTTATTTAATGTAGAGAGTTAACTCAATACAATATTGTATTATTTATACGTACGAAATATATGTCGCTAATCATAGAATATATATGTACCTAGATCATGATATATGCAATAAGCATCTAACAACTTAGAGATAAGTTCTCTCATAATACAGCAACAGCAATTACATAGGCAACAAATAAGTAATTAATCAAAAATACATTACATTGAAACATCAAGCTCTGGCGGTATTGGTGTTGTAAAAACTGGCAACACTGAAATAATTGATGGTATTGTAATGAAGGTGGAGCGAAACGAAAAGATTGTTTTAATGTTGCCATTAATCAAAGCTAAGTAACTTACATTAGTATGTGCTAACAGGGTGAACTTTACTTAATATCGGTCATCTTTTTTTAGACGATTTGTTTATGTTTATTCTTGTTTTAGAAACCTTTTTGTGTTGTGATTGAACGAAAGATACAGGAAAAGCAGTTTATCTTCAAAAACAGCTTACAGTAATTAAGTAGAAGCTATAGTTAGCTAGTAAACTTAGTGCTTAGTTGATTAAAGTTGTATTAACTGAGCTTTTACTATAGGTTACTCAAAGTAAGTTTTTGTATTACTACAGAGTTATACAAACACTTTAAGTAATCTATAGTATTTACACTAGAGTACAATAATAACGATAAGATAAAACTTTAAATAACAATGTATTTTTCATTTTGTATATTCTGAAAGTACACTCTATTAGATTTTAAAATGACTCTACCACTTATTAAGATTGTTTGATCCAATGAAATATAGAACTACGAGTAGAAAGGTAAGAAGGAAGGAAGGAAGAAGCAAAAAATACTGTAAAGTAAAAAATACTTATCATTCTATTCGAATAGCACCCTTGAAAGTATGTGCAGAATAAAAGTCACGAAAGTAACGAACGCTAGCTTCCTAGCCACTACCTAGATTATAAATTTAAAAAACGTCACTTTTTTCCTGACTCCCGTTAACAATATACGGGTGGCAACACTGAAACCGATCGTGTCCCTTATGTTAAGTGCAACAAGGGTCAGAATGGCTTGTACTTTGATGACCCACTGTACCAAGGTTACAAATGATCGAGTTCACAACTAATTAACCACTAATGACGCAACGCACAAAAAAGACATCAACGTATCTATCAATCATTCACTATTTGGAAAAAATGTGATATGAATAATAATGGAACCGCCACTCATAATTCGAAATTTGAATACAGCCTTTTGTTTTTTTTTTATTAACGATACTAGGCTACCACGTTTCACTATTCAGCCGTGGCGATTTTGCATGTCAAACGTTAATTTACAAAGGCAATTAGTATTAAAAAAAACTAATGTTATAAAAACGGAAGACAGCTGTTAGCCGGTGTCTCAAAAGATCATTATAAAACCTATGAAAAGCTTATTAATATATAGCATTTTAATTGTTAATGCGTGCTACGCTTAAGTACAAACATTTGCAATATCTTCATTTAAAAAAGTAAAAAGCTGTTTTATGACGTATTCCACTTCTGGCTTTAGTTTATTATCTTTTTATTGAGCGTTCAACAATAACTATAAGTTTTATAGATTCTAACTGTAAAGTCTTGTATTGCAAGTTGTGTGCTAGTGTTATGTTTAGCTGTTCTGGATAAACGAAAACACTTTGGAAGGATGTACATTTTAAGAAGTTAGTTACTTTGGTTATTTGGGTGCTCTTTCTACGATATATGAATTACGACATTATTGCTATGTATAGGTATATAAGTGATATCCTAAATTAAAAGAATATAATGTGTTGTGTATAAAGCTTTGACAATAGCTCGGGACACCTTCAAAACTTTTCATGTGGATGGACTGACAAATTAATGGACATCTCTTTCTTCCTCATTAGCAGGGGTCGGTCTATGTAGGTCTTCTTCTTCTGCTAATAGCTCTATGATATTTATAAATCATTGTAATTAAACTGACTCTAACGCTACAGTTCTTTATATTTCGAGGTAATTTTTTATAGTTTATGTGCAGTAGCCAGTATGCTTCCTGCATTTAAAAAAAAACATTATTCAATTGTTATTTTGTTGTTCTTGTGTGAAGCAATATTATTTTTTACTTTTATTGCATGAATAGTTTTTCTCGCTTTAACTTCTCTAACTCCTACGAGTATCTAGAAAACTAGGTACATCTTTTCAGTAGAGTTAAAAAAACTTTTTTTTGATAATACTATGAAATGGTTTTTGGGTGTATATTGTACATAACTGAACCTCATTTAAAAAATAACATTTCATGTTTTTTGACTCTACAGAGAAGTTGTAGTTTTAGATACGAGTTTGAGAACGTAAAGCGACTATTTGTGTAATGTATCTATATTATGCAATATGTGTACTGTTTACACACAATAATCCAATTTAAATTCACAATAAATTAATATCAAGCAATAACCAGCTTGCCTCGTACTGATTTATGTAAAGTTCAAGATTTCCAAACATCTGTCGGTTCAGAGCCGGAAATGTCAGAAGCGTCATGCGTCGCGGAGCCGGTGCCGGTGAAAAATGGATTTTGAATCAACGTACACCATGACGTGTTATCTACATCTATAATGTATGTTTGTACGGTTTTGGGCATTCCGGTGGATTCCTTTGACGTAGAAAAAGATGTGGATACGACTTCTTTTTCTACTTAATGCAAGAGTATTCTTTGCATGGATACAAATAGAGCTAATAAATAGTTGAGTAATATTATAGGAACGTAGAGTTCAAGTAATAAAAACTGAAGACAAAGAAATGATAAGCCCGCAATGAAGTTATCATACGACGTTTTACAATGTTATTCAACAATGCGAGTGCGATGCGAATCTCCGGTCACAACAAAGATTTCAAAACGGCCGATAAGCAGTAGTTTTATACGCGAAATAAAAGTACAGTATTGATAATCTCGTGATAGTGAAGTTATAACATTTGTGCATCGAGCGTGGGCACCGAACGATGACGTCACGGCCGGTGGCTCCGACCACCGAAATAGAAACGACCACCGGCTTCCTACAATACTCCCTATTCGCGCCGAATAAGAACCGTTTTGCCGTCCGCGCCGGCCCAGCACTAGTGGGCATCGAAGAACGATTTGAAGTTGTTCTCTTTTCGAATTTGAATGTTTTTTAAATTGCTTTTTTATTGGACTAAAATTTATGGTGGCCAGCGTCAATTTTGCCGCCAAATGTCAGTTAGTAACTTAATTACGTTTTTTATTTGTTCTCTCGTCGCTCAGTGCTCATCGAGCTAATCTACTTTAATTTGTTGCAGGTATTTCCACACATAAATAATTACTTATGAGGAATCGTAAGTATTTCAGAAATAAATATATGTTAAGTTTCTTTATACTCATATATATATTATTTGATTAAAATGCAAATGAACGTTATAATTCCCAGAAGTTGCAAATATGTGGTGAATTTTTATAACATTGAATGCTTTGCGTTATAAAAATTCGCGCGTTCACGTTACGGTTCAAATGTTATTGCTACTTATTTTGGAATTTAAATAAAACATATTGTATTAGGGTTATTTCGCCAGTTCGCGTCCATTTAGTGCAGTTGGCAGGTTTGACGGCGATTATAAAAAAGCTCCAGCACTAATTTCTATAAAAAATTAGTGTAATGTATTCGATAAATAGTCTATTTTAAGATAAACTTTCAATTTTGTTCGAAACATCTTGTGTTTTCTTTTAAAATAGATAAATTTCGGAATTAGGCGTTTTACCCAGTTTGCGTCCACAAAATCCAATTTGCGTCCACCCGTGGACCAGTTTGCGTCCAGCAGCTTAAAAAAGGATATCACCCCTTTAATTTTTAAAAAAGGATGATATATTTAAGAATTTGTAAAGAACGAATGTATTTTAACAATTTCTATATATAAGAATATTTTAATATTAAAAAATCAAAATTATTATAAGTAATTAAATAAATTACTTATTATAAAAAAATAATTCTTCTTAATATTGGTTTAGCTTTAAAATTAAGTAATTATAGGCAAGTAGGTATTGATACCTTGCTATGTTTATAATATATCATATTATAAACATAGCAAGTATTAAGCATATATGGTTATAATATAGCCTTACACCCGGTTTCTGAAAGGCTGATCAAATTGATCAATTGATCAAATCAGCTAATCTAAAAGCTCATTGGTGAAAACAGTGACTGCGAAGTGATGTTCATCAATCAACGTTCAGATTAGCTGATTTGATCAATTGATCAATTTGATCAGCCTTTCAGAAACCGGGCGTTAGAATTTCAATTAATAACACTGGTCACATTCAAATGACTGTCTTTGGCCAAAACAAATTGCGTGCATTTTAGTTGACACTATCTAATAGGTCAGAGCCTATGTTTTCTCATCATCGTCTTCTACATCTGAATTTAATATGTCGTCACATTTAACAGAACATTTCACTCGTCATAGAATTAAAAACCCGTCGCCTTAGTAAAAAAAATGTATAATTAGGTATTATAATAAACATATTGTTTATTTTCAAATTATTTTTACAAGCAATTGTTTAAAAAATAGTGGACGCAATATGGTTTATTAATATCCAATATCGGTATAGTTTGCGTCCAATGCGGACGCAAAGTGGAAGTTTTGTAAAATTCGATGTAGTAATTCGCGTCCACCTTATTTTATTAGTTAAATATAAAAAACATAAGCAAATTCATAAGTAATATTATTCCATGTTTCACTATAAACGTGTAGAAACTGTTATGTATCCAAACATTCACATAAAACATTAAAAAACTTACTATCAAACGCGCCTCTGCACACTATTTTTTATCTAAAAATCCGCGCATATGCGCTTCCTAATTGAACGTCCGAGATTGACATATTTTTTTAAATTTATTGGTTTGACG
Source organism: Celastrina argiolus (assembly GCA_905187575.2). Lineage (NCBI taxonomy): Eukaryota > Metazoa > Arthropoda > Insecta > Lepidoptera > Lycaenidae > Celastrina > Celastrina argiolus. Next base: position 4,653,897 of record LR994579.1, on the reverse strand, counting down.
CACAGAACTTTTATATATGCGTGCGTGTCACTTATACATTTAAGTATAATCGGTAATGACTTTTCGTTTGATAAGTGTGTTATTTGACTTATTTTAGAGGATTTTTATAGGGCGCTCCGCAAAATGGACGCGAATAGGGCGATGGACGCGAACAGGCGAACTTACCCTATAATATTTTACGAAAAATTCGATTTACATAAATTATTTTAATGAAATTATTGATGATAGACCAGATATAATAGATATGGTTATTCAAGTAGATTATTTACATTAAGAAGATAAATTAGCTTTAGGGGTACTAAAAATATTAATGATATAAATAATTTTTATTTTTATAGCATACCTACATTTTATCGTTGTTCATTAGGTAGATACTTAAATTCACCGCAGCGCCCTTCCTTTTAAAATTGTACACAACTTATCTAACAATGGCCACAGATTTATATCGACATAACCTTTAAATACATCCTGTGGTGACAAAACATGCCGAAAACGGAAAAATAGAATCATGTAAAAATGGGAAACCAATTTTGCTGTTACACCATAGTTTTCCCAGCGTAGTTAATAGACAAAATGGCGGCGTCACGGGCGACACACACGATAATGGCGGTTTTATCTTAAGTGTGGCATCGGCCTTAGGTGCATCCGCGTGCGAACTTGGCCTTAAGTTTCCACACGCGAACGCAGAGGTTTTTCCCCGATTCAATTCTTTCGAACAACCTCCTTTATTCTATGAGCGCCTAGTATTTTTGTCGTAATATTCTCGTGCTATACAAGGCGAATTCGTAAAAATACAGTAGAGTTTTTATGATGTGATTCGAAAGTAGAGTAATGCAAAAATAAAATATTCTGCAATGGAATTCGCTGAAGAAAATTGGACCACCGCCGATGTTTCTGGTAACTGATGAACATTCGATTTCGATTCGTGGGAAAGCAAAAAGTACAGTAATTTTATTAAAAATACGAAAAAAAGTATGATAGCTTACAGGACTGATATTTTTTAAGTACTTACAAGTAATGACGTTGTAATAATGCAGAGTCACGAAAAATATACTACTTTTTTTGGAGTCTAAGTAGAATATTAGTAACTAGATATTTCCGCTTCTTCCTACGACGAAATCCCGATAGAACTGTACATTTTGCTGCTGAAAAAAGTAGCCTATGTGTTAATCCAGTATGTAAACTAGTACCATGACAAATTTCATGAAAATTCGTTCAGTAGTCTTTGCGTGAAATAGTAACAAACACCCATACTTACAAACGCTAATAATATTAGTAAGGAGTAGTATTGGGAAAGGAAAATATTCTACAGCCAGGGTAATAAGTAATTTTATTTGCCTAATGACACACATTTTTTTTATTAACACACATTTACAACAAATCGTATATCGTCCACATACGAGGTCTGTGATCTTTTGAACTTGCGAGGTTAGCGAAGCGTTACGCGTTTGGATCTTGGCTTGTATTTTACGGAATTCTGAACTTGGTTAGCTTGTTAACCAAATAACTTATTAGTAGGTTAGATTCCGTCTAAGAAACAAGCTCTCTTCTTTCCCTCAGGATCGGGATAAAGTTCTGATAAAAAATAACAACTTACATAATGAGTATAATCTGTTTCGATTTAATGTGATTTACATAACAAAACTAAGTTATGTGTCTTTGTTTTTCTTTATTGCCCGGTGTATTAAATGACATTTAAATAGGAAGCACTATAGCCTATACTAATAATAGCTCCCCTCGCCGATTTTGGTGACGGTGGACGATTTCGTTAAAACCAGGATAGCTACACAGGAGTTATTTTACTGTGCCTAAGTGTGTGCGCAATACACAAGTACGAGCAACACAACTGGCCAGAGAACAGGAGCCGGACCGACTTTTTACATGCCCATCCAAACACATGGATCATCTTTGCTGTCATACAGTCAGGTGATCAGGCTGCGTTGTCCTAACCAAACTTGAAAACACCATATTTTGTTGTTCCAACACGGGAATCGAACCCACGACCTCCGGGTCGAAAGCCACGCTCTATACCACGGAGGCGAGGGCAATACTAAACTTTGTCCAAGTACATGTAGAATAGATATAATCGAAAAGAAGTATAATGCTTTATAGTTACAATTTAAAACAGACATCAATTACAAACCAAAAACTTTTGCGATAAAAAAATTACACCTACAATATTATTATCATATATATACTATTAATATTATTGTTGCTAAAACGTAATCTTCAATACACAATATTCAACAAATTGACAGTATAAAAACAAGTACGAAGGAAAGGGAGCCATCATTGCATAACATTTACTGACATTTCAATGTAACAATTAATGTCTACATGTTTATGGCAACCTGTTCGATATTTGAATTGTAAATACCTATTCGGTTTCATTCATTAAAACACTTTGTAGTGTGTCTGAACTTCGTATATGCTCTTGATCAATTAAGCATATTTTAAATAATGGCACTAACGAAAATTTAGATTTTTGACGTAAATAAAATTGCTTTTATAGGACAAAATAAAAAAACTTATGATATCACAATCGGCGGATACAGTTTAGTGTTTGCCTACCTATCGACGCAAAAAAAAGAAAATGCTGTTAGTAGCCAAATCCCAACTTTACACCAGAGCCAAAAAACTAAAATAAAATTGAAAACAAAATCGTAACTTTTTAATTATCAGTGCCAGAAAGATGATTTAAATAGATTAAAATATTTTTGTTAAAGTTATCATACGTAGGTTTTTTTCTTACTAACTAAACTTAACTGTCATTTTAAAGACCACAAGAACGTCGTAAGTAATTTGGTGACTTCTATGGAGTTACCTAAGTTTCAGACATTTAAAATGCTGCAATTGAAATATTTAATAAAATGCGTACTATTAGGCAACATAATATTAGGTATTATACCCATCCAAATAGACACCACATTTTCAGTATTCAGTCAATATTCTATAATTTAAAACAAATTGCAATCAAAATTTATTTAGCATAAAAAACAGATTTTCCATAATTTTGACTTAGCACAGTATAAGTTGCTGGTGTCTAAGTCATTGTGAAACAAATTATTTTAGCTAATGTTTCCAATAACGACTAATTTCTCTGTATTCAGCAAAGAAAGCTAAAGGTCTAAATATTGTCACTCTGTAACATTGTAAACAAATTATTTTACCTGATGTTACCAATAAGGATACCAGGATACCCGCATTGAAATTTACCCTCATTTTATACAAATATTGATTTTGAGCTGGCAAGACTTTCGCTGTCATAGGGTCAGTCAGTCATTAAAATCGCATAAATAAAGGGAGATGGTAACATCTGGCCATCGACAGGCCTTCACAGACCATAGAACAATTTTAGACAACACTTTTATGGTTTTAGATATGGCCGTGCTAATATTCATTTCATACAGTAAATAATACACAAATTACTTGCACTTTTTTCCCTTTATTAGTTGTTTAAGTAAGACTTAGTTGACTTAGGCGAAATCGGTTGGAAAAAGTTTCACTTATGTTTTGGTTAGATGCATATTTTGATCGTTTAGTTGTGATATGGATGATTTAGGTTCACATGGAACAGATGTCATTGCTATATAATAATATATAAATAAAAATTTGGTACAGTACCTTCTCATTGTACCAATTCTGTATCTAATTCCTAAAGCATAATGGTTTTATTGGAATTATTTTTGCTGCCTCTTTGCAAAAACGAACTCCTTAGAACAAAGTTTGAAGTTTTAAAAAATACCAAAAACTTCTGGTTTGTCTATGCCTTGTCTATTAGATTCCAATATCTTCATATCAATTATAAGTGTTATTTAAGCGCAAGGTGTAGCTCAAGCTCATCAAAAGAACATAAGTTATGAAGACATAATCAAAAAATACAATTAAAATATACTAAAAACCAACTTAGTAAAGCTCTGCAGGCTATGCTAAAGGATGTTATTGGCTGAATAGAAAAAATATATAAATTAAGTTTTAAATTATCACTAAAATAAACTAGAAACCATCTAAGTAAATTTCTATGCGAAATGATGTTATTGGCTGAATTAAAAAAAAGGCACGTAATGAAAGATTTGTATTTTGAAATAAAAATATTTTGAGATATAGAGCTGCTTTCAATGCGTTGAATTCTATTATTTGTGTTCAGAATAAAGAACAGCTTTTCATATTAGGTACATAAATTTGATTACGATTTCCTACGCCTGGTAATCATAAAACAATCTTAATGAATTGAGGGGAACTAAATACTGAAACTTTATTTATAATACAAGGAAAATGTAATTTGAAATACAAATTGTTTAAGTTTTATAATAATGTTTTTAAAAATTAATGATTATAACAAGAAAAGATAAATCTTCTGTCAAACTCGCCAAGCGTGTAAAGAAACGTTTCAAGCACATTCCAAATTTGAAATACTATTTTTTATTACTTGTCATGAATTTGTTACGATGCTAATTTAATCAAGTTGTCTAGAGTACAGTAGAGTAGACAATCGGGATCCCAGAAAAAAAAAACATCTGACTTTTTACTTAAATAGGTACTAAACTATAATAGAAGTTATGAAAATCAATCGGGAATCTACTAGATAATTAGTAGCAAATAGGATGTATACTATTATTGCGTAGGTACCTACTATATTGAAGTCACTATCATAATAATAATAATATTATTATTATTATTGTGAGCATACAGGTATAAACACAATTTTCTAATGATCGGTTTGTAATGGTCTGCTTTGCCACAAAAGAAAAAAACATTGACAACAGGACGGACAGACAATGTGACTGAACATCAATTATTATTTTAAAATAACAGTTTTGTCCATACAAAATATATTTACGCACCGCTGGCTACGAAGTATACAGGGTGATGTTGCAATGTGACGATTAAACGATGCTAAAACTCGACTATTTTCATACTTATAATAAAACTGGCGAGTATAATATTATGTAATTTAAATGGGTATTTAGATGACCTTTGTAATTTTAATATTATATCGTTACGAAACATTACAACGTCTGACGTAGGTACAACGTACGTCGTTTTAGAGCCATTGAGGATGAATCTTCAAAAATATATTTGAATAACAAGAAGACGATATAAGTACACACTGTATAAGGCTGTATGCACATCAATTTAAAAGGCACCGCGCGGAACGCGAGGGCGAGTATTCGGAGGTCATGTGCTGGCGGTTAACGAGGCTAAAAAAAGAAACATTTGGCGCGAAATCAAAATAAATGTCACGATTTCGCGCCAAATATTTGGCATAACAAATTATAATATGATAGACTAGCTGACCTGTGTCGGCTTCGTCCGCGTGTAAAATAATATTACCGATTTTAAAACATTCTTCATTAGTGTTCTGCTTCTCCAGGTCTTGAAGTGACGATATCCTATATCCTTCCTTGATAATGGGATAAATCCAACGCAGAAGTAATATTTCAAATCGGACAAGTAGTTCCTGAGATTTGCGTGGTAAAACAAAGTCGTCAATAAATGTATCTTAATTAATAAGTTCAATGAACTTGAATACCTTTTTACCTGACTGTGCGACGCAAAGGAGTGGTAATATGTTTAATTTGTTACGTAGGTAGGTTTTAACTATCTCTATTAAAATGTTCTATTGGAATGCCCGTTATCGATACACAATTCCCAAACGCCAAATTGAGTTTATAACTTGTTTGTATTTCTACAAATGTTTATTTAAATACCGCCGGGTATAATAAAAAGTAAACAAACAATGTCAATCGTTTAAAGCCTATCTATTACACGGGTCGTTAGATATGCAAAATTGTTTAACACATTAACACTGACAATTTACGACAATTACACACAATAAAACCCGATTCTAATCTCACAATATGATGCCAAATGTAGCGCCACGGATTTTGAAATTAGAAAACTTTTTTTTTAATTTACATACGGTATATTACAAATGCGTAAAACAATGATAGTTCCACTGTCTTGTTTTGCAAATTGATATGGTTTGACTGACGTAGGTACTTTGAGCAAAATATTTTTATAAAGTACGTAAAGTTAAGTAAGTAAAGAACAGAACTATAACAGAACACCAAAAATTAGTGAAAAAAAAAAAATCAACACACAGTTCAACAGGATTAATCCAAGTATTATTACCATGATTTTATTTGTATTGCTCATGACATTTAAACATTTCCTTTAATTTTATACTACCTAACCCTCGTTCCTTGCCCTGTATCACATAGAAGAGACTAGCATATAAGTGTAGATAGAAGAATTTTCCTCTAATGTAAAAATCACTCTTTTCATCTGTGGAAAAATCTCACTCACAAAAGAATTTAACGCGAGCGATGCTGCAAGCAAATCTTTGTTTGTAATTTGTGCTACCTTTTTAATTAATGAGTGAAATATTTGCATTGTAGACTTAATTTCTCCCAGTTCTATATTATATGGTTTCTAAATAACTGCTCATTGCTCAATCTGGAGACGGATTTGAATTCTGTCAAAGGAACAAAACCCATTTTCTTTGTGCCTGGGAAAAAAAAAATATAACTATAACTTTGGGACATGATTATACTACATTTTCTCATTCTAGAAATGTATTTATTTTACAAAAATTTCACGATGAAAAAATAAGAAATGGATACATTTTAATGTAAAAAAATATTTTTTATAGTTTTTGACAAAAAAAATATTTTCAATATAAGGAAAGATAGTACAATTGCATCTTAAAGTTCTTTTTACACCCTGTATTAAATATATTTCCATTGTCTAGCACCCGTAACACACGTTCTTAGAACTGTGCGCGGGGCTAGATTGACGCAGTGTGAAAGCGTATAAAAATAGATATGACAAAGCTGTCGAGTGTCGAAGCTTTCCCCATTCGAGTGTTAGCGGCTGAGCCACAAGGTCCTTATGTCATTGCAGTATAATTATTTTATCGCGCCATAAATCATCCACTGTCATAAATGCCAGTGATGTACCAAATATCGATACTTTAACGTCAGGCACATTATACAATAATAAACTCGAAAATGGATGGATGGATATTTGTTACTCTTTCATGCAAAAACGACTGAAGAGATTTTCATTAAATTGGGTTTAGTAATAGTTTACATGCCGGATTAAGGCATAGACATAGGCAAAATGTACGCATGTGTTCCGCAGCATTTTATTCAAGTAACAGAAAACATCTAGTAATTAATATTTTCAACAAAATATTTTTCGTTATTTCACATTGAATTGACGAATAAGATATTATATTATTAGGCGCTTATTTAATACGCTATATCTGAAATATATTTATTTAACCAGGTACTGGTATCCCATGAAAAAAGTATGTTTATAAAACGTACCACGTTATTTAAACGTACCCAAGTATATATACCGTACAGCAAGTTCATGTATCGATACAGCCGCCACAAATACCACCCGGTAGTCCCTAGCACGAAATCGGCACAACAGTTCGTGCTAAGCCAACAGAATTCTAATTCTCGTATGTAATTTAGACTTTAAAATAATTGAACTGTCTTAATATAGTCAAACGTTTTTGGATATTAGACCAACCAAGCGCATTTCAAGTTGGTTTCTTTATGACAATATCATTATGCTGTTATGTCATATCGGGAATGCAACGAATATGTATTATTGTGAGTTTTAATTAGCGGAATCGACCAGGGCGTCAACAATTAATTAGTTTACTACACAAAAAAAAAACTTGTAATTGTAATTTCCTATTGATTGCGTGCACGATGTAAGTTATATTCCTTCATCGACATAAAAGTCTAAGTTTACAATGAAACATTTCAACCTCGTATCTAAAAAACTACATCTTTTCAGTAGAGCTAAAAAACTTATTTTAGATTTTATTATAACATTGATTTTGGATGTATACTGTAAATTACTGAACCTCATTTAAAAACAAAATCCATGTCATAATAAAATCTAAAACTATTATGTTTTTTGACTCTACTGAAGAGTTGTAGTTTTATAGATACGAGGTTGTGAAGGTAAAGCGAGGATTTGCAACATTCGACAAAAAGTGATGAGCACTTTTATCGATTACTTACGTAACAAACGCGAATCTGAAAATAAGCTAATTAAATAATCGTTGTGTGGTCGCGAAATTAAAGCGTTACGATCTCATATCCAGAGAAACTAGTTTGTACTCACACATACACCGGGGAATGCACACAGCCGTGTTTTTCCGCACACAGTGAAAAAACTGATATGCATCGACCTACCAGGTAATTATATGTTTACAAACACCGTTGTATATCTTTACATGTAGTATAGCTGGAATAGTGTCGACATACTTATCGATAACATTGTATTATACTCATGAATTAATAAGAATGAGTTTAATCGGAATTATGTCTAATTTTGTTTTTGTTCGCAACAGGTGTGATTCAATGACCTTTTGTGCAATTAATTCGTCATATACCTGCGTATGAAAAACATAACATAATAATATATTACTTTGTATACCGCCCGCTGATTTATTCTTATCCTGACCATCATAATGTGCATTAACCATAATATTAGGCATAACACTATGAATTAATTATAACTTCATAAACATAAAACAGTTATTTAATATTTTAATTATTATAAGTGTGTGCTCTTCTTTATTTAATTAAAATTTACTCAAACAATTATCTTCTACTACAATTAAACAATTTGTCTGCTAATTACATTTTTTATACTTTTAATATTGCACTTTGTTTTGACTTCAGACGATGTAGTTTATGACGTAAACATTTTCATTAAATTATTATTATTTCGTTCAAAGTCTCAAATATATTAATATTATTTTAATTATTTAATCATCAAGTGGTCGATTTTCATTTCGTCTTAACATATGATAAAATATCACAGGAAAATTATATAACATCTGCTAGCTTATTCGAAATAAGTTTATTAATTAATATTTCATCAATAAATGTATAAGTAATATTTAATTTAATCGATATTTTTTATCGATATGCGGCTGTCCCTAGCACGTCGGTTCTCGCACGTCGCTGTTATCACAGTAATGACAGATCTCGGCGGAGGCCGCGGTACGTGAGCAACTGAGCAGCACGATGACAAACAATATTTATTGCATTTTTTATTAGCAACGTCCAAAGTAATTTCACTAGATATTATGGGGTTTTCTCGAATTCGTGAACGTGATTTCACAAGTCTTTGTGCTTTCACACTAACATTATTTTCGAAATCAGTTGGCATCAGTTGGGCCAGAAACATCTTTTCTAAGATAGCATATTTCTAGCAACATTTTTCTTAATATATAGCTCCTCTGCTTATTATAATAGCCAAACATAAAAATTACATATTATTATATCATAATGATAGAAATGAGCTGCTTACTAGCAACTATTAACGTCGAAGCTGTAACCAGCATTTGGTTGCGCTCGTTACAAAACACCTTGAATCTCAGACCATGCTTCACTTCTGCAGTCCTAGTACAATATTCCTCTCGTGATTGTACAGATTCATAACGCGAGCATGATTCACGAAGGTCGCAATAAAAACTCATGTAAATTATGTTCGCCTGGTGTATTGTACATTGATAATGCGCTTGATAAAAATTTATGTTTTTTATACGCAAACAATGTAGGCAACAACATGAATTATTGTAATAATATATACTTATATGCTTATTGCAGAATTCTATGTATAAAATAATATTTCGATTCTATGAATTTTATTTAAAGTGCCTAGGTAGGCATGTCGTAGGTACTACAGTTAGACGTTTACATTGTTGATAGACGTATTTTCCCAAAAATGCATATAAAAAATGTAAATCTATCTAATAAAATATAAGAAAATAAATAATATATGTCTATTGGACAATAGCGTCGAATAATAATTATACATAATAATAATATGCAGGAAAAATCCTTATAGTTCGAACTCGCGACCAGAATAATCTCAAACTACTAGGGCATCATCGAATAAATGATTGGCTCAGAAAATGATTGGTCACATTAAATCATTTGTCAAACGACACGATTTTACTGACGGTGCGAGAAGGTCTTCGGATTACTTCGCGGCTCGCAGCAAAGGACTGCACGAGCTGAGCTGACAGCTCAAGGTAATGCCTAGATTTTCTCACGTTATGTACAAGATCTAGGACTACAATAACAGTGCTATGCAGATTTATAAGATTCAATTCTCAAATCCAAAAGAAGAAATTAATTTGAAACAAGTTATGGTATCCTGCTGATTTGCGAATCCATACTAGTTAAATATATAACGAATACGCACCCTGAGAAGTTTACATTGAGTTGCTGATGTACAAAAAGTAGTTTGAAAAGAAATGACACACGTAACACTTCCAACAAAAATAAATGTAGGCCGTTTTGAAAGTGTATAAAATGGCAACACTAAAGTTCCTCGCCCCGGCCACCTGCTCACAGTTGGCTGACAGGCTGACGTGACCTGGATACACGGCACAACACTATCGCGTTTTATTTTCTACTGGCTGGTATAAAAAATATTGCATACATTCGAATTTCAAAAATTGAATATCATCGAAGTGAAGTTGGTTTAGGAGGTTTTGGTATTATTTTTCTTACTTTTAGAGCTGTTTTTTAAAATTATTATACGTACTACAAATTTATCTTGGCTTTCATCAAATTTACCCTATAATTACAAAATTACCTGCGTACACAGATAGAACCTTTGACAATTTTCTGGTACGGCGATTTTTTCTCACGGCCCCCCAAACAGACAACCCCGAATCTTAGAATTGTGACTAATTCGAAAATAATTATGGAACTCGCTTCCGTCTTATGAGAAAAACCACAATTGCGGTGTTGCGTGCAACACAGAAACAATGCTGTAAAAAATATAAGTAGCCTGAAATTTAAATAGGGGATTATACACCTTCGTCCACTAATGCAGAGTTCAAATTTCAATACCGAGAACCTCGGCTTTAGTTATGTAAAACCGATACAAAAGTGACGTTTCTCACGCCATCTTTATTTTTTCGAATGTCATGTTTTTTTACTAAAGATAAAATTCATTGTTTGAAAGAATTGCAGTGAGTCAAGCTTTTTAATTTTGTTGAAAATGTTTCTGTTTATTTGTAAATATTAAATTTAATAATATTGATCGTCCATTTACATTTAATACTCCTAAGTAGACTACCCTATTCATTCTCACTAGTTAATACATTTTATCGATATATCGACAAGTTTAACAACACTAGCATAAAAAAGACGCTCGACGTCTGTATTACAAATACAAAATTCCATATTAGGATGTTATTTGTTATTGGATAATAAAGACTCATATCAACTATTTAGTGAGGGAGTCGGGTGACGGAATAATGACCCAACCCTCTAGTAAACTGACTCTTGTGTTCTCAATTTATTGCAACCTAAATCATGTTGCGATCGGAAATTGTTAGGTTTAAACTTACAACTAGTTTAATTAAATCCCAAATTGATATTCGAGAATTTGTTTTGATGCGTCGAAAATTTTAGAAACATTTTTGTGGTAAATTAACTTAACTAAAATCATCATCTCCTTTGTTTGTGGCAGTCCTCCTCCGAGCCCTTTATCTACAATATTCTGCTACACTTTAGAATAAACTGTATCCAGTAGTAGATATTTCTGAATCAACTTGGATACTTTCAAGAAAATACTATATTCCTCTTAAAAGGCGGCAAATGCATTTGCGACTTCTGCGATGTTGTAATGTAAAATGTTTGAAGGTTGTTCTATTCCACTGTATAACACTTCATCTCAATCCATACAGTACTAATACACAAACAACTTGCACTTTTTTCCGGTTTATTAGTTGTTACATAATATTTAAGTTGTTTGTGCAGTATTGTATACCATAAATTTCCACCAATAACCTACAGTATATTCAACAGTTTATTAATAATTTATAATTACAATAACAGAAGCTAAGCTAGGTTACATTTGAAATATTAAAAGCTATATGGTATTACAATTTCTTTTTTGCTTCGCGTTCAATTGAGCTTCAATTTCAGTGTAATCTACCACCTACTAGTGACGAGCAAAACCCTATTAAAGATATACCATGTTTTCTCATTTCTCCATGCCACTTAAAACACAAGGACAAAACATTACTTATCCAGGTTGTAAATATTTTTGTTAGTAAAGGGGTAATGTTATTGCTCGTCACTAGTAGGCAATAGAAGAAGCCGTAATTGAAGCCGAGTTGAACGCGAAACATCGAGTCAAGTTCAAGAGAATTAAATTAAAATAATCGCCCATAATTCTATCGTTCTATAGCCCAATTAGTGACCCCTGGGGGGACCGGATTACCCCCCATCGCCTAGTGACGCCCTTAGGGCCGCCAAAAATTGCAGTCAACATGCCAATTACAATTAGCGGCGTATTCTGTTAGCGACAACCCTAGAATTAGGGGTCCTTTAATCATATTTGTTATTTAAAGTATCTTTATCGACACGCGTACGTTTGTTAAAAAATGTCCTCTATGTCTTCGAATATGTGTGTAATGTACTTAATACCTATATTCTATAAACCATACCATTCAACGACATAAAATATTTAAATATAGCCGTTCTCTACTCGAGAAAATTTCTAAAATTTGATTTCATACATAGGATATTATTATATATTTTTATAATACATACTTTTTCTTTTTCACCCCTCTCTTCTCGTTTGTCTTTGAGATGGTCCAATGGTCCAATAGCCGTATAGTAGCGCCGGGTCATTAATGTCAAACTTACCTTATTAACTTATTTATAATTATTAATGACCGATCTGTCTTTTCTAATATACCGATAGCACCGATAGTTATTCAAAGCGTGCCATTAGAGAGTTAAAAACAGACACGTGTCCTCACTTTTACGTTTGATTTTCGTACTCCAGTTAAGGCTATGTTTCACCAGGACCCCATGGTGTCATTAAAACGGCCCTTAGAGAACTAACAAATACTTTTCGATCATCATTACTAGTTTCATCGCAGTAAAGTAAAAGCTATGAATGTCACTAGGCGTTGAATAATTCATTTGTGTCTGTTTCTGTAATGTGTCGACGGGACGGAAAAAATTAAGATGTCGAGATGTCCTATACTGTTTACTGAACTGTTAAATTCGATTTAGCGACATACATATTCATACAAGTAAAGCTAGGTGCATATTAGCATTGGGGTTAAATTTTTTATGACATTCGTCATCTTTAACAATCATCATTTTGAGCTGTAAACAACATTTGTATAATTAAACTTATCTTTTATAACCCTCTGTTTTCGTTGGGAGTTAAAAAAAACTACAAGAATAGGTATGATTTAATACTTACTAAAATAAGACAGTTTAGGTTAGGATTTATTTTATATATACAAATATGAAGGTAATATTATTATAACTAATGTAGTTAACATAATAATTATAATATTTTACAAAAATTCCTTTCATTTGATGACATACTTAGTAAAATCATTAATTATATCGGCTGTAGTTAGCTGTCAGATTTGACATATAAGATATATTGGCTTTGATCGCTTCGGCTTTCTTGTCATACTCATACATTAAACATTGTAGAGATAATGTTGTAAATTAATTAACATAACTTCAGCCCTTTTGAGCCCTTAGGTGCGTAAAAATGAATTGCACAACATATAATTTTACGTTCCAATATTTTAAAGAATCAAAGTGACAGAAAACGATGTATTGCAGATATTTTAAGCGTGTTTTGTCGTATTAAATATTAAAGCCATGCAGTTTTTAGTTGTGCTTATAGAACAATAACACCTTGAAGCGTGACAAATTGACGCAAATCAAAATAAGTCATTTTTAGTTTGTTCGAACGGCCTATCAGTCAGTAAATGTAATGGTACATAAATGACGTACGCGTATTTGGATTTAGTTGCTTCGAACTACTTAGTCGTCTGCGTTTTTATGAACACTCGACATCTAGGTCTTAATTATCTATAGTTATGCCAAATAATTGAATTGAAAAGACATGAATGGGTTGGTATGTAGCAAAATGTTGATTTCGAGAAAGATGAGTTCAAACTGTCACTCACACATTTTAGAATACGTCGTAAAGTATTAAGTACATTAATCTAAAGATCCATCTTTAGAATCAATGTACTCAATACTACATCCTAAAATGTTTAAGTCCCTGTTTAAACTCAATTTCCTGGATATTTTTTTGCGACATATAACTTTTATAGATTAATATCTTCAATTATTAAATTAATAGGTGAGTGACACAGTGGCAGTACATATAAAATGAATGTGCACCTGCCTTAAAATCATATTACCATAGCAACCTGAGAGTCCTTGCCATATAAGGCTAGGAATAAGATATATAGCTTACGGAGTTTATACTATTTTTTCATACTAGAAGCTGCATTCTGCACTGGTTTTTCTATAAATTCCTCAGTATAAGGTTGAGATTATTTATAAATTATGTATGCATAGCCTATTTTTCCTTTCCGTTGTAAAATAATTTTATATGGAGTTTATTCTTTTAATCTAAGTAAATGAAGCTGATAAGATCTTGTTGGGTTATCTTCTATATAAAAATGAATTGCTGTTCGTTAATCTCGCTAAAACTCGAGAACGGCTAAACCGATTCGGCTATTTTTGGTCTTGAAATGTTCGTGGAAGTCCAGGAAATGTTTAAACGGTTTTTTTTAATGCTCAACTAAGTGCGCACGGGTCAGCTAGACTTATATATAAAAATAATTTGCTGTTCGTTAGTCTCGCTAACAGTCGAAAACGGCTTAACCAATTCGGATATTTTAAGTCTTAAAATATTCGTGGAAGTCCAGGGAATGTTTGAACGGTTTTTTAGGCTCAACGAAGTTAGCTAGTTTGTTATAATAAAATATATGAGTGGCAGTGCGTTATTTAGCCACGTCATCTCAAAAAAAATGGTTTACCCTCTAGAGCCTATCATTAATTGATCCTAGACCGAACGTCAACTATTGACACTTATTCGTTACCAACTTCGTTACTGTTTCGATATTGTATTTCGTCTCTATTTTTCTATCTCTCATCGCAAAAGGCAAAAGCAAGTTTTCGAAGTTCTAAAGTGTTGTAACAAACCTCTGTGGCCAAATTACCTTACCTTGCACTTTACAGACGGCTATTTTTAGAGACCATTACGCCATATCCGAACAAAAATTGCTTATAATTGTTGTCAAAATGGCTACTACATATTTAGACGTAGGCGATGTGTTTTGATTGTTTAACAGTTATTTTAATGGTTAGCCTACCGGTACGTGCTAAATCTTAACACAATGTATAGTAATTCCTAGATAAAATTTAACCCAAACGTAAATAAAACAAAAACACCAAAATTTTCACATATTTTGGTGCACACTTTCACTTAATATCAAAGGATCATACTTCATTAATAATAATAATATAATACATTTAATAACAATTAAACAATTATCATTATATCTTTAATACAAAAAAAATGCAATAGATGTCACTACTATTAACATTTGTAAATTATAAAATGTAAACATGCCGAATTAAGTACTTAAAATATTGACATTAAAATAAAGATAAGCATATTTTTTAACCATAACATCACATTAAGCTACATTCAACTCCTTAATTAAGAACAAGATACAAAACGAAATTATTAGTAATTAGTATTTTCCAATAGTGGCGCTAGATGCCAGTTTCCAGAATGTGCCTGGAAATCGAAGAAAACAAAAATAGCCAGTCGAATAGCCATTATTAGGGTGATACCATTTGCTAGTTACTAGGTCGTGTCCCTGTTATATATCTACTTTGTGATAGTACCAAACAATAATCATTGCGTTAGATAATATTGGCCAATTGTCACCACTGCCTAGTGTATGGTTGTGTCATAGACGGCTTTGTTTACGTTTGGATTAAATTTATCTGGAACGAAGGTACTATAAGAAACTGTTTCTAATGTACAGTAAAAAACTACGAGTATGTTCAAGTTTTTTGGTAATTACCTAATAACTATTATGTAGTTGACAGGTCATTACTCTGAGTCATGTTACTATTTTATTATTAAGATCACAATTAAACTGCGAAACATTGAAGTTTCTACAACTTTAGTAGGTTCTTGTTTTATTTGCAAATTGCAGGATGTTCGGTCAAATTTTTGTTCTCATTATAAAAATTAGTGATGTGCAACATGTATATCGATATATCCTGTTTGCGATTAAAAACGACATGCCCGCGTGTACTGTCGGCAAAGATAAAGACATTTCGCGAGAGCTGAGCGGGCTTTCACCTACACACAAAAACACTGCCTTTTTATCGCTACTGTGAATTCTAAAAACACACGAATTCTGCCGGTTCACTTTTGAACTCGTATGTTTTGATTGAAATGCGTTGACCGCTTTTTGGTCCATATAGCAAAAAAGTTTCCATGTATTGAGAGGTGTGACAAATACAAAAAGAACGAGATGATTTAAACAGCCTTTCTTCTTATTTCAGACTGATATTTGTACGCTATTCTTGCAATAATATAATAATAACAAAAAAATATTCGGTTGATTATTTATCTACTTTAATTTTTTTCCAAGATTGACTCTAAATTGCCATGATCAAAAAAAAGTCAAACTCACGATAAATTAAAGTAACCAAGTGAAAGGTTGACATTTATATCAAACAGGTATATCTCGAGTAATTTGTAATGAAGAATCAAAACGACCCTTTCCTGCCCTCAATTTTATGTGAATTTTTACGAACTTAATGAGAGTTTTTAACTTTTTATTAATATTGTGCAAAGGTACTTACTAAGTGCGGCTATAAATTCTCATTGCGTAAGCTATTAGTGACGGTCGTAATTCGATAAAAAACGTTTGTCGACATCGATACTCCATAAACGTGATTAGCAATCAATGGCGGTCTCATCCGCGCATCCGTACGACACTAATTTATAACAAATTTATTTTACGCCAATTACAATGGCTGATACATTATTTATATTAATGGTGTCGAAAATTTTGTCAATGAATAAACAGCGCATTGTCTCAAAATAAGGACGGCCTCGACAAAGTGTTCAAGGTTTTTATTGTGAAGAATACGTTTTTACGTTGCTCGGAGAATACATGTTTTTAAATGAAAATGGGTAATGTTGACCACCATGTTTTTTTGAATGATGAGTGAATGAAAGATGAATTACCTATTGAACACAATATAATACGTAATAATGTATTATTTTCTTTCGTGATTGCATACTGCATAAAGTATATCTAATATTATCTTTAAATTGGTATTATACCCCGTTTACCTTATGTCAATGCCTTGCTACTGAAATAGCTTGATGAGTATATATTTCAAAAATTTAATTTAAAGCCATATTTCTTGATATTATCACCTCAACATAAAAGCGTTTGGAGGTAAAAATGTATAAGATGAGACCACATCATTTATCTCTAGTTTTTATTTTTAATCGAAAGACAAATTCATGTGGTAGCGGCCAACGAAGTGACCGCGACGCGATGACCACTTGACGTATTTGTGCCAAACACATAGCGAAAACCGTGGAGATGTGTTTCCATGTTCATTTTATCGATAACTTTGAATATTTCTACATCACTAATGTATGACGTACATTGACATAAGTAGGGTCTACATAACGCAATTTGATGTTTTTGTAAAATCTTTTTAGATGTGTGGAATAATTAAACTTCACTCAATGTAGGTAATTATGGACGGCCGTAGAAAAATTGAAAAGCATTTTTCTATGCTAATATTATAGAGGCAAGATTTATTTGTTTGTATTGTATACCATCCGAAACTTATGGGCTGATTGTAATGAAAATTGAATTCGAATAATTAAGATGAAAGAGAAATGACGTAAGCTACTTTTTATATAAACAATTTATATAAACAAAATACAGGGTTCTCGTGGGTACCTACTGTATATACAATTATAGTATGTGTATGTATATATTTAAAAAATATTATTATAATTCTTTATAATCATTTTGCATTGGCATGAAATCGTATACTTCAATGACAGATAGGAAATTAAAGCCAATGAAAGCGCAATAAAATCTTCGCTATCACGGTAATTAATGAAGATAATAAAAGTGCATAAAAAGATTAATGAATATAAAACGCATATCGTCTCCACGGCGTTCGGTGTCCGGCGTCGGTATGCAGTTTTGTAGCTACTGTTTTTTTATGAAAAAAGCAAGGAACCGCGTCATGCGCGATCGGACAATTCATTAATATTAATAACTCTTTAATTATTTATATGCTGTGTGAGCCATTCACAAATTAAGTCGTTAAAACTGTGATTGATGCTTCGCGTCACTCGCTCGGCTAAAATCTTCAAATCTCCTGTTATCGAATACAATAATTGTGTGTCAGAGTAGATGGATGGATTGCGTGAACTGAAAGAATCAAGTTAATGTGATAATGATAACATCTAACGCCACCAGACGTTATTTATTACATATTGTTAGGCTTGAATTAGGTATAAAATATGTTTGTGGTTCCAATGTTACATTTGAAATGTTCTTTATTTGATTGTTACGTTTTTTTGAGACGCATTTTATGCCCATCTGTACCTTTGATTGATTATAGTTACTCTTTAATTTTTGCAAGCAAACTTTGAATGCCATTAAAGTAAGCACATACACATTAACAATGCAATTCTTTTAATTTATCCCTGTGTCGCGATTCGAGATCGTAAAGTTCACAAACAATCAAATTTTCATACAACTTATCACAGCCATGAATCATTTGTGACTAGCCATTTAACAGTGTGACAACAAAAATTTACGACATTATGAATTATTATTTGTTAATTCATATTAGTACTAATATTCTGATAACATTTTAAACTACGAGTATCACAAAAAAAAGTAAAATAAAAATTTAATTCAATACTTCCTCGGTCTTCAGAAACGAGGGACAGCAAAAAAAAATTAAAAACATTAACCACTTTGTTAATTAATTAAAAAAAACAATTTAATAAAAGCCCATAAATAGTTATTCACACGTCAGCTCTCGCATAACGCGGTCCAGCGAGTGGGGGAATAGTTGTATTCGCAAAGCACCAAGTTCTCAGTGCTATGCGGTCTATGCCCGATATTTCTTTGTACTCGCCGCCCGTATGTTGAATGCCGTCCGTATAGGTATGCTTGCATACCGCCGTCCACTGACGAAACGGTGGGAAATCCGAAACATATAGCTAAAGTGAAAATTGTTTTTACCAAGCGTTTGGTCTTGGTTACTATATTTTTGATTTTTATTATATTTCTATTGATTTGTTTTAGGTTATTGAAACTTTATATATTTTATGCATTACATTATCTCAATTTATAAAACATGTAGTACGCACCGAATATATTATGAGTGAAGCCACTAAGGAACATATAGGACATACGTTTAAAATAGAAACAAAAAGCTTTACTTCATAATGCTATGTTTTTATTGCCTTTCGCGAGTCGACGTTTTTCTTTGTGAAATCGTAGTCGCATATGTTTTTTTTGCTTTAGTAACTCTACATAAATGTTCCTCTATCTGTCAATTGTTTTATATTGTGACCATAATATCATATTCAGATGATAACAAAGCTGTTGTTTTTTTTATGAAAAAGTACAATTATTATTTTTTTGTCTGACCGGACACCATGTTGCCGCCGGATACTGTCAGAGGCGTGTGAAAAGCCAATTTTGTCCGCCTCCCAATTTTTACTGTCCCATGTGTGACACAAACCACAATTCATACATAACAATGACAATAATTGTGCGGTTGGCCAATAGCCATATGCTGCGGCGGCCATCTTGCTTTTTCAAATTGGGAACAATTCATTTTGAGGTTATGATAAAAGTTTTTATGCTCGTATCGAATTTGTAAAAGTAAATAAATGATGAAATTGGACACAACATTACGGTAGTAACTACTTAGTCACCATAAAAAATACAAAAGTTGTAAAAGGTTAAAATACAATGTCATAATGGATTTGACCGTTAAAAGGAGTCAATTGATCCAAATACCAATAGAATAAGTTAGGTAGAGAGGTGAAGTCAGTTCTAACCCGGCTAATAGAGGTGGGGTGAGATAGGTGGGGCCTAGAGATGCGAACTTAAATTATCGATAAAAAATATCGATATTTAAACTGTTATTCGATGCAAAAAGATGGGCCATTTGTATTCAACGCAATAATAAAGTTGTTGACTATTTTTACAAACGTAGGTACCTACAGCTAAATTTACCGCGTATAAAAAAGAATAAAGCTATAAATTATATTTGTAATGTACTTGTTAAAGGAAATTCCTGTCACATAAATTAGTTCGAGCTCTTGTTTTAATAAAATAATTTTAAACTATAAATATTAAAGTCTTGCAATGTAAAGACAAGAAAATGGTGTTGTAAGCTGCGAAAATTGTATCAAAAATATGTTAAACATGTTTTTATTTTTTCATTAATATGAAATATTATTCGAATATATATCTATTTTATTTGATATCATTCAAACATATAGGTAATTGTTATACATTGGTTACGAGATTTATTTAATTATTTTTACAAGATTTCCGGCGCGTATTTCTATATTTCAAAAGAGAAGAGCGCAAAATTCAAGATTTAAAAGAAAAATAACACAATCTCAATACAAAAGTAAACACACAGCGATTATGGCGTATTATATCTCACTAGTGTCAAGTTAAATATGATTTTATGTCTCTATAAACGTATCAATTGACCGGTAATGATTATATTATTGGCAATTTTCTTTATTAGGTAACATAAACGATAATTTATGGCCGTCTTGACAGTGACCGAATTATCGCGAAAGGTTGTTAAACGAAATGGAGGTTATCGCTTTATCTCGTTAATGTGATCACTGATCGTTTATTATCAATCAACGTGCGGAATGTGAAAATTTATTTATAAAATAAACGTTTATGATACTCTATTCTTTTTAAATTGCTATTTACAGTTTTATATTTGGATTCTTATAGCGTAGAAATACATAATTATCGACGGAATATTACTTTATCATTTCTTACCTATTTAAAATACTTAAAATTATTAATTACTTCTTTGTTTCTGTAGTATGATATTAAACATCTTATGGTTTACCGACGCCTTCATTATACAAGCTTATACTCGTAATGTATTGAAATAATTTATAAGTCACTTTATAAATAAGATATCTCGATCAATTTACAACCCTTGATGAACTCCAGCGCTCGTAAAATAAGATTCATAAATATTTATTCATTCATAAAGAATTCCGAATAAGTAATTACCATTCACACTTTGACGTGGAATCCAATAACTGTCAGTGTATGGACATTTTCAATTTATCGATATGGTAACTGTCGATAATTGTACATCCCTAAGTAACGGTGCAGTAACGGCAGCCCTCGAGCGCCGCCCTCTGCCACCCCGTATATACGTAGATAGTATACAACAGATATTATGGGAAAGCCTACGCCATAGTAACATCATAATGTACAACTTAATAATTATTGTTTATGTTTAACTTCGACAGTTTCTATGGCATTTGAAACGCTAACTTTAGAATAACACTATTTATTCCATTTAATAAAAAAGGCTTTTAACTTATTCTTCTGTTATATATAAAATTAATGGGTTCGTTAGTCTCGTTAAACTCGAGAACGGCTGAACCGATTTGGCTATTTTTGTTCTTGAAATATTCGTGGAAGTCCAGGGAAGGTTTGTTTGCTCAACGAAGTTTGCACGGGTCAGCTAGTTTGTTATAAATTACACGAACAATAATAACATAATATTTTTAATTAATTGCTTTAACGAACCCTTATCGATGGTCGGAAAGAAGGCCTTTTCTAGAGAGTTCTGTCTCCATATTTCGCTGATTCCATCTATCGCTCGCCAGCCTTCACTATATTTACCTACTGCACAAACAGACTACCTCTCTTTCTGGACCCTTTCGGTCCTTTTCATGCTGATAACAGCTTACTATATGACTTGATATATGATAACTTAGGTCCATATATTTTAGTCTAGTAGTATATATTCTATTTTTTTGTCAACAGGTGAAGATCTGGTTTCAAAACCGGCGGAGTAAATACAAGAAGATGATGAAGGCCGCCCAGGTGGGCGCACCACCGCCCAGCCTCGGTCTACCACCCGGCAGCCCGCCCAACAACAACCAAATGCTACATGGTGAGTAAAGTGTTTTTAATCTATACCATAATAGCTGTTACAAGATAAGAATTTAAATAGGTACTTGTTCTACAAATATGTGTTTGTATAAAATTCTACCACTAAACAAGGTGTAAAATAAATGAGTGATAGTACTTTAAGGTGTGTATGTGTCTCATATGTAGAGTTTACTGTGAAAGTACTAGCGCTGGAAGACATACTTTTGACTTTACTTTTTTCTTAGTTAGTTTCAAAGTAATCCACCCAATGAAATACCAATAGCCATTGAGATCGAACTGATTATCAATAGTGTCGGGAGCCAGCTGGCCACACAATCTCCTAACATTCAGAACTTCACTAGTTTTACAAATACTTATTTATTATTTTAAAAATCTTATCCTTTTCTCTTATCCACCAGGTGGCGGCAGTTCCTCCGGGTCTCAGCACTCCCCGTCGGGTTTCGCCGGGCCTCAGCACTCCCCTACGCCCAGCTCCACGCCCGTCTCCGAGCTGTCCCCAGGCTTGTCCCCCACCGGGGCCTGGGACGTGAAGCAGCCGCCGCAACCCAACTGGGACGTAAAGGTTGGATATGTAAGACCGTTAATGTAATATTACTAGAGATTTAAGTAAGAGAGTTGAAAGGCTAAGGGCGTGTTTCACCAAGCAATGTGAAAGTTAATCCATCGTTAAATATCATGTTGTTCCTAATTTTATCGCCTCCGTGGTCTAGTGGTTCAGAGCTTCGCTCTCGACCCGGAGGTTGTGGGTTCGATTATGTTGTTCCTCTCGTAATTCCTATCAACGAATGAGAAAGCATGGCATTTTAACAAGCCGTTAACATTAACATGTATTGGTGAAATCGGGGGTATACTCCTGAATCAAATTTCAATAGATCAGTATTGGAATGGCATTAAGAAAGACTTTTCCAAACGGTCAATAACAATTTGGAAGTTGTGCAATATATGAAAATAATCTGATTATTACACGGGATATTTTAGTATGCGTAACCGTGGATTTAAGGCTTTACTTTCTACTTAGTTCGTTGGTATCCACTAGTATTAAACCTATGTATTTCCAAAAGGAGGACTATTAACTCACTTTTTAGTAACAGACAAAATGGGAGTTTTAAGGTGTTACACACTCAAACATCTGTGGACCGATTTAAAAAAATATTTTTACTGTCATTTATATCTTGTAACCATGTACCGATCCTAGGTAATCTAGGTAGTTCCACTTATAAAATTTGGTGTGCCTAGATCATGATTCATGATCTTGTCCACGTTCTAACCCACGGTTTTCTCCACAGCCAACAGCCGGGCGGTCGCCGGATGGCACCTCCTGCGACGTGAAGCCCCCACACCAGCAGTCCTGGGACCCGAGGGTCGGATATGTAAGTCACATCATCTTCAGTTCTCCATAAAGCAACCTTTTTCCTCTATTTCCCAAATAATAAAAAAAACTAGAATTTAAAGCCACTGAGTTTATACATTCGGTACTAATGTATTATTACTAGAAATACCAGTTCCCTAAACTGTGCTGTTCTCCATGACCTAATATTTCAAAAACAGTTCCTCTGTGTTCCTCTAACTCTATGACTGGTTTAATAATAGTTAGAACTAGATTAGCTCCAACTGTTTACTTATAGTTAGAGCATCTGTATTCTATTATCTAATATTTAAGGAATGTAAGGTTCATAAGATCTTCTCGAAACTCTACTCTAGCTTAATATTTTAAATTCTCAAATATAAAAAAAATCATATTGTTTCCCATTCTCTACTATTTCAGAAATGTTAGCTTCGTTGATCAAGCTGTGCAAAACTTAACTTTAGCTTTTACCATGGCCTACCATCCCATACAATATATGTTTAGTACAAAAAAATTGCAATAATTGCGTTTGTTAATTATAATAAAATGTAAATATGCCGAATTAAGTACAAATATTGACATTAAAATAAAGATAAGCATATTTTTTAAGCATAACATCACATTAAGCTAAATTCAACTCCTTAATTAAGAAGTCGATACGAAACGAAATTAGTAATTAGTATTTTCCGATAGTGGCGCTAGATGGCGGTTTTCGGAATATGCCTGGAAATCGAAGAAAACAAAAATAGCCAGTCGAATTGCCAGTATTAGGGTGATACCATTTTCTAGTACTAGGTCGAGTCTCTATTATATATCTCCTTTGTGGGTATTACTGAACCATTCTAAAGTATTAGTATTTTACCCTCCCCACCCGATCCCTAATCTCCTGGGGTGTGACGCCGCGCCTTTTACACTTATATAATAGCTACGTGAGATCCAAACAACACCAGTCACGCGACTGCGACAATTTTATTTATTACATTGTATTACTTCAATTATGTTGGGCAACTAGAACCAGAAGTGAGGACTGTTGCTCAGACAAAGACAGAATAAAATGTAAAATACTCCGTAATTTATGGCTAACAGTACTCAAATACTGTGCTAACAAATACTATTGCTAACAGTATTCAAATGCTGTGTTATTTTATTGCTAACAGTACTCAAATACTGTGTAAAAAATACTAATGCTGACAGTACTCAAATACTGTGTAACAAATACTATTGCTAACAGTGTACTCAATACTATGTAACAAATACTATTGCTAACAGTACTCAAATACTAATAAATATTTTCCAGCAATATCAGAAGATATAGAAATTTAGTTAGTTAAATTTAAAATGTTTTTTTAAGTCAATAATGTCGTTTTATGTTTTTATGACAATTTTTTTTTTCTCTTTATTTCATTTTTTGTATGCATGTAATGCACAAATGCATATTGCCAAAGCGTATATTATAAACATGGCTAACTATGAGCAAAACATTCGCCTGTGAGTTGTTAACATTAAAATCTATTGTATATTGTTACTGAGAAACCTTAATACGAATACCTAACATACGAGTATCTCTACTTACTTTTTCCGAATATGTAAAACTAACACTCCTTTTCCTTGCAGGGCGCGCCGCCCGGCCCTTGGGACATGAAGGGCGCGCACGCGCATCCGCTACACCAGGGCGCGCCGCAGCACCCGCCCTACGTGCCGCAGTACTCCTGGTACCAGGCTGACGCCAACCCGGGACTACTGACGTGAGTATTCCACATTACGTATACTATAGCACAGCAGTAATGTTGCTGCATCCGTTACTGTAGCGCAGTATCAGCTTTAGGGTCGCTGCATGCGCAGTATTACTGGTAGCGGGCTGACGCCAATCAGAGACTGCTGACGTGAGTATCCCACGTTACACCAACTATAATATAGTACTGCAGCATCTGCCATATTATAGTAGTACTCCTGGTACCAGAACAAACCCAACCCGGGATTGCTGACGTGAGTATCCCCTATAACACATCAGCGTGGCCGCCACCTACTCTACTACACCGCAGCATCAGGTTCAAGGTCGCTTCATTCTTAGAATTCTTAGCAGATGGCCTGTTTACATAAGTTGACGTACAGCCTGTCAGCTGCAACAACGGGACCCCTGCAAGATCCAGCCGTACGTTTTTAATATAATTGTTTTCTTAATATTTTACTGAATTACTAGTACTTTATCTATAGATAATTTTGCCGCAAAATTGATAATCCAATTATGTCTACCTTTATCAAGAGTTTCATATAATAGATATTAAATATTTTATTGATCAATCAAAATGTCTGACAGAGACTTTTCCTTTGCAGTGAAAACAGCTTAGCGTTTTTCCATCGGATGGGTTTAAGAAGTCAGTTCTTGGGGCCGAATGAACAGAGCTATGACAGCTGAAGATTTTAATAGTTTCATAGTAATTAATAGTAGGCAATGTTACAAAATTAAAGTTGCAACATGTATTTTGTGATGATTGTTATTTACCAATCGAATGAAGACTATAATGGCATACGTAAGGGCTTCAATTGGGATGTAAAGTTAATAAATAGATGAGAAAAGAAATAGAAAAATATAATTAATATTTACAATGCTGATATAAACAACACTAAACAGCACAGTAATTTCATTTATATTTACATTTCAACGTGTGATAGCTCTGACAGCGTCCATTTAAATCTTATTGCGTCCTTTTTATTGAATTTGTAACAAATTATTAATGAAAAATTAATTGTTTGTCAACAGGGTCTGGCCGGCCGTGTAACAAGAGAGGTATCACAAATATTATACTCGCCACTTCTGCTTAAATGGTGGAACGGCGAATGCATACCAACATATTTCTAAGGAAATTAATTAGTAATTGTAAATTTATTGTAGGGTAACTGTATTGTAAATGCATTATATAACTTTACATCAAAATCGTGTTCATTTCGGTGGCCTCGACTCTATTAATTATATTATATCTACCCTCGTTTGCCATTAAAGTCTATTGTCTGCATTTCGACTGACACTGTACATCACAGAACACAATATACTCACAGAACACAATATGCTGTACATAGTTGACTGTATACTACTGGTAATGTGTACATAATATACTATACGTCGAACTGTAATAAACTAAGTACGTGCAATAATTGTATTATTTTAAAAATGTATTTTTGTCGTTTGGTCACCGATATTCGATGTAATACGGCAGCGTTGTAAATGTAATTTATTAAAATTTTGAATTATTTGTAATGTTTTAGTTCAAATGTAATCATGGAATTTTATTTTCAAATTGAACTATTTGTATTGTTTTAGTGGAAATTCTATGACAAATTTTATTTTTGAAAATGGAAATTTCTGTTTATTAATGTAACTACCAACAGTGTCAAAAATACAAATGTATGTCTCGAAATTGTACTATTTTGTTATATTTGCATAACGACTGTCCGAAAACAGAATTATTTATTGTGAGGACAGATAATTAGATTCAAATCTGTAGGTATTTAAATTTAAGCTTTAACACGATATTTTTATTTATTTAGTTTTATTTTAAACAAAGTGGGCACAATCCGTTCTGTTGTGATAAATAATTTTAAGTTTGTATTGTGACAGAAATTGTTCTGAGCCGATTGTAAATGCAGACATCGTGAGTCTATTTAAGTTACTTTATTTCAATCATATTATTTAATGTTACTACAGTTCATTATGATCATGAGCAAAATACAATTTGTTAACCCTCCAATAGTCCGTCTTACAGCCCTTGAGGAGGTTATTATTCTAAGCTGTTTTTTTTTGTTAGATACTGCTAGAAATTATAAAATTTACCACCTTGTCCAGTTCAATTTTATTAAACTACATGAAATACATAAATTCATATTATATTCCTCCGTCCTGCGTAGTTATTATTTTAATCGTTAAACGTTAATCTAATATAAAATCTAACTTCCTCAGATTTTGTGAAAATATAATGGCGGCACAATTATCGACAGGTGTATGTAATACTTGAATTACACAACACTAATCTAGATATCGATTAAATTACAGTAAACCTTGTTTTATGTCGGTTTTTATGAGTGGCATTTGACAGGTGCACTGTTTTACGAGTGCGAACACCTTCACTAAAGTGCTTTTCCAAGATGGCCGCCGATGTAAGACAGACCCACAGAGCTACTGGTCTTATAATGGCACTATAAAACCTTTAAAGTCGAAGTTAAGCCTATTAAAATTGCTAACTAGTTTTCAATCACTTTTTGTATAGGTAATATAACTTTTGACAAACGCCATAGCTTTGATAAAAGCTCTATATTGCTTAAGTTTTGCTCAACATATTTTTATTGCGTTTAAGTAAAAAAATCCTTGGTGGTATTTGGCAAATAAATCGCAAATACTATTATGTTCTCTAATAAAATATCTACTCGTATAAATGCACTCACAATGATCCAATAGGGTTTTTATTTGTAGAAATTAAATTTTAATGGCCGACATTTAGTTTAATAATACATCGTGGGCAATTGAATAAAACTTCACCATATATTAATGTAAAATATTACCCTTTTCACAAAATGCTAATTCCTATCCTTAATTTGTCCTCGCAAACAAAATGTCATAATTATCATAATCATGATGCACTGTAGTGTGTATGGGTCTTTACGGGAAGAATTTGTAAATATGTTTTGTAAAATATAGAGAGGATAAATGAAATATATACATATAGTATAGATAGTATAATTGCTTTATAAACTACAAT
Organism: Celastrina argiolus; assembly: GCA_905187575.2. Taxonomy (NCBI): domain Eukaryota; kingdom Metazoa; phylum Arthropoda; class Insecta; order Lepidoptera; family Lycaenidae; genus Celastrina; species Celastrina argiolus. The sequence continues at coordinate 4,625,702 of LR994579.1, read as the reverse complement.
GTAAAATAAGGAAAGCGGAAAAAAGTGAATTAATTTTCTTTTGTCAAAATAAAAATTATAAAATTGATGTGACGTGTTTTCTTTTTTACCTGATTACGCCAAAATTATATCTATCTAATGATTTTGGAAATACATGTGTGTCGTTGTAGCGCCTAAGCTACTGATCTGATTTTTATGGGAGATGTGTCAATAGATTTATAATAAAAGCCTCGGTTTTTTATTAGGGTTGTTCGTATTTAGTACGTTAATTTTCCTCTACTTGCAATAAGAAATAGTACGTCCGAGATAAATTTAACCTAAACGTAAACAAACCGAAAATATCGAAATTCTCAAATATTCACTTATCAACACTTTTACCGGAATATTAATGGATACTTCATTATCCAATACATTTCATTAAAATTTAACAATTATTAGATAATAATATGTTTAATTGTTTAAACATCAAATGAAAATCATTCACAGAAAAATACGCCATTTTGACACTGCCGATTGTAGAATATAGTTTATGGATTCATAGCAAACAATAATCATTGTAATACTATTGGCCAATTGGCATCACTGACTACTCTATGGTTGTGTCATAGACGGGATTGTTTACGTTTGGGTTAAATGTATCTCCCACGTACTTTAAAATGCTAAAGTAGTTTAATTACTAAGCACAGCAATGAACCAAACCCTAAATTCTCTAACGGTTCTTAAAACGAAAGGAGTTCTGTAATTTTGATAGTAGACATCGTGGTGGCCTATGACCTTTAAATTATTAAGCGTACGAAAATTCGACGAAAAGTTTCCTATTTCTCAAGATTAGAATGTTTTTTCAAATCATACCTACCCCAAAATATTTCATGAGGGTTATACCTATATTCGTCACGCTTGGTGGGCTGATTCAAGATGACATCACTTTTGTCACTCACGGAGTTTGAAAAGAAAAGGATTTGACATAAGTTTCGCTAAGTGACACTCGAATTCGTATGTCACTTAGCGAAGCTTATTTCAAATCCAATGACTAAGAAATCAGATGGACTGGGCATAAACGTAAAATATACGAGCCAGAATCTATTAACCGGAACAGTATCAAAATGGCCGATTGACATATGCATACTGCTGTAGTGTCTTAGTTTGTCATTGTCTCTTTTACTATTTAATAATGTATTTTTAACTACAAACTAATAAACTACTAAAATAGGACTTTAATTTTAAACAATAATGTTAACAATACACGAGTTTGACACTTGAAGTACTGGCGAAAACAATAACACTAAAATGACGGCCTGGAAAAAACTTGCCCCGAAAGGTAGTTACATCATCGTTTACATACAAATAGACTAAGTCCATATGATTTCTTAGTCATTGGTCAAGTCCCATACATTTTGTTTTCGAACTTCATTAGTGATAATAGCGATTGCTTCTTGAATCAGGCCCCTGGATAGCGAGCGCAAAATCCGGAAGACTAAGTTTTAGCTTTTATAAAAATCAAGCTTGTCACTCCTTTAAGCAGTTTGGCGATCTCATATATCTCATAGGTCTCTCTCTCTCTCATTAGGGATGTACAAAATAAGCACAGACTTCTTATTGAAGACATGAATCGATGAAGGTGATATGTCACAAAAAACATACCCAGAAGAGTTTAAACAGACAGTTATCATTTTATTATGTAGTAACGTATTAAGTACAATGATTTTAGAGACTGATCTTTAGATACATGTGTTAATACTTTACGACGTATTATAATATGATTAAGCGAAAGTTTGAACTCAGTTTTGTCCAAATCATAATTTTGCTAGATATCACCTTCGTCCTTTCATGTCGTCAATTGGAACGAAGTAAAGGATGTTAAATTAAACGAACAAACACAAACGAACAAACACATTGCTTATCAACATTGGTAGAGAAATTTATGATATAGTAACTATAAAAAGTGTAAGGGTGCGATTAGGAGACAAGTAGTAACACCGAGAGATGCAATGTTATGACCGTCTTTATTATATTAATAAATTGATTTATACAGGGTGTAAAAAGAACAGTCGGTATAACTTTGACATCCACATTTTTGAAATGTATTTTTGTAAATTTTTTTTTTAACTTTTTACAGTTACTTATTTTTTGTCGAAAGAATAACGGAAAAGCAAAAAAAAAAACTATTTTTCTATAAAAAAATATAATTAACCTCGTTAAAGTGACTGTTCTTTTTACACCTTCTAAAGTACTTCAAAATGTAAGGACTAAGTGAAACTAATAGAATGACTTAGATGGAGCCCCACGCCACTATAAGCCACAAAAATCAAAGTTAAAACAATATTATTACTAACGTACCTATTATAACTTTTGGCAAAATCAATTCTAAATAAAATACCACATTAAAACAAAAAATTATTAAAAGTCGTAAAATAAAGGAACGAATATCTGCCGTTGAAGCCATTAACCTCGCACTATACAGCTGATTCACTTCGCTGTTGATTTAAGAATGTTTGGTTTAGAAATCAGCTGAATTACTTCAAACTCTTTATTAGCAACCAAGTACATACATAATAAATCAAAATACATTAAATACAGGCTATAATATTTATGAGAGATAATACTTTAAGATGTGAGTCCCGTACATAGTTTACTGAGAAAGTACCAGCGCTGAAAGAGGTACTCTTTTTAAATTATGTAAGTATAGGAACATTTTAGATGTTGGGGCATTTCTCGTACAAACATGAGAGTCAAAAGTAAGTATTTTAGCGCTGGTACTTTCACAGTATACTCTACATAGGTGGCACATACTCACCTTCAAGTATTATCACTCATTTATATTACACCTTGTATGGTACTGGCACTTAGGCTCACTTACATTAATTTCCCATGTAAGTGAGTCTAAGCTTCGCGATCTTAGTTTAGTCTATTTGAATTCCATATTTTATAATATTTGTACATGTTTACTATTTTGACGTTTTCAAGTGCTATGTAATAGTTTATGAAATAAAGAATTTTTGACTTTGACTTTGATATCAAATTTTCTGTTGTTGATTTCACTATGGGCCGATTTTTCAATCGTTAGCTAACTTTTATCTAAGGAATAAATATGTGACTGGCAGATTTTGTATGGAACAAATGTCAAAGTCACATGTATATTCAACAGATAAAAGTTATCTGTCGATTGAAAAATCGGCCCTTAGTGCTATAATAATGCCTACTCCTATTAAGAAATATACTAAAACAGCCCACTCTACGTTATTCTCTACCCTCTACCCGTGTGCAGCGGCCTATAGAGTCGTAAAGTAGAGAAAAAGGTTAATTCAATCATAATTCTCATTGCACAACAGAAAAAAGGTGTTATTTATGGTCTAAAGCAAGAAGAGTGACGTCTATGGTGAGGGATTATGGGAAAATACCGAAAAAACATACGATATTAGTAAGGGTAAAGAATCCTTAAGACATCTTTTGAGTATAAGGCTGAGTGCACAAGATTTTATATATTAGTTCACGCTTGAATGGAAGTTTTATTTAAGATGCATGATTATCATTATAAGCTCGTAAAATATATTAAATGTGTGAATTCCAAGATGTATAATCATTAAGTAATACATGAATATAGATCGGTAAAAAACTTATGTAATTTATTAAAAAAAACCTTTTGCTTCGATCGATTTTCATGCGTAACTACATTTGTTTCTGTGTACATATAGTGGAATATACATATTATATATAGTTCGCCCCTGATAAATTTAACTTAAAGGTAAACAAACCGAAATCTTCGAAATTTTCACTTATTCACATATTGTGCACATTTATCAACACTTTCGTATATTAAAAGGATCATTATCCAATACATTTTATATCAATGAAACAATTATTAACATATTTAAACATCAAATAAAGGACCTTCACAGTAAAAATACGCTATTTTGACACTCGCGACTATAGAATACAGTCTATAATATATTAAGATTCATGTAGCCAACAATAAATAAATAATTATCATTGCATTAATATTGGCCAATTAGCATCACTGACTAGTCTATGGTTGTATCATAGACGGCTTTGTTTACGTTTGCGTTAAATTTATCTCGGACGTAGGTAATATAGATGTCGCAGTCATCTAATTAAATCAGCTATTTCATTGAGTGACTAGCGTTTTTATCGAATGACGACATTTAATTGAAAGACTAGGCCGAACATTGATTGTACAATCGTCACTCAACGTCCAATTAGTTAGCGGATTGTAACATAGCCCTTATATGAGAGCGGACATAAAATCAGTCAGGTGACTGAATTTTCCCAAAAGCGAATCTATCAACCCCGACTCCACGTATTACTTGTCTGTCAACCCCTAGAGTGTATATTTAAGCGCGGAGGCGCGGAGGGAGAGCAGCCCCCGCCCGCCGTAACGAAATGCAGAAACCAGGACTCGCCGTGGCGGCGGAGGCTGGTCGCCGAAGGCGACCAGAATGCCGGAGCTGCCTAAGGCGAGTGTTGGTTGATGTCATTCGTTACGCATGGGCGAAGGGGCTGCATTTCCCGCAGCGCCGGAGACGTGACAGACCGACATTGTCCCAAAAACAAATCTATGACTCCACGTAGAACTTATCTGTTTTATCTAACCTCTAAACTACAACTGTAAATATTTTCTTAACTAGTGGTTGCTGAGTAGAGGGGAGGGTAGGGGGGATTTCTTTTGTCCCCTTACCGCCGTCTCCACCTTTCTCCCCTGTTTTACTCCTGGAAATATCCCGGAAACACAGACATAACCTCAAAACTTCAACCATAAATATCTTCCAAACTAGTAGTCTCCTAAAGGTGGGAGTGGTACTCCCCCCCCCTCCACCCCCCAATTAAGAGGGATTTATACAATATTTTTTCCAGCTCCTCCTTTTTTGGAAGTCGGTTAAAAAATCGGAAAATTATTCGCTAACAAACAAAAAAAACCTACTTATTCATCGAATTGAGAAAGCTCCTCCTTTTTTGGAAGTCGGTTAAAAAATCGGACTAAATGACGTTCAGTCAATGACTACATGACTAAATGACGTTCAATCAATGTTCAGTCAAGACATTAGACGTTACAATAAACAACTTGACTAGTTGTCCTTTAGTCTTTCAATTAAATGTCGTCATTCGATAAAAACGCTAGTCACTCAATGAAATAGCTGATTTAATTAGATGACTGCGACATAGATAATAAAATATTGTTTTCATACAAAGTTAAGTTATAAAGCAAGAACTTGAAGCAAATGGTATGTATTATAGAATGAAAAAATAGGTAAAACATACATATCAAGAATTTCTACGAAATATTGTATTCACAAATAATATTAGTAATTACTAAATTGAGCCAGACGGCTATTAGAGTGGACTACTTTTCCTAACTACGAAAATCATTTCATTACACAAATGAAAATGCGTACACAAATTATAGATGAGAAAATTTCATATAATGTCTTTAACCCTGCACTGCATGAATTATCAGGAAATAAATTAAAAAAATATTTTTTATTTTTCTTTTGCTTTAATAGGGAAAATTAAGAAAAAAAAACACAAAACAAAAAAAATGGTACTTTAGTTTAGGAAATAAATTTAGGAGCCATAAATGGCCTCGTATACATTTAGTACTTAGTACGGTTACGCCATTTCTGGCTTCCTATGCATTAGAAATACATAGATCAGTTATTGTGAAAGTGTTTATTTTCCCATTGAGGCATAAGAATACTTCACATTTTTCACATTTACTATAAGACCAAAATACACAATCACCATGATTCAATTGACGGTAATTTTCATGAGTCGGATAGTGAATAATGATACATTCTGTATGAATGTCGAATTTAAAGAGAATTCTTGTTCTTGAAAAACTCTAGCTGGAGTTTTACGTGCTGGAGATTTGTGGCGTCCTGTAGTCTACTAGCTAGTAGTCTGTGGTCTAGGCGTTGGTATACCATGACTAGAAGAACCTGAAGTGGCCGTCCGCGTTATTTCATTTTATTATTAAAGTATTCAGAAATAATTATTGGTTTCTTGCGGGGGTGGTTAAGCGAGCGAAGGTTAGAAAGCGGTATATTATCATCATCGGAATCAGATGCAGAATCACGACTAATGGACCATCACCAGGAATCGATTTGGAGTATTTATTACTTTCATAAAAGAGTAAAGAAAGCATTTTTGAAAGATAAGACAAATAACATTAAGGATCAGCGGGTGCATACGAAGCCAAAACTGGCTTCTCTCTTAATAATTTATAGAAAATAGTATAGTGGAAGAAAAAAGAAACATTAAACAATACGAAAAACATTTTTATAAGACCAACAGAATTTTTGCAGAGGGTTAAAGTTTCTCTATAATATATCATTTTCTCCCAGAACTGCTCACCCCTCGATATAATGAGAGGTTATGTTAAAATAAGACACTTACCATACATAATAAAAATACGATTCGGTACACAAAAGAATGATTTACAAATAATTCATAATAGTTTTAGCTTTACTTTTGTATATAGGGCAGAAAAAAAATTTAGGAGCCATAAATGGCTTTGTATGCAGTAAAGGGTTAAACAAATCCTATTTTGCTGTATTAATTATCCAATTTGTCCAAAGCTAAAGAAGTTTAGTAAAAATTAATTAATATTACCATTATTGCTCACAATTTTTTTATAATATCACTTCTCACACTTCACACCACGTCAACCTCGCCCCGTGACAAGTATCCGAAGAAATTGTGTTACAGGTACCATACAACGAAAATATATTTAATACTTTTATAATATAGGTACACATACATTTAAGATTTTTATTATATTATACACAGATTTAATATACATCCATTACCTAGGAACACAGTAAACTTTTTTGTTCCACCAATCAATGTTAAAGTTAATCCTTCCTTTAAATATCATGTTGTTCCTCTCGTAATTCCTATCAATGAATGAGAAGGCATGGTATTTTAAGCCGTTAAGACTAAAACATGCCGTTGGTTAATTCGGGACTAAGCTTGAGCACCGACGTCCTCAACCAACTACGCTACAGAGGTCGTCATCAATCAACTAGCAAGATCTCTTCCTTAATTAACTTTCCTTTATCTTTCTTTTTGAATAAATGATGACATTTAGCCTGTGCGCCCTAGCCCTAACAAGATGGCGACGGGAATGACAAATTGTTGAGGCCGGTATGCAAATGCGGGAGGCTGTACCGGGAAGCCTGGCCGACGTACAAGGCATAGATTCCTGTGAGCGATAAAAAAATTGAAGCATGATGTCTACAATGTAAGTATTGTCAGTTTTCCCCAGTTTTATTATTTCAAACGTAAATTGTATAAAAATCGTAAAAGCAGTAAAGTAGGTGTTATTTTAATATAAATTCAAACATTTCTTTTCATACTGGAAAAAATTGATAAAAAATTGTCTTCAATGTACTTAACATATGATATAGAATACATTTAATTCCTAAACGAAATGCATCAAAAGTAAATTGATTTCAATTAACAGCTTACAGCTGCTACAGTGCCGTAACTCTTGGAGATTTTTACCAATCGGGTAACTCTGAACCCAAAAGGAAGGGTAGGTAATGATTTCAGCAGTCTATTTTTCAGTTTTTTTTATTAAAAAGATAGCAGTAATAGCCCTGGTGACGTGGGCTATATAACATAGTCGGGATATTTTATAAGAAATTATGGGTTTCAATACAGTTCATTCGCCATAGATTACATTACGACACAGAGAGGTCGAATGTGAATATAATATCTATTGCATGCTCTCTGTCCAACTACGACATGACAATAATGGCTGATCTATAAGTAATTAACAGTAACCTTGTAGCGTGAAGTTTAATTAATAAACCGACCAACCCCCAGCTTCGAAAAACTCGCGTAATTAAAATGGCGAGCAGCAGCCAATTATATGAGGCTTTATTGAATCGTCCTGCGAAGCCTTTTTTACCCCGCGGCACCACCGCAAAGGGATTTTTGTTTTTGCAAAACATCTCCTTATGTGTACCACAGAAGTATGGCGTACCCGTCCGAACCCTTGATTTGTGACCACGGCAACTCGGGACTTGCGTAAAAAATGCGTGACGGACATATCAGAGATTTTGTGAATTCTTGACGCAAGTTTTGGTGTTTTAAATGGTTATTGTTTATCAAAAATGTCCCTATGACAAATACGAGATAGGTATAGTTGGTATTTTGCACGGCTAATATATTTTTGATAAAAAATGAAAAAAAATCTCAAAAGATTGTTGAATATTTCGCATCTTCTAGCTTTACTATTTCAGGTCCTAGACTTTTCCAACCATTGTAATTTTAGCTGAATAACATCCGTAAACGTATCCTGCTCACCGATATCCAGTCACACCGGTTATGCAGCCAGCATCATTTACCTATTACTTAACAAAATAGTACTTCTATTAAATTGAATGGTATTATTAAAACATGTAAATAATAATACACGTCTAATAGTCGCAAGTTCGCAACAGATGCTCTTTTGGTAGTGTTTAATTGCCTACTTTATGGCTTAAATATTATTTAGGCATGAATTATGAAATTGATACAATAATCGAATTTTAACGCAATCGCAGTTCCTTGGGTGTTGTGGTGCCCATGACCGACGATAATCAGTTACCACCAGCGATCCGTTTGCTCATTTGCCCCCTATTTTCTAAAAAATATTTGACTTCAGTATCTGTGAACTTTTCGTAAATATTACATTCATATTCTTATATATAAAAATGAATTACTGTTCGTTAGTCTCGCTAAAACTCGAGAACGGCTAAACCGATTCGGCTATTTTTAGTCTTGAAATATTCGTGGAAGTCCCGGGAAGGTTTAAACGGTTTCTATGCTTAACGATGTGGGCACGGGTCAGCTATTTTTTTAGTAAAATTAAGACCTAACCACGCTTTCAACAAAACAAGCCTCAAGTTCATAGGTTTCGTGTACAATACGCAAACAATATTTATGGATGCAATTCATAACTGGTTTGTATTAACGGACAACCAATACATTTGTCAAGTGCGAAAAAATTAACAGATCTAATTGCCTGTCTCACGTGCTATCTCACTTAAACGGGACAATGAGACAGTTTCATAACCGATTCATAGCTGTTACATAAAGATATCGAAAAGTTAAATCATGAAACTGTTTCATTAGTTTTAGTAAAGGAAACAAATATTATTTAACCTACTAAGGGCCGATTTTTCAACCGTCAGATAACTTTTATCTAAGGAATAAATATGTGACTTTGACAGATTTTGTATGGAACAAATGTCAAATTCACATGTTTATTCAACAGATAAAAGTTATCTGACTATTGAAAAATCGGCCCTTAATATATTAGGTACATGTGTTTGGGAAATGTATTAAAACAGATACGGAGCTATCAGACATAAAAAATATATTATAATATTTTTTTATTTTCATTTATAATAAGAATTAGGAACACCTTGGCACGAATGGGCCGGCTCGACCGGGTAGATATGGCAATATTGTGTAAGTAGCATAATATTAACAGTAAACAAGCTAAAAAATAATTTAAATAAAATATTTATATTTTTTATCTACTTTTTAAACTAAAATAAAATTCAAAAAATACTAGACTTAGCCCCTAGTGTGAATTGAAATTAAGTGCGATTTTGCTAAATCTTGGTCAAATGTCGAAATTTCAACCCAGTTATAAGTCGCAACCGAGTCTTAAAAATTAAATCATCATTTGAATTACCAGTAAGTAAAATATGTTTGTGTTGTGATGACAAATGATCCGAACTCCGATCTAATCTCGTTATTGAGATGCGAATTCAATTACAATAAATTTACAATCGAATAAGGCATATGCACAAAAACAACGATATTGTTGAGATTGTAGATAGCTTTCTACGGAATATTGATTCAATTATGAAATTTGATATAATAGCTCCCCACACCGATTTCGGTGTCGGTAGCCAATTTCATTGAAACCAGGCCTTTTTTTAGAGTGACCATGTGTGTGCGCAATACACAAAGACACTGTCTCTTCCTTTTACTCTCATAACTCAGTGGGACGGTAAACCGACACGACTGGCGAGAGAAGAGGCGCAGGACCGACTTTTGACATGCCCATCCGACGCATGGATCATCTTTCTTGTCAGACAATCAGGTGATCAGCCTGCATTGTCCTAACCGAACTTGAAAACAACATTTTTTGTTGTTCCAACGCGGGAATCGATCCCACGACCTCCGGGTCGTGAGCGAAGCTCAGAACCACTAGACCACGGAGGCGCCTTTTTGATATATAATTTGATATGGTGTTAGTTTAGACCAGGTATTGGCACAAGCTACTTTTTTTGGCCAAAGTACAGTGTTGGTTTGACAGTTTTTCACAAGCACAGATAAATATTTATTTAAATTGGTTACATAGTTGATACAATAAAAAAATCCCAATTTCCACCCTTATTGATAAATGATATTGGAAATATTTTAATTGGTACCATAAACAATATAGAAACGCTATTAAGTCTAAAAAATTATAAGAAATTCATACTTAATTAACAAAACGAAAAAGAGATGACTGAGGCTTCACACCTCGTGTGAAGCCAAAAATGCTCTACGCGATATTCGGTTTGAATGAATAATGAATCACCCTGTATTATATGTTGATTTAAAATAGTATCGTACCATCACAGGGTCTAGAAGACTTTCACGAAGAGGACTCCATTTTAAATTTCAAAAAAAAAAGTTCTTGCATCCCGATTATTCAGTTTTATATCTAGACCATGGGAGAACATTTGGGAAATAACAAAGAACAAAATATGTGTGCGTGCACAAAAAAACGGCATATGCGCAAAACGCCCACGTCGCCTAAAGTGTCGCGTTTACTAAAAAAAGCTAAAACAGGACTCGAACCCCCGACCACCATTGAGCGCAACGGAAGTGTACGCCCAGTGGAACCCTTTTAAAAAATAATAAACTCCCTTATAGAATAAAATGTTACTTACAATGGTATAATAAAAAGCGCGGTGTTTTTTACCGGACATCTGTTTTAGGCTCGGATACACCGCACCTGGATGTGCCTGGAATATCGTCTGGAATAACCGATATTCCAGTTAGTTTATCACTTCTGAATCCGGAGAATGGAATTTTAAAAATTGTCGTATTTATTTTTTAATCTGGATTACATATTGCTTTATTCTATAGTTACCTTGCGCTACTAAATTTACTTTAGCTTTAAAAATCAAAATTTTATACTAAATTCACACCGACGGACGCTTTTGAAATATTTAGATGATTTGCGTGTAAGCATTGCAGTAGCGTTGTCAGGCACATCCAGTCTATATAAATGTTATTTCATGGATCAATGTTTGAATTATTTTTATTAAAATAATATTTTCATTACTGTGATCATAGAGGAGGTAAGTACATAAAATTGTATTTTTATTTTACGCATAATGTACAGCTCTTTTTTACTCCTACTCTTTATTTACTTTAAAGATTGTAGCATTCGGCTGTAACATTTAATTTCCAATTTATTATATAATCTACATTAAAATAAATACAGACCTTAAACGTTACTGGACCACAGTGAAGCCAAAAGGAAGCGTAATGGTTTTTTTTTTTTTTTTTTAATATCTATGGACGCTTCACACCAATCTGGCCCTGTGCTAAGTATCCAAAGAACTTGTGTTACAGGTACCAGACAACGGAAATATATTTAATACTTTTATACTATACACATATTTAAGATTTTTACTATATTATACACAAATTTAATACACATCCATGACCCAGGAACATTGTAAACTTTTTGTTCCATCGGCGGGATTCGAACCCGCGACCTCTCGTTCGAGTACCAACGCGCTCAACCTGGTTTTAGAAGTCAAACGGCTGGTTTCTGAAAGGCTAATCAAATATATGATCAACAAACATGGCATTCGAGTTAACAACCCGTATTGAATTGGTGAAACACGCCCTTAGTCTTTCAGAAACAGGCCCTATATATTATGTTAATTCCACCGCAGCGCCTAAAATACTGATCCGATTTTAATGACAGAGGTGTCTTTAATATATAGGATTGGTTCGTAATAATAGTGCGGGTTAACATAGGCTATATAATTTAGGCAGTTGAGTTTTTTTTATATAAATTGTAGTCACATTTTGAGCTCAGGAGCTATATTAAGAACTAGCTGTGTCAGCGACTTCACCCGCCTTAAAAGTGAAATAAATCCCATGCTTTTAAATCATTCTTCTTTTGTGTTCACCTCCTTTTTAATTTCTAGCATGACTACGTTATTGTTCCTCAATAAACGGGCTATCTGATACTGAAATATTTTTTAAAATCTTTTATTAATAGTTTCTGAGATTAGCGAAGACAAACGAACACACTTTTCATCTTAATAATTTTAGTATATACATGTTGTACCTACAGTAGGTACTCGTACAACTACTTTCTTAATATCCTCAGGCAGTCATTTTTCCCTAACGACCTATAATGCGATGTACAGAACTATATCCCGAAAGACATTGTAACCTATACATTAATATTGTTTCAACAATATCTAAGATCAGCAAAGTACTGGTAATGCTATCGGCGGTCACAAAGCAGCAGGGCCGCGGCTCCTCAATCAAAACTCCCGGCATAGTCGCGCGTCAGCGTCAGAGACAATGGCGTGTGGCATTCCCCGACATGCACTGGGCAGGTGCGAGCTGGCGGTTTGGAGATGGTTCCGTAGAGTTTTGTGGAGTACAAAATATCGCATAGCTGCTATCATATACCACAATAACATCCAAGTACTAGCAATGCTATTGGCGGTCACAATGCAGCAGGTCCGCGGCTCCTCAATCAAAACTCCCGGCATAGTCGCGCGTCAGCGTCAGAGACAATGGCGTGTGGCATTCCCCGACATGAACTGGGCAGGTGCAAGCTGGGGGTTTGGACGTGGTTCAGTAGAGCTTTGTGGAGTACAAAATATCGCGTAGCTGCTATCATATACCACAATAACATCCAAGTACTGGCAATGCTATCGGTGGTCACAAAGCAGCATGGCCACGGCTCCTCAATCAAAACTCCCGGCATAGTCGCGCGTCAGCGTCAGAGACAATGGCGTGTGGCATTCCCCGACATGAACTGGGCAGGTGCGAGCTGGGGGTTTGGACGTAGTTCAGTAGAGTTTTGTGGAGTACAAAATATCGCATAGCTGCTATGATATACCACAATAACATCCAAGTACTGGCAATGCTATCGGCGGTCACAAAGCAGCAGGGCCGCGGCTCGTCAATCAAAACTCCCGGCATAGTCGCGCGTCAGCGTCAGAGACAATGGCGTGTGGCATTCCCCGACATGAACTGGGCAGGTGCGAGCTGGGGGTTTGGACGTAGTTCAGTAGAGTTTTGTGGAGTACAAAATATCGCATAGCTGCTATCATATACCACAATAACATCCAAGTCACAAAGCAGCAGGTCCGCGGCTCCTCAATCAAAACTCCCGGCATAGTCGCGCGTCAGCGTCAGAGACAATGGCGTGTGGCATGCGCTTGGCAGATGCGAGCTGGGGGTTTGAACGTGGTTCCGTAGGGGTTTATGAGGAGAAGATATGGCGTACTAAATAAGGAAGATCGTAGTAGCATTCTAGTAATGGTAATGTCATCGGCGGTCGCAAAGCAGTAGAACATACACCTGGTATACGCGAACTGGGGGTTTGAAAAGTGGTTATGTAGGTTTTCGGTGTAAAACCAGAGTTTTGGGCATGGTTCCTTGGGTTTCCGGTGTAAAAACCAGAGGTTTTCTGGTAGGAATTTTTAAAAAATGTGAGATTAACAGCTAAAACTGAAAAGCTAATTGAAGTTAAGAAACTATTCAGTATTCACAGTCAGTATTGCTGTTTGGCAGATAGACATGACAAAGGCAGCAGTCTCCAGCCCAGTTAGTGTTCGAACGAGAGGTCGCGGGTTCGAATCCCGCCGAGGGAACAAAAAGTTTTTAATGATCCTGGGTCATGGATGTGTATTAAATTTGTGTATAATATAATAAAAATCTTGAATATGTATAAAAGTATTAAATATATGTCCGTTGTCTGGTACCTGTAACACAAGTTCTTCGGATACTTAGCACTAGATTGACTAGATTCACGTGGTGTAAAGCGTCCATAGCTATTATCTACACTAATATTATAAAGAGGAAAGATTTTTATTTTTGTATGTAACGACTTAACTCAAAAAGTACTGGACCGATTTTAATAATTCTTTTTTCATTAGAAAGCTACATTATCACTGAGTAACATAAGCTATATAAAAATCAATTGCTGTTCGTTAGTCTTGCTAAAACTCGAGATCAGCTGAACTGATTCGGCTATTTTTGGTCTTGAAATATTCGTGGAAGTCCCGGGAAGGTTTACACGGTTTCTATGCTCAACGAAGTGGGCACGGGTCAGCTAGTATATTATAATGAGCTACATAGTAGATTTTGGTTATTAGTAGTAGAGACATTTTATATTAAGCAATTAAATGGCTTATATTTTTATTATTTTGTTGACGATAGTAGATGAGATGTAAAAATACTATATTAAAAATCAGCTTCAAATGTTAATTAGGTACTGCTGGCGTGGCTAAACTTAACACACTTTTAGATAATTTAAACTAATACGTGGCCCTTCCAACATGGCTACCGAACATTTAAACTAATACGTGGCCCTTCCAACATGGCTACCGAACATTTAAACTAATACGTGTCCCTTCCAACATGGCTACCGAACTCCAAAATAGCAGCATGCCTGTCCCAGAGACACGACAGCGCAAGAAAGAATTATTTTTGTGTAAAAAAACTCGAGAAATACTAAGACTTGCGCGGCGAGCACAAAGCGTGTTTGCAACAGAATGACGGTCCAGTGCGAAATATCGCCAATCGGAGGAGGCAATTGGACATGTTGGACCGGGTTTGTTGCTATTATTTTCGAGTATAGTAGAACTTCATATAATAAAAACAATTGTCTACCGCGATATGGGTGTACCGGTAAGGTAAAAAGCGAATACAATTGAGGACATGAATAAGGTGATAAGTTGAAAAAAAAAAATACCCAGAAAATTGAGTTTAAACTGTCACTTAAACATTTTGGGATATGTAGTATTAAGTACATTGATTCTAGAGACGGATCTTTAGATTAAATATGTACTTAATACGTTACGACGTATTGTATTTTTGATTCGTGCTATTGTGACCTCGTGGACAGCGCTAGGAATTTCCGTGCCTTCAAGCGTTGCTGCCATAATTATTATTGGAAACATTCATCAACATCACAATAAATTTCCAAAAATTACATAAACTCATAAATAGATTACCATGACATAATAATATATATTCCCGTGGTGCTTTCCCTTAATTTTTTGGCCTTTTGAGTCATTACAATTTTGTACTGTCTCCCACTTTGCTTGGGGAGGGAAACTGGAATACTTTCTACTCCTCCTTTTTTTTCTTCTGATTAATTTCGTTGTGGGTCCCAAGACAGATTTAGCTTGTCCCTCGGGTTCCCTGAGATCATATCAAAGGGTTTGTCGTGGTTGGTTACCGCTGTCGATCCTGGCTCACAGGAGTTGCAGTGGTGGGAATGTGAGGTGGGCCAATGCTCGTTTAAAAAAAAATCGTGCTATTCTGCCCATAGAGCAGTAAGTCAGAAAAGGTGGTGGCAATTATATAATATATTATATTACCAGGGCAGTATTGGCACCTCCACACTTCGTGCCTCTCTCCAACACTTATTGTGATATTTACGGGAGGGCACCTCCTCCTGAAGCACTCCTAGAGCCGGTCGCCCATCAGGGCCGATGATATTTCACGTGAACCATATTACTGTTTACGGCCGATATTTTACAACAACTTAATATGCCTCGGCAACGATCAGAGAGAAGTCCGACCTGTATAAACGTTACACAATAATAATACATAAATTACTTTTTCCACTTAATTAGTTATTTAACATTATATTTATTGAACGCCGAAGGAACAAAAAGATTTCTATGTGCCTAGGTCATGGATGCGTATTGAATATGTGTAGAGTGTAACAAAAATTTTAAACATATGTATAGTATAAAAGTATTGAATATGTTTCCGTTATCTGGTCCCCGTGACACAAGTTCTTCGGATACTTAGCACGAGGCCCGATTGACGTGGTGTGAAGCATCTATAGATATTATTTGCTGTGCAATTAACATAATATACAATAACACTTGTTATAATTTAGTTTCATTACATGTTAACATGTTGGTTAAACTGAATTTGATATTTTACAGGTGGTTCATAAGTATATTAAGCCGAATATTATAGTGTGAAGAGAATGACACGCGTAGAGCATTTTTTTATAACCTCATATAAATTACCTAATAAAAACTTTAAAAAACTTTCAATGGTCTAAAATGACCACAATGAGTGAATCTTACTATGCTGGAGCTCGCGGGCTCCTAGTCTCACTATTCTATATACACAAACGCACAGGGCGTTAACCTAAGACCTGATTAGGATTGAAACTCATCTGTTTTGTGACTTCCATGGAGATCTTTAATTGTGATTTGTCGCGTTATGGTAAGTAAAGTAATTTATATGAGGTGCCAAAACTAAAAATGCTCTACACGTCATTCCTTCACACTATATTCCGCTCAATATATGAATCACGATTCATTATGTATATACAGTCCTTGTGCTGTGACTACTGTGCTACTGCTTAAAGAATCTAACCGGGCACCAGCGATTTCTTCTCGCTAATCATAAAAACTGCTGGATCTTTTTACGTCAAGGTCCTGGAAGTGGAAAAACGGGAATTAATGAAGGAAGCGCCACCACGGGAGCCCACCGCTGGACATGTTACGATTAGCGATTTACAACCACAAAAAATCTGCCTTTTTACTGCATACCAAATGGTGGATATAAAATACTATGACAAGTTGTGGGAGATTCATAAATAAGAACGCGTATAAGTTTTACTAAAATGCGCGCGACTTCACCCACGCAAATAAAAATCTCGTTGGAATCGTACATTTTGCCGCAATAAAAAGTAGCCTATGTTAATTCCCGTGGTTTACTCTATATCTGTACTAAATTTCATCAAAATCGGTATAAGAGTTCCGGAGCTAACACAAACGAAATATAAATTCTCTCCTCTTGTATTATTAGCTTAAGCATAACCTCCGTGGTCTAGTGGTTTAGAGCTTCGTTCTCGACCCGGTCGTGGGTTCGATTCCCGCGTTACCACTCGCTATATTACAATTTGACACAATATGTAATGGCCGCTTAAATCATGAACTGCCTCTGAATAGTTGAATACGGCCGACAATTAAAACGCAGTTTGTCCAAACCGTGGACGATACTGACGTAATTAGCACGACAGTTTAATCTGCAGTCCAACCGCACGCCGGTCCGAACTGCACTTATGCAGGGTTACCTTTATTAATTTACTGCGCATATTCAAAATCGCCACGATACTAATGTTTTAAATGAAGCAATCATTTAAAATGATGTGTTTCGCCCAAGGGTTGGCCGTAGGGTGGAATTACGTCAATTTACTAATAACAATCTCGCCGACCACGTGCCCTACGCCCTTCGTATTAGCGATAGAAAAAATATCGATTCGTACCAACGGTAGACAGATTTCGAGGTGATAGGGGTACTAGTTGCCCCAATAAGCTAATAGCAAAATTGGAGAAGTGATGTTTTGGAGAGAACTAGAATAAATAAATTAAAATGGATATAACGCAACCAAAGGTTAACGAAAACATTAACTCATACTAACAATACATATTAAAAAATAATTAACAGAAAATTAAAGTTTTAGAACACAACCAATTAAGGCTTGCCACGCCACGTGTTTATAACAATCAATTTTGTTTGTATAAATAAATAAAACACGCAAATCATTAAAAGGTGTTACTCTCAGAGTAATCAATGTAGATACAAATAAGAAAAAAAAGCCTGAATTGAAAATTTAGAAGTCGATTAAAAATAACGTTTAGTAAACTTGAGAATCTTATTAGTTGTAAGTAGAAAAAATATCATTTTCTATCAACGGTAGACAGGTTTGGAAGATGATGTTAGTGGTAGTTACTACAGTTTTAGTGGATAAGGTTATAGCAAAAAATATGAAAGAAAATAATTAAAAATATATATATTCGAGGAAGCTAAAATTTTAATTCCAGCGGCGCTTCCCCTTTAGTTCTTTGACGCTTGGTAAGTTGCAATTATTTTGTGTTTAGGTATTTCTTGCTACTCCTCTAAATTTATGATTAATTTCATTGCGGACCTCCATATCAAATTATTACTGTCGACATTGACTCAGAGAAGTTTCCACTGGCATTTACTCCAAAGGGAGGTATCCTAGCTGGCCTGGATATCCCCCAAATATTTTATGAACATCACCAGGGTGATGGGTGGGTCAAATCCCCATTTACTTCCAAATAAACAACTACCACCCGGCTAGTTATGGTCCCACACAGCTATATCGGCTAAAATACCATTCGAAAAAAAAAGCGGGCCTGGCTTTAATAAATACGGGAATCGACACCGGAATTAGTATGGTAGTATTACTATTATTGGAAGAATAACCTAAAGAAGTAACGGTTAAATGTGAACTACTATGAAATATTTTTATTTCACTGCCTAAAATGATAATGAACTTGTCCAGAAGTCTTGAATCCGTCATGAGCCGCTGAGCAAGCGACATATTATGCTAATACAGAACACACATTTATATTCCGAATTCTAGGAACTAACAGGAAAAAAGCCAAGAAAAGTGATAACAAATCTGTAGACGTAGCACAAACAATTATTGGCAATGACGTGTTCGTAATTTAACAAACAGTAGGTATGAATCAAATTAAGAATATATTGACAGCTACTATACCATTAGTCTTTTGAAAGTGTTTTTTATCCGATTTGGGTGAAGCCAAAACGAAGGGTAATTATTTTGGCAGTCTATGTTATAATTGATATTATAATAGATTAACAAATAACGTAAAACTTAAATTATTTGAGTGCCATAAAAATTATGTTGACATTAAATTATTAAATATAACCGACAACCGATTGTGGCATGTCAACTATCAAATATTGTAGACTGTTTATGCATAATATAAAGAATTATAGCTAACAAAACTCGCAATGAGTTTCCAAACAAAAAAACTAGATCAAAATTGGTTCATCCAGCATGTGAAGGCTATATGTAGCAAAATGATGATTTCGAGAAAATTGAGTTCAAAATGTCACTTAAACATTTTAGAACACGTCGTGAAGTATTAAGTACATTAATCTAAAGATTCGTCTCTAGAATCAATGTACTTAATACGTTACTACATATCCTAAAATGTTTAAGTTTTTAAGTGACTGTTGAAACTCAATTTTTAAGTTTTTTTTTTTTTTGCGACATAATACCTTCATCGATTCATGTCTTCAATTGTGAAAACGTTATAGATATAACAATGTTTTATACAAACGCGTTAAAATATGCAGCTGATACAGTGCCCGAATTTTAAATGGCCAACGGAAACTATTAATTTTAGTATCGGATTTGGCTCGTGCCGTTATAGTTAACTTTTGAGTTTAATTTCCACATATTAGGTTACAACTAATACTCCTGTTGGCACATGCCCAAGTGTGGGGTGGCTTACCTTTGTTAATACCCGCTGCGAATTTTAAATTCATCCCCCTTTTTCCAAACAAGTAGACTATATATAACGTTATTCTACAATAAATAATTATTATTAGTAGAAATCAAATAATGTCATAGTTTTTTTAACTACAAACTGTTTAATTAGTAATGAGATATTTTGTATTATGGTTTGATACAGTACAGAATATATTTGTAATTTTTAAAAATGGTTAAGATTTCCATTTTGATTATAATATTCAGATATTAATTTGTATTATATTTTGATACAGTAGGTACAGTATATATTTCTTATTATTCAAATGATAAAGGAAACATTTTGATTATTTTATTTCTGTGTATAGGAACGAAACAGTCTGGCATCAAATGTAGCATAAATATGAAAAATACATTAAAACGTATGGTACGTACGTAAAACGTATTAAACACAATAACTAAGGAAAATTATTTTGCATTAAAAATAAATTAACAGTATAATAAAACGAGCATTCGTAACACTAAATCTAAAATAAGCAATTATTATATTAAGTAAATAGCCTCATAAAATTTTGTTGCTTAGATTTATAGCTACGAATACATCCTACTTAATAAACGAGAAAGTTTGTAAGAATGTATGGCTGTTTGTTTGTAATTTTTTTACACAAAAACTACTGAACGGATTAACACAGGCTACTTTTTATCGCATCAAAATGTAGTGTTGCTGTGTTTCTTATTGCGCGTACGCAGTTTTTGAACACATCTCGTATGAAATGTCTGAGAACGATGCCCCAAAAATGTGCGTTGTTTTCTGTTCTATTTGCATTATACGCGATCTAAAGCCCATTGTACCACTACTATAAGCAACAAACTCGGGGATTATCCGACAGCAACAATACGGAAACAGAACACCACTTCCTGGTGGGCGTGGCGGGATAAAAATATCCCAGGGATCCATTATCCACGGGACAAAAACTCGGCGAAAGCTTTTGCACGTATGGGGTCTGAAGTAGCTATGGCATGGTCAAGATGTCTATTTTAAGCGAGAGGAGACTCAAGAATACTTTATGTTAGAATAGATTTTACAACTTTTAGCCCAGGTTTTAGATAGTTCTGAGTTTTTCACCCCACTTCTCGTCTATAACTTATCATTTATTAATTAAGAATTATGAATAAAACGTCTTGATGTCCTTCCAATCGATCAAAACGCGCCAAACTAACGTCACATGCGTTTTGATTGGTCCAAAGTCCAAAATCAATTCATAATATATAGACAATTATTCATTAAAAGTATATGTTAAGTCTAAGTTAAATACAAAAGTTGGACTGTATGTTGATGAGCTTTTACTTTCTTTGTAATTAAAAACAACGTAAACTTATTTTCATGTGAGAATTAACATTAGAAATAGATCAACTTCTCTTGATACATTAAATTCTAATCCATTATCTAAGTATAATACAATATGACCTTGCAGTTGTAAGTAGTAAACCTTTAACAATGGAAAGAAAAATTCACAGACAGTAAAATTATAGCGGTAATTATAAAAAAAGTTTTGATTCTCTATTGATAACAGAAATATGAATCACTCTTTGAACTCATATGTTTTTCTCCTTATTCTACTGATAATTGCCAGCTTATATATATCTCTGTCACTCAAAATGAAGCACGTAAGGTCATTTCGATGATAGAAGTCCTGCGTCAATTAGTAACTAATTGCATCTGGATATATTGGACGAAGTAACTAATCTTATCTGGATATACAGTATTTAACTATTTGTTGGGATAACCCGTAAATAAAAACTCCTGATCTTAGTGAATATTTGCCTTTTCATTTTTTTCTTTCCTTTTTCTCTTTTCCTTTTTTCCTCTTCTTCTTAATAAACTATCCTAGGTTTTAGTAAGTACCACAGCGCCATGTCTAGGTGGCTTTCATTCATCGAACTCTAATGACGAATAATTCGAATATTAATCAATAACCTATGTCACCAAGTGTATACCAAGTTAACGCCATGTTAATTCCTGTCAATGAATGAGATGGCATGGTATTTTAACATGGCGTTAACTTTAACATTGCTTGGTGAAACACGGCCATAAGAGATTACGAAACAAGTCATTAACCTTGGCAGTTATCTAGCTTAGCTTAGACTAAGGCCCGTATTAATAAAACAATATCAAACTCAGTCCTAAGACTCACGATCGCAACCTCTACTTGAGAACCTATTTGACAGATAAAAAAACGTTTCTTTTCTCTTTTAAAAATTAACAAGTTTAACTTACGTTACTTATCCACTTTTTTTTTTCGTTTTGAAACGTAATATTCGTAATATAGGAAAATATTAAAATAAGTATAGCCTATAATATTATGTATTATAATCTATATTTTTAAGTTTCAGAAAAAAAATTAACATAAGTAAAAATGTTCATTTTTAAAAGTGAAACGTAACCTTGTTTTATCTGTTAAATAGGTTCTCAAGTAAAGGTTACGATTGAGATTGTTTTATTTATACGGGCCTAAGTCAGTAATACTATCATCTAGGATGAAGTATATTATAGTATTCTTCATCCATGTACTATCATGATACTATTACCCTCATGGCTCATACGTCACTGAAATTTTTAGTACAACATAAATATTTAATTTAACAACTTTAATAACATTATTCGCGCTTGGCTGCTCGGGTCTCTAGATCTAATTGTGTACCGTTAATGAGTTTTTGGATTACGTACGTAATTACATTTGTAGGTTACGTTGTATGGCTAGTGAACTTACACCTTAATTGAGGTCAATTACTGTCGTAAAACTTCTGCTGTCAAAACTCTTGTTTTTGTTATAATATTAATGTCAATTCTAAACGAATCTATTTTCTTTTCTTTCTTATATATAAAAATTAATTGCTGTTCGTTAGTCTCGCTAAAACTCGAGAACGGCTGAACAGATTCTGCTATTTTTAGTGTTGAAATATTCGTGGAAGTCCAGGGTAGGTTTAAACGGTTTCTATGCTCAACGGTCACGGGGCACGGGTCAGCTAGTCTTATAAATAAAATTGAATTGCCTCTTCGTTAATCTCGCTAAAACTCGAGAACGGCTAAACCAATTCGGCTATTTTTGGCCTTGAACTATTAGTGGAAGTCCAAGGAAGATTTAACGGTGATAAAATATGGAAAATATACTGGTTCCGCGATGTAATTTAATTCCATCATTACCACGAGTCAGCTATTCGTATTATAAACGGGAAAGTATGTAGTGTTTGTGACTCTTTCACACGACAAGTACTCAACGGATTTGATATGGTATGGATTAGATTAGGCTCTGTATCCTACATTGTATCTCGAAAAAGTAGTACTCCAATGTTACTGTACTTACGCGGGCAAAAGCAAAGAACGTTTGAAAAATATAACAGCAGTGTTATTCATTAATAAATGAATAAGATCAAGGTAAAATCCGCTGGAACTGTACATTTTAACGCGCTAAAAAGTTAAAAAGGGAGCGACATAGTTTCTCGTAGTTTATCTTACGAAAGGTGTTCTGTCTCAGCATTTTTCAACGTTCCTTGGATTAAAAAATATTTCTGACTCCATTATGGATACCTTTTAATTAGCTGATGTGCGTTTCGGTGTCAAATTTGGCCAACTTAATGACGGTAATGATTATCATGTATATTTAATTGAAATTCAAAGCAGATGAATGGCTCGCATTAAAAATAAACCCTATTTAGATGGAATAAGGTGAAATTTCGTTAGTGCATCTCCGTAACATGATCCAAGGAAACCTTGTAGAGAGATCCCGCCCCTTCCTTATCTCGAGATCCTTTTGTGGTGGTTAAAAAAGTGTTGATATCGGATGTCACTGGCTGCTGGCAACACTGGCCATGTTCCGTTAGGATACACTATCTGGGATGTTCATTCAACTTTTTTATTATACAGTGTGACTGGTGAGACATGAGCAATACTTGATGATGTGATATTTGGCTATTATATGAGATGAAAAATATAAAAAATAGTATCAATTAATCACTGAGTAAATGTAGTTTAAACTTGAATATTATTTACCCAACGCATGGACACCGCGTGTACGCGCCCGTAGTACCTACGTTGATGTCGCACGCCGCCGCGCCGCGCCGGCTGCATAGATATGCAACTATTTGCCTAGCCGTGTAATTTTCATGGTGTCCATGATTAATTTATTTAAAGGAAAATTTTGTAAACAATTAAGTACCTAATTTTATTACATATTTATAATGGGAATCGAGTACCAAGTACCCTCCGTAAGTATTGCACATGTCTCACCAGTCGCGCTGTATTAGCAGCTGGTATCATTGGAAAATTGATTAATTCGCGTTTTATTGACAATCTGTCAAAGCCATCTAGTATCTACCTCGGAATGCGTAATGCATTTCCTCAGCGTTAAAAAAAATGTAATATCTTGTAAAGCCCCTATTCCCTACTGAATTCTTGTTACAGATAGCGCTCATATTCACAGACTGTCACTGTCATAGCTTGGCAGAATGAGATCTTTCTTCAAACTGTATGATTAATTATTTATAGCTAAGGATTATCTCGCTTCCTTTTTAATGGATCGTTTATATCCAAAGACAAATACAAATACTATTATGTGGCGATTTTAATATAAATATTTTAGAAAGTAATTCTACTACAGTTAGATTCACATCTTTGTTAAAATCATATAACCTAACAAATTTATTTCTGGAACCTACAAGGATCAGTAGCAACTCTGCAACATGCATTGATAATATATTTAGCAACATAGATCCAATTAATAAAGAAATAATCAACATGCTAAGCTCTGATCACTGTGGACAGCAAGCAATTTTTAATATGAACAATAACTGTAAACAAATAAATAAAGACAGAGGTACATGTATACCAATAAATGTTAAACGTATTGAGAAGTTTAGAGGTAAAATAATGGCTAACATTGGAAAGTTAGAATATCATAATAGCCCAGATAGGGCATTTGATAAATTATTTAAATTAATTAAATATCATTTTGACACCATTTTTACCTCTAAGACAGTAAGAATAAACAACAAAAGTAAGTTTAGCGAATGGGCATCAACAGGTATTTTGAAAAATAGATTCAAGTTGTATGAATTATATAATGAAAGGACTTTTAATCAAAGTGAAGACTTTAAAAATTATGTGAGATTATATTCTAAAACATTTAAGCAAGTTTGCTCTGCAGCTAAATCTCTTCACATTAAAAATAAAATTAAAAATTCAAATAATAAAGTAAAAACAACATGGCAAATAATTGCGACTGAAACTGGAAGAGTCACCACTCGCAACTCAGATTTTAAATTAAATGTAGATAATAAAGTAATTAAATCCTATAATGAAGTTGCTACAGTTTTTGAGAAATTCTTTGCTGACATTCCAGTTTCAACAACAAAAAATTTAATTGCCTCTTCTGTTGATGCTGAATTGCTTCTTACAAAAAATGTAAAAAAGTGTGAAGTTGACTTTCGATTTAAAGAAATAGCACCCCAAGACATAATAAAAACTTTCAATTTGTTAAATATTAAGAATACCGCAGATTTATGGGGACTATCAACGAAAGTTATTAAATCGATAGTCGATATTATCGCACCTTTCCTATCAACAATTTTTAATGACTGTATAAAAAGTGGCTCTTTTCCTGATTTAATGAAACATAGTAAAATAATACCTCTTTTTAAGTCTGGTAGTAAGTCGGATCCATCCAATTTCCGGCCTATATCTATTCTACCAACGTTAAGTAAAATATATGAAAAAATTATTCTTAATCAAATGCTAGCACACTTTAATATTAATAATATTTTACATGAGAAACAATTTGGTTTTACCAAGGGACGCTCTACAACAGATGCAGGCGTCGATTTGTTAAATTATATTTTTAATGCTTGGGAGGAATCGCGGGATGCTCTTGGAATATTTTGCGATCTCTCCAAGGCATTTGACTGTGTGCAGCATACAACATTAATCAGGAAACTAGACCACTATGGG
The DNA here is from genome assembly GCA_905187575.2 of Celastrina argiolus. Classification (NCBI taxonomy): domain Eukaryota; kingdom Metazoa; phylum Arthropoda; class Insecta; order Lepidoptera; family Lycaenidae; genus Celastrina; species Celastrina argiolus. The sequence continues at coordinate 4,600,146 of LR994579.1, read as the reverse complement.
GTAAAAGGTCCAGCACTTGCCCTCTTGAAATCATACCTATCAAATAGAACTCAGAGGGTTGAGGTGAATGGAAAAAGATCCTTAGGCTCTAGAATAGAGATGGGGGTCCCACAAGGGTCTATTTTAGGACCTTTTCTATTTTTAATTTACATAAACGACCTACCATACCTCATAAATGAAAAACATGGGATAGTATTATTTGCTGATGATACGTCTCTTATTTTTAATATGAAACGGCAAAATATTTGCCATGACGAAGTAAATAATGCTCTCTCAATGATAGTACATTGGTTTAGTGTCAATAATCTTTTACTTAATAATAAAAAAACAAAATGTGTAAAATTCACATTGCCTAATGTGAGGCAAACTGAAACCAATGTGCTATTAAATGATGAACGTATGGAACTAGTGGATACTGCAGTATTCTTAGGTATAACGTTAGACTCTAAACTTCAGTGGGGCCCCCATATTGCTAGACTGGCCGACAAACTCAGTTCAGCAGCATATGCAGTTAGTAAAATTAGACAATATTCAGATGAAAGTACAGCACGCCTAGTGTATTTTAGTTACTTTCATAGTATAATGTCCTATGGCATTCTGCTATGGGGCAGTGCTGCAGATATAAATAGTATCTTTGTGCTGCAGAAGCGAGCTGTTCGGGCAATCTACAAGCTGGCCCCCAACACTTCTCTTAGAGAAAAGTTTAAGGAAACTGGAATACTAACTGTAGCTTCTCAGTATATCCTCTCTAATGTATTATATGTTAAGAAAAATGTAAACCTGTTTATAAGAAAATGTGATAATCATAATAATAGAAATACTCGGAATAAGAATAAACTTGTTGTTCCAGTGACTAGACTAAGCAAAGTAAAGAATTCGTTTAAAGGCCAATGTATACGCCTATACAATAGGATCCCAGAAAACGTTCAAAATTTTTCAACTAATAAGTTTAAGAAAGTAGTCAAAGAACGTTTGTGTGCAAAAGCTTACTATAAAGTTAATGATTATATGAATGATAGCACACCTTGGGAATAAAGTAGCCCCCTACAAGGCTACTTATATATAGTACATTCTATGTTATTTAGCTTTAGTATTGACATATTTATATGTAAATTTATACTTTTTTTAAAAAGAGAAATTTTCCATCTTTTTGGTAAAAGATGGCCCCATGCGAGTTTCTTACGCCGGTTCTTCTTGCTGGGCTAGTTCCCGAACCGGTGGTAGGCATCATATAGAAACGACGTTCAGAAAACATTTTTTTGTAAAATTTACTCTGAATAAAAATATTTGATTTTGATTTTGATTTTGATTTTAAAGAGTAAAAGCCGACCCAGTCTGTCCGTTTGTCACCAGTCTGTACCTCAAGAACCGCGCTAGACAGTTCAAAATTTACACAATTTATGTACTTCTGTTGCCACTATAACAAAAAATACTAAAACAAAATAAAACAAATACTACCCATACAACAAACGTGTTTTTTTAGTTTTGTACAGAACCCATAGTGCGAGTCCCACACGCACTTGTTTGGTTTTATGTTAACAAACCGGCATCGAAGTCTGTTAATGAGCGGTTTTTATTTTGACAGTTCTACTAGTTTAAGAAAAATGCTGATAGATGGCATTAAACCTAAGTAATATGTCAAGTCCTGTGTAAAATGTCAATTTCCGCTTTGTTTTTTGTTTGTTTACCTTTCAACTTTCTTTCTTTCACTTGCAATAGTTTATTATTTATTAATTGTGCCCTGAGAACTAAACTAAACATGGCTAGTCCATGCGTAGTACAATTTTGTAAAAATATAGGTAACCACCGCTTTCCCCAAGATGAAACTCGGAGATCAAGATGGATAGAGGCTATCAAACATCTAAAAACAGGATTAACTATAAGAAAAAAATCCTTCATATTATGTTCAACTCACTTTACGCCAGCCGATTTCATCTCTCCGACATCACATTTGGCAAGAGCCCCAAGAGGTAAAATATTTATCTTAGCGTGCAATAAGAAATAATAATAAAGTTTATTGACATTAGACTTAAATTAGTTACATTTTTTTAATTTCTTAACCTAATAATTATTTGTTTGAAAAATCAAAGATATTGAAGCCAGCGAGCTATATTGTATGTAGGTTTCCTCGGAAGTGTAGGAGATGACTAAGAAAGGAATTTGAAAGGATTATTTTTGTGTATGAAACAGCATACCTACAGCGACTTAACCCTAGAAAGATAACGTTATTTTTTTGTACTAAAGAGATAAACATGCGCCTCTGAGGCGCTCTCTTTTAACAGCCGATTTTTTTAAATGAAAATCAATTGTTTTTATTACACTAACTAGTGTAAATTATTGAATATTTAATAAATAAATAAAACACATACGTATTATAATTATTTTTTATTTAAAATATCAAAATTTTTAGGATTTTATAAACACTTAACAAAAATTAGAAATATTCTGTACTTATGTCGATATTTTTAAATACGTAAATTTTATAGTGTTTTTCCCTATTAACTGATTAATTATACTATAATCATACTCAAATTTAAAGTAACTTGAAAAACGACAATTGTTCTAAACATCTTTTTCATGTTTTCCGTACACCGTTTGCGCCTCCCGAGCCCAATGCATCGCTCTAACAGCAAAACTATGGTACCT